>CM030369.1:219780530-220113663 GCA_003604175.2 Clonorchis sinensis | reverse complement strand
CAGGAGGACGATTAGGGTCCTCAACCAAAGCCTTTGGCTCGAAAGCCTAACCGCAAGGCAGCGGTGTTGGGCTGGAAATGTAATTACATTACCAGTTTTACGGAACGCGTCGCCACACATGTTTCAACCCCCAATCTGGAGGGCCAGAAGACTGTGTTCGTCAGACTCTGCCTATTGACCAACCTGGTATGAGAGATTCTGAATGTCGCGCGGACACCCCTCAGTATAGCTAAATTGGTCGCCGAGGTACACAAACCACCATATAGTCTCTTCATGACGGAAGACGAATAATCCGTGCTTTCTTCTCATTCAATTCGATTTATCAGCTATAAACCGTGTACCATAGGCACACTGGTTCCAGCTGATACAATCTCGATCACTGGAAAACGGGGATGTGGAACGTACAACCAAGCCTTGGAGGAAAAGACACGTCCAATTTGTTCGGAAATTGGTTAGCTACGCATTGAAGGCGCTAGCTTTCATGCATGAGCACCAATGACTGCGCGATTGGGCCATTTCTGCCAGTGTCATCAACCAGTGGTGATTTGAGTCTCGGGGTCCCCATCCAGGGAGGCGGCAGTTGCCCGCCCGACTAAGTTTACTGGTTAGCGCTTTCGTACTTCGTTGCCAGGTCATACGCTGTCCACCTCTTGGTCACTTCCACTCAGCACAGGATTGGGGAAAAAGAGATCTGTGATGGAGACGGTCTCCTGGCATGCGGAGTACATGTCCCAACCAGCGCAACCTATGAAGCGTGAGTAATTCATCTATCGCGGGAGAGTTCCTTCTTCCTACGACCATCTGGCGTAGCTCAGCACTACTAATCCGATATTCCCACCAGACCTGACCAATGCTTCGGAGACATCGATGATCAAACACTGACATCTTCCGTATGTTCTCTGCGCGTAGAGGCCACGTCCCTGATCCATAAAGCAGTATGGATCGCACCACCGCAGTGTAAACTCTTCCATTGACGGACAAACTGGCGCCACGTCGGTGACATAAGTGTCGGGGGTTGGCAAAAGCTGCCCTGGTCTTTCCGACTCGAGAAATAATCTCATCTCCACTCAGTCCACCGGAACTTATACAGCTGCTCATGTAAACAAGTTTATCTACCACCTGCAAGCATGAGGTGTGGGTTTGATCCCACTCAGTCTTGTGGCAGCACTTTGCACTGTGCAGGTGTGAAGCGCATGCCAAACCGTGCGGCAGAGTTATTTATGTTATTTAAAATCGTTTGCATTTGGGAAGGGTCTGAATCAAGGAGAGCAATATAGTCTGCATACTTAACGTCCCGGGAGCATTTTGACTCTCGAGTTTTCAGAGGCAGGCAGAGACAGTTCAAGCAGCATATCAATAACAGCAAAGTTGAAAAGGAAGGAGGACAGCCTTGTCTTACACCACTGGACGTGGTAAACTCAGGCGAGAGCTTCCCGTATACTCGTACGCGCCCACAGGAGTTCGCATACAGTGCCTTGATAAGGGAAAGAAATTTGGAAGAGACACCTTTGACCGCAAAACACTGCCAAAGCTGCTGGCGATCGACAGAATCAAAAGCAGCTTTCAAATACGGAAAAAGGACCAATGTGGGACGTCTGAAGGAGTGGCGCTGTTCAAGGATTTGTCTCAAGGTAAAAATATGGTCAAGCATCCTTGAACAGGGCGAAACCCAGCTTGGTTCTCACTAATGTCTCTCCCAATAAGGCATCAGCCTTCGTAAAATAATGCCAGCGAGCACCTTAGATGCGACGGATACCAGGCTGGTACCACGATTGTTTACACATAACGTTCTTTCTCCCTTTTTGAAAACTGGGATGACGGTCGAGGAGCCCCATTCGACACTCTGCAGGGCAAGCACGGCGATCAATGCACCCGGAGTTCTGATCGTGCTTATTAACACCGAAAGAAACGGCAGCAAACGTGGTGAACTGGAGGGACTGCTAACGTTCCTATCGGCGATTGCACCTACGGAAACGTGGCTTATAAATGGTAATGAAGAAGCCGACATCAGTCCACTATTATCCGGTGCAGCAGCACGTGCCGTGGCACTTTTCGTTCAGAATAAATGTTCAGCGGCTCCTTTTAAGCTGATCTTGAGGGTGCATGTAGTATAGGGTAAAGTTGTCTCCCAATGGCTACGAAAACATACAAACATACAAACATCACACAACGAGGTCGAAGTCGTCTCTTCTGCTGACTGACTTGAAGTGATTCGCGGGCGGAGATCCCTACCTCGTCCATGGGGATCTTCAAGTTCCGACCATCAATTGGACCAGCAGCGGCTGCAAACCAAATGCAGACCCAAACGTCCTGGTATTCCACGGTACAGTCTTAGGCCTGTTTTTATACCAGCATGTACAGGAGGCAACCACACCGAATAGAAACCTCTCCAACATCCTCGAATTTGTGCTATCGTCGAGAGGCAAATAGCCGATTTGAAGCCACGACATCCTCCGGACAGGAAAGATCATGTCGTCGTGGAATTTCGTCCAAAAATCATTAAGCTGTAGCATCTTTTCGGTGTCCAACTGCCACGACCCCTGAAAGAAGCCCGAGGGCTGGGATACTGCCAGACTGCCCAAGCCTAGACAGGGGAAGTCGAGAGGCAGAGGTCGGGTTCGAACCGCGGACCTTCCGGTTGATAAATTCGCGCTCCAACCAATGAGCCATCTCGCCCCGAATTTCGTTAAAATCACAGGATGCCACCTATGCAAGCCAGAAGCAAGGTGTATAACGTTTGAAAAATAGCATTCTGAGATGAAGGATGCCGCCGACTCTGGTATCTGGGACTCGAAGCCAACGGAATTCAGCCTTCTGTGATAGCCTATAAACGGTAATATTAGACGTCTATGAGGCTTTTACTCCACAATGAAAGTGGCACCCTCAAGTCGAACGGTCCTGATGGTCTGACGTGCAGGGAAACACTTCCGGAGCAGTGGAGAAGTAGAGCGACTATCAGGATGTTCTAAATCTTTGTATAATTATTAATACCACCCAACGGAAAGTGTTGGAAATATGCATCGTCTTGGATCCGAACGCTTATCCGCTTGCTTGCATCGTCATAGGCAAATTGACCACAGCATAATTTATTCATAGGAAGGCGAGGCCGAAACCAACGAAGATAAAACCGCAATACTTGTGCGCTACATGATTCAATCCACAGTTGAGAGAGTGAAGCAGGACCACGTTTCGGGAGCAAAATGTCATGGACGTGGCATATCGTTTAAGTCTTCTAGAGCCATACAAGTCACAGACCATTCGGTTTACAACCCTTGGTGCTGTAGAACTGACTGATGCTATCGCTAGGCTCCTGGCAGCAATATGTACACAATCTTCCTGAGGAATGCCAGGCCCCCGTGTGAGCAAGAGAGTGCGGCTGTCAGTCCACTGTTCGAGCCCGGTAGAACGAATGCGTCAGGAAAATCACAAACTGAGTACACTGACGTGTTTAGTGAGTGAAATAATGGAGAAATTTTCTACAATATCATCTGAAAGGGAGCAACCTGATAAGTAGTGCTGCTGAGAAAATTTACTTCGATACCGCGGGCAACGCCCAAATGGAACACGAAACAACCTTTGTGTGGCACTTTTAGTTGAAGAATACCACAAAGAGGTTCAGTTCGGCCTTTCGTTAACACCGATGTAATTTGCAAACGAGTGTATTTTACAAACGAATTTACTCAGCTGTAACACCCTTTCGGTGCCTAACTGCCATGTCACCCGAGGGAAGCACGAGGGCTGGGATACTGCCAGGTTGCCCAAGCCTAGACAGGGGAAGCCGAGAGGCAGAGGTCGGGCTTGAACCACGGACCTTTCGGCCAGTAAATTCGCGCTCTAACCACTTGAGCAATCTCGCCCCGCTTGCAACAACCTAGTGCGTCTTACGTGAAAGGGACTCTACCGTGTGAAAATAACCTCGGGGTTGTAATCTCAAACGCACTTAAAACCGCAGCCCACAAAGATCGAGTTCGCGTGTTAGCCTGGGGCATGCCTGTAGCAATCCGAAGACCATTCACCAAGTCAAATCCAACAGTTTCAAAAACACGCCATGATACCATGACTGGGGCACGGAGGCCTATGGCCTATTCCTGTACTTGGGGAGCAAAGCAGATGTCTACAGTAAGCCACTACACGTCTGGTGGAAGAAATGAGGGAAGTTTATGTGAGGACAGGTTAAAGTCATTGAAGTTATTTCTTTGAAGCTACCTCAAGGCCGGGGAACCCCGATCACACTGAGTAATTTCCAAAAGGGTAGCACAAACGTCGGATTGTCACTGCGCAATGGCGACCGGTGCAGAAAACATTGTAAACAGTGTTTACAAACTAGGGCTTGCTACTAGGGCTATCATCCACCTCTGGAATTTACCGCCCGCGGTCATGAATGACGAAGCAGATTGAAGACTTGACAGAGGTGTGCGCAAGGGACAGCTATTAGAGCATTCTTCAGATGCAACTCAGATGCATAACGACGTGGATACCGGAGGGGCGGTTGAAGAGCCAGCCAATCACAATCATTCCGAGGTGTCTACACCTCCAAACACTCATTCAGGCAATCTGGATAGGAACTGACAAGTACTCTATTGACATCGATTAGCAACCATATCTTGCAGCGTCTTTAACCAGGCAAAGTGGGGAACACGCTGTCCACGCCACAGACCTTTCGGTCAAGCACTTGGCTAACTCGAGAAGTTAGAAAATGTTCAATGCTGAGGCTCGAAGATTGTGCAATTCTCAAGTGCATCCTGTGCAGCTAGACTCACAGAGCTCCACCCGATCTCCAAACATTTTAGGTGTCGTGGAGCTGATCTATACCTGGGAATCCTGACGACCTCTAGCGTCAGGTATTGGTATTGTCTAATTAATCGTGCCTATATCGGTCTGTGTTAACGGGCACCCCGGCTGTGATTCGAACTTTACATTTTTGTGGCGCGTATCCGCTTCCAGTCCGTTCCACGTCCCGCGTGCCCATTTCGTACTCTTTCTTGAACATTTAGTACACGTTGTGGTCACATCGCTACCATGAATTATTCGATTGTTTTACGGAGTTACGATTAGGTTGATGTAACTGGTGGGTCACAAACCCAGTAAATTTAGCAGTGCTTCCCCAGGTTAAGTGGTAAATCTACAGACAGGGATCACAGATTGATGCGGTTTGATGTTTCAAGAGAGGGACCGACAACCATTTTTTTACATTTAAAGGCATTCTGATGAAACCGTACTCAGCCGACCTAACTGAGCAAACTGAAAACCGACTGAGTTATTGAGTACAGAATGGTGTAGACAACAAGTGGAAACTAATGGGAAAAAAGCCAACTCACCCTGCGTATTGGTGTATTAGGGTTCGGCAAATCTTCCGCAGTGGCATTTCGAAGCTTCCCCACAGAGTAGCAACGCCCTGTTCTGCAAGATCCAATGAGTATTCACAAAGGAAGGTTGTTTTTCCGACCCCTGTATGACCAGACAAAATGGTCATCTCATGAGGGCGAAAGCCTTTGAGTATTCGGTTCAGTTCCGTAAATCTGGCCCACTAAAAACCTGAAACTTAGTTTAGAGATAATTACTGGGACGCCTTGATGTTCTGTAACTTTCACGATCTCGTTAACTGCCTTCAGCAGCAAATCACCATTCAAACGGACTATGCGCATTAACGAGTGGGTGCCCGTTATAAAATAACGGAAAACTGTTATCCAATGTGCGACCTTGGGTCACCCAACCACCTAGGGTGGACTGCAGAAACCACCCACCGATGCGCACGCGATACAAGCAAAAGCACGCCAAAAGTGGCCTTGCGCCGTAACCGCCGTTCAGTTTAACAACAAGCATCATTGATCCACGGTTTCGCACACAAGGTCACGGATTCACTGATTGCTACACAGGATCGAGGCTTTCGCCCACGCTTCTCCGGTCGGTTTTGTTCTTGTCGTTCAGCGGCTGTCGTTCACCTGAAGGGCACAAGCAAAAAAGGGTGTAGCACTGCTCTTTAAGTCCTCAGCTCAGGCAATATGTTTGCCAGCGCGAGGACTCGCGTAAGCCGCGCCTTGGATGCACAATGCATTTTTCTACAAAACCCTTGCGAGCGAAATAAAACTTTCTACGTCAAAACCTTGCATTTCTTTGCATATGTGCTCATTCCAAAAATCACCGACATCTGCGGTCATTTTTTGAGATTTGTTTTAGCTAATCTCCTTTCGAGATTTTTGGCTCACGTTCGACTATGAACTTGCTGTACAACGGCATCGGAAGTGGCTGCACAGGCTTTTGCTGAGAAATTTGGGGTTGTGTCTTTTTCGTCCTTCCCGGCATTTGGGAATGCTTTAAATCAGTACATGAAAGAGAACTGTGTGGTTTTTGTGCTTTCATCCAATACTGAAGTGCCAAAGCTGTTTTGCGTTACGAATGGGTGTACTACAAATGCAGCAGGTGACCTCCAAGGCCAACGAAATGTCGAGGCATCCGAAGAAGCTAGTAAGCTGAGCGTGTTCGCTAATACAAAAACACCACGCGAAGCACCGGCTGTTCAGTGCGGTTCTGTTTACGGAGGCAAAGGAACCGCTTGGCAGTCACCTCTTATTTCCTTGGACACAACCATAAGTTGCCAAAATTTTTGTACGATCGGCTTCCAGTTAATCGACGGCTAACGGAAGACGAGTTGGGCACCTGCAGGGCCCTTCTGAAATACGGAACGCCATCGTGTGAGGTGCGGCAGTTTGCGGTCGATGAATTCGGCAAGATCCTCACCACCCAGGATATATACAACTACTGCCGGAAGTGTCGACTGGCTCCGTTGAGTAGGTGCCACACAGTTGGATTTTATTGTGACAGATGATATGCCTTTGTGCTGGCAACACTTTGGGAGACGGGATGCGTTCTTGTGTGGCAGTCAGAGGAAGGCCACTATACCCACATATGCTTCTCCCGATGGCAGCAGATAGCGTTGCTCCGACGCTTTCCGGATGTCGTAAATGTAGACGGAAGGCATGCAACAAAACATTTTGGGCAAGTTTTTTTAAAGCACCTAATATTCGGCCTGTATATACAAGCTCTATATCTTCTTGATAACGGACGGCATGGTTATCCGGCGTCCGGTTATGTATGCGTTCGTGGAGAGCGAACAGTTTGCTGTTCGGCTTGCGCAAGGAGATGATGGGCGGGTAGTATCCAGTTAGGACTTTTGTTATGGACAATTTGGCGGCGCAAATGCGAGCGGCAAGAATCGTGTTCGGCTGCGATGTAATGCTTTGCTACTTTCACATCGGGAATGCCATCAGGAAGCACGTATGGACTATTCAGTATCCATGTATTTTTGGTCATAGACACTCTGCGAACAGCCGACACATATTCCACTGCATGGCTCGACTAGACAGCGCCGTACAGTAGGTTTTTTGCTTATCCCATTACCTTCACACAGAATCCGGCAAGATCTGCAGCTGCTGCGTCGAATAGACCCACGATTTGTTTCTTACCTTATGGCCCGCTGGCTGTACACCACCCGAAAATGGGCCGCGCGCACAGTCCGGAATGATTCAGTTTGGCAATGTGACCAGCAATCGTCTGGAGAATGCAGACTGCCACCTTAAAGACTGTGTGCACCACGCCGACACACTGGAGCATGCCATACAAAAGGTGTCCTAGCACGCCGAGTGGCTCACGCGAGAATTTGATATGCATACATCGTACCATTGTGATAGGCGGAAAATCCTCGAGGGCGACGGCTACGTTCTGAACGTGGTCTGTCGAACGACCACGTATGCATGTTCTTTCGTTTTGAGGCACTTGAGGCCGCGACCACCAAGGCTGCCCTATGACAGTGTTGGCACAAACAAGGTGAGGTCAAGCTACTTTAACTAACTTTCAGTTTGTGGTCCAAACACCCAGATCCTCCCAGACGGTTGACACCTGTGCTGGAGAATGCACATTCCCGTTCTACCATGCAATGTGACTGCCGTGCATGCATGTTTTCTGTTTTTAGAGATCAATCGGTTCCAAGCAGTAAGAACTGTTCTTTGAGTTTTTCTTAGCTTGCTTCCCGATCCACCAACGATGGCTGTCGGATTACAACCTACCGGGAGAAGGTGTACCTCTTACACTTGTTCCGAAGCCACCGCCGACAGCATTTGACGCCTTTCGTAAACAGCTGAACCGAGTGATGGATAAGCTTCAAGGGCCGAAACTCAGAAAGGCCACAGCCAGCTTTAAGCAACTGATTGTTCATGGGCAAATCCTGCTTCGTCAAGGCTCAAATTCTGCAACCGGTTGCCTGCCGTCTGTGGTCGAGGATACTGCACCCCAACCCAGATGGCGGTCTAGGGACACAGGCTTGGGCTTTTGTGTGCTCTGTGACCGACCAGCTAAATACCAGTGACCGCCGGTGTGCAATGGATAGCGTATCATATCACGCCGACTGTTATGCTGGTGAAACTTGCCTGCTGTGCGGTGATGCTCTTCAGGCTTGTCCTAAAAGTGAGTCCACAGAATAATAATCTACTTTTGCTTCTTAGCTTCCGGCCCGTCGAAAAACGCGAAAGGGTGCTCGCCACCCGGTCCGCAAAGAGGTGTCTTATGATGTTGACCTGGACCGAAGAGCGGAATCCCAGCACAGCGTGTCCCAAGTCTGTGTGTGTCCCTGTTTTCGGGTCCAAGGAAGAACTACTCAAGAGCCGCGAGTAAATTTCCGACTATTATGACTAACGGTGTAGAGCGCCAGTTAGATGAAAGAGACGAAGATGATTTCATGTAACCCATCAACTACAGACAGTTCGTTTGTCAATGAGGCCCTGTGCATTTCATGTACGTGTCGTATTTCTTGATGGATACAGTAACTAGGCATGCGAACTAGCCGCTGAAGCTGGCGTTATGTAAGCAAGCTTGTAAGATATAGCCGCTGAAGTGTCCCCATTTTGGGGTAGGTATTTCTCCCAGTTTGTCAGCCGCCTGCTCATGATGATATATCGATAACCTAATTTATATCTTGCTCTCATTTCAGGACGTCAATGGTCAAGTGAATGCTCTCAAGAAGAAGCCTATGCGTCTCCTGGCAGAACATATTACTCATCTAAACGACCAATACAACTTTCTGTGTTGTCTGTTGTGGACCTTTTCCCCGGTGGAGAAGGACGTGCGCGCTCCGGCCAGCTAGGTTCGTTTGTAGCATGTTAGCCACATGTTAGCCGCGTGCGTCAGTTAAGTTCGTTCAGCTGTCCGCTGTGATCGACGTAGGTTCATGCGGCTAGTTGATTAGGCATCGTGGACCACGAGCCGCACGTTAGTTCCATCTGGCTTATCGATCAACATCATGGTCTTCCTAGCACATTCCGCAAGCTAGAACAGAAGACCCTGCTGTTTAACAACAAAATTGCACGATTTTTCGCCAATAATGAACGCAGCCTGCGCAATTTTAACTTGTAACAGCAATTATTGAGCAAAAATTGTTTACAGGAATGGCAACACTGCATATTTTGCATCTACAAAGACCATGCACATTCTAGAGTGTTCAGAGAATTATTTCAGCTGCAAAACTAACTGAAACTCTATGCATTTTAAGTGAGTGACCTTTTGTGCAATTCGCGATTTTTATTACATTAGGCAGCATATTCACAGTCGGTGGTGTTTACTAACCTTGAAGATTCGCTCACTTAAACAAATCACCAATGTAGAGATTTTGCAATAATACACGAGCATATACATTATACATGGACAGTCTACACTATGAAATGGCAACCCTGAAAATGTCGCAGCTTTCGAGAAATGAATTTCATTGTGGAAATACTGAGCCGCCTCGCGTAAATAAGTGTCTAATAATGTTTTGAACTGGGTTCTAGAAGGAGTGTGGACAACCGTCTGAGGAGGGTTATTTCACACGTCAACTACCCGAAATGAGAAAAATTTCGCCTAATGAAGTTGTGCGCTCTGAGCTTAAAGATCTTCTTACCATGTCCACGCCATGTGTTTGCTGGCTCAGCGGTGGAAAACCTGTTGGCCAAGCCTTATTCAAACAGGGCGTACGTAAGAATTAAGTCCCCTCGGAGGCAGATACTTCAAGGGAAGGCCAAGCACCGCGAGACGCGTTCCGCAGCCCACGAACTTGAGGCTGGTAACCATTTTCATAGCAGCTCGCTGGACACGCTCAATGAGGATTACGTCTTTCGTGCGCTCTGAGTAGACAGCCGGGTTGGCATATTCAAGGGGCGGTCTGAAATAAGCCCCATTTTTTGCCTCCACTTTTGCTCGTTGTGACTCGGCCATTTGCCCAACCGCCCAAGGTCACCCATAGCCAGCAATGGTTTTCAGTTTTAGTTCATGCCATGTTCATGTCTTTGAACTAGTCGGACCCCATGCCCATTGTTCCCTACAAGTTGGGAAAACAACCTATTATTATTTCATCGAATATTTCCCACTGTTTATGACATTGTCCTCTTTTGCGCAATCCGCACTACCCGCAAATCACCCAGTCATGCTTCATTCTGACTGTATTAATAATGTTAATTCCCAACTTGTGGGGGCATGCCGTCAGGCATGATCATAAGGTTACAGTCAGAATAAAGGTATGACTGGTGGGACTGTGAGTACAGGGGGTTGGGTGGGAAAAGAGGACAGCGCCATAGGCGGTGAGCTGTATCCAATGTAAACGTGGTCGTCACTAAACCGGCACGAGCAGGGAAGCTCTTTTGTCGAAGACAACATCAAGCAAGGTCAGATCGTTAGGATTTGAAGGTGGCGGGCAAAAACAAAGCGAGAGAGGGCAAAACAAGAGGCTTGCTGCCTGACATATGACAAGAAAAATGTAAGCTGTGGAAAATCAGAAACCAGTACATCAGATCTAGTGAAGCAGCAAAGTTGGCATCATCCAGCCGATCAAATTGAACTGAAGCCAAAAACAACCGCTGAGGCCTCGCGGCCTTGGACTATTGGGCTCGTGGCCAGGGTCACAAAAGCGTAAGTGGGGATGATGAAATGGAGGGACCAGCAAAGCGGGTAAATGGTAGCAGGGATCTCAGAAACATGGTATACAGTTAAACTGTAGTGACTCACTGGTGTCGCTGTTGTGGAGGCGGGCATAATAGTTCCTTTGGAAGAGAGATGGTGGCAACACACGAGCCGGAACTCGAACTGTATAGAAAGTTATTGGATTTGGTGGGAAGCACAGTAACACAGAGATGGTTAAGTTTCAACCAACAGTTCAGCAGGTTGGAATGAATGTGTCATGGAGTCAGCTGGGGTCGATTGGGGAGTTCGTCGTATTTGCAGTTAATGGAACGAGTGGGCGAGGCACGGTCCAGAGAAGGAGTGGAATAGTTGCGGGGGTGCTATCGAACTGGGTATGGCAGTGCCGTGCCATCATTGGCCTGACATGCTTCAGTTTTTGGACAGCCCCGTAACGGACGTCACATTTTAAGGTGAGTGGGCAGGGGTGTGCAGTTCTTTGTGCAGCGGGATTCATTTCAGGCTGGTCGAGGAAACAAGGTGGAGCGAAGCCGATATGGAATCGCAGGGTTTATTGGTCCGTTTGGGGATCCTGTGGTTGAAGATCACCGGCCAGGTGGAGTGGGTAACAGCCAACCAGGTCCTCCAAACCAGGCATTGCCGAAGTTCGAAGCTTGGGAAGATGATCATGCCAGACGGTATGTCACCCACAATTTGGGAATAAACATTATTATTATTATTATTTGGAAGTCCATGCGAGTAATACGGGAGAAGGTGCGCCAAATTACCCGTAGAACGTTATGCCTTCCGGGCCGATTTCTCAAGGTGTAGTGAGAAGGACATGGTTGAAGAGAGCCGGATATCCAAATCCTTTTTGGCATCTATCCTCTTGGCGTCTTCTGGTCCATTCTCACCATGCATGACTTTTACCCAAGCTTCCAGGGGGTCGTTCTCCAAGTTTGATTGCTTCGGTTCACCTGAAAGTCACAAACGCACTGGGCAGTAGATTTGCAAGCGGGGGCTCATGTAAACGAATCTAACACTTAGTTTGAAATGGGTCCCAGACAACTGTCGAAGGAAAGATGTTCCACGTACCTACTCTCCGAAATGAGAAAGGCTGTTTCATAATAACACTGCCTGCTGCAAATAAAAAAAACCTCTCAGCGTTTCCTGGTTGTATAATGCAGAGGCCAACGTTGAACAACTTATGGACAAACCTTGGTCATACAAGAGGTAAGAGAGGATCATCTCACCTCGGAGGTTGCGATTACTTGAGGAAAAGAGTTCAAACATATCCGGACGTTCCTCGAACTTGAGGCCATTAACTATCATCGTAGAAACTTGTCGGACAAGCTAGATATAGGTTGCATTCTCTTTGCTGTCGCAGGAAATGACTTGATTGGCCTATTGAAGAAGCGCTCTGACGTAGGCTGCATGCGGTACCTGGATGTCCATGAGGGTAAGCAGGGAAAGACGTACTGACGAAGAGCGAAAATGCATTTTGGGGAGGTGTTTCGTGATGGAGTGGGAGAGACGTGTTTAAGACAGCCAGGACCCCAAATACTGAATCGAGCTTCGTAATCTCTTCTGGCCTATTCTCAACATGCGCGACAAAGGCATTTCCTGAGTCATTAAGAGGAGAGGGCGGAATAACCTAGATTCAACGCCATTTGATGGACATACATTCGTTTGTTTCCTGGGGTTTGCGCGTACGGTTTGCTCCACAAGATACCTCCGCGAGACTTTGTCGGACTGCTCGGTCGCGACATGAATCAAGCAGGAGGACTGCTTTTGATGGCGCGCCCTACGGGTTTGTTTGCGCAAATGACTGATACCTGAATTTGGCAAGCGGATTCATGATTGACTGGATATTGCTGGGCCGGTCCGCCAATGGTAATTTGTGCTTTGTTTTCGCATTGACTCCCAGGTCATCAGCCATCAGAGTAGTTAGCTTAGTGAACGTAGGACTCTCATGTACATGCAGGGCGGATTTGCGGTCTGGGCCCTTGAGGTCACAAGTGTTGACTTAATCTACAACCGGATTGACCGCTTCTGACGAAGCGGAGGTAGAGGCTGGTTGTTTTGGGTTTGCAGAAAGATCCCGCCTCGTCACTTTCCTACGGCATAAAGTAAAAGCCATAAGGGCAATTTTTTCTGCAAATGATCCGTTGGTTAATTTCGCTGCTTGTTTTTGCACAGTTGATCCAAGCTATCTTATAATGTGTACCTTGGCTATAAAGGTCACAGCTCTATAGTTATCGTCCGCCATTGAAATAATCGGCTCTCAGATATATGTCGGATATGCGGAAAATGGTTTTGATTACTTATGGATTATTCCGGGGGTTCACGTAAGGCAGCTAGAGAGGATGGCATGATAGGAAGCTCGAAGGTTCGTTTGTTACGCTTTTTAAGAAGGGAAAGCATCAAAAAGGCATTCTATTATTCGCCCTGAAGGGGTACCTTTGGAAAACAAGCTTCAGACTGTCATCATGGAATGCTATCGTACCCATCCGCTGGTGAGGTCATGACGGTTTTGAGGCAGCTTCTTGAAAGCTAACAGACTCAGCATGGAAATTCCGTCGTCCATTTTCTTTAGGCTGCTACGCTCATTGTCTTCGTTCTCTTTAACGCCTCTGAAACAAGTATGAGTTTGTTCTCAAGTGTTTCCATTAAAAGTGACTATTCACAGTGTTTTTACGATAAAGTTAGGACTTGTTTTCCTTGAGGACAGGCGTCTTGTTAATTGTATAATTAATAATAATAATGTTTACTCACAACTGTTGTGTGGCATGCCGTCAGTCATGATCATAATGTTACAGTCAGAATAAAAGCCTGATTGGCGGGGCTTGCGGATGCAGGGGATTGCGTGAAAGGGGGGCAGTGTCATAATCAGTGGGCACTATCCGGTGTAGACGCCGGAATTTGAAGTTGGATGGCAAAACAAGAGGCTTCCTGCTTGACACATGACAAGAAAACTGCAAATTGCGGAAAATGAGGAACCAGAACAACGGATCTGGCGAAGCAGCAGAGTTGGCGTAATCCAACCCGTCAGTTTGAAATGAAACCTAAAACCACCGCTGAGGCCTCGGACTTCGACTGTTGGGCTTACGGTCGGGGTCAAAACAAGCGTAAGTGGGGGTGATGAAGTGGGGGGATTAGCAATGCGGATAAATGGTAGCAGGAATCTCAGAATCATTGTGTACAAGGAAACTGCACAAACTCACTGCTGTCGCTGATATGGTGGAATCGGGCGTAAAGTTCCTTGGAAAAGTGGGTCGGTGGCAACATAAAAACCAGAGCGAGATCTGTACAGAAAATTATTGATTTTGCGGAGATCACACACTGAAAGTTCACCGAAGTGGTTAAATCCGGACTAAATGTTTAGCAGGTAATAAGAAACACGTCCTGGATGCGGCTGTGACCACGTGAAGAGTTTGTCCCGATTTCCAGTTAATTGAACAAATGGGCGAGTGGTACCGTCAAGTGTAGGAAGGGAATAGTTGCGGTTGTGCTATTAAAACAAGCGTGGCAGAGCAGTGTCATCATTGGTTCCGTAATGGACGTCATAGTTGAGGTCTTTGGGGTGGAATGTGCAATGCTTTAAGCAGCGGGATTTTGCAGGATGGCCATGAAACTCCGCAGAGGCAGAACAAAACCGAGGTAAGATCGCAGGTAGTTTTTGCCCGACTGGGAATCTCTGTGGATTTAGATCACAGGCCAGTTAAAGTGGATAGCAGCCAAACAGGGCGTCTAAACCAGGCATTGCCAAAGGCCAAAGTTTGGGAAGACGAGGGAACGGGATGAGATCAGTAACGCCATCAGACAATGCAACATTCATTGAGAGAGAGAAAGACTTAACGTTTATCGCAAGTAGATTGGTGACAACAAGTGACTAAATGGGACGGAGTAGGGGGTGGATATGTGCCCAATAGGCTAGCGATCACCCAGAAGTAGAGGTGGCTAATATATGATATTAAATTACAAGATATCTAGAGTTGGGCAATACCATGACCTAGGAGAGAAATGAAAGTAAGGGAACTGGTCACCTGTCCCCGAAGACCTGCAATCAGCTTTAATTGACGAAAAGACTTTTAAGCACTAGCCTTGTATGCTCGTAGTGGGGGGTTAGGAATCTCATTTATATGTATATATATGTATATATATGTATATATATGAACGGGAGCGAGGGTAAAACCAACGAGATACGCGTTTTACGTGAACTGTTAAAGGGCGACCATCCCTGCAGGACGTACCCGACCACCACACGAGGTTTTCGTCCCTCGTGCATGCCACTAGGTCTGCAGGGTGACAAGCCGTCAAGCAGTCACAATCGCGGTTTCTGCATAAATAAATGACTCCATCTACCTGATATTTTATCTGGTCGGGGAAAAGCAAGGCCTCCAAAACGGCCCAGTCGTTTCGAAAAAGCGAGCAACAAGCAGCTGCTGGAAGAGGCAAGTAGCGTAGGCAAACCAAAAGGCAGCTACCTTTTTGGCCATGGGAGAAGAATGGAGAGGTTCGGAGTCTGTGCACTATGGATAAACGAGGACAGCATTGGTATGAACCGCCATGTTAAGCAGATGTGCACACGGTGTTTTGTGTGTGACCGAGCGGGCTGTGGAACCAAGCAAGTATTTGATTCATTGCGCATTTTCGGACCCACTATTTGATATGCGTGCAATGTGCGTGACCAGAGGATGCGGGATGGTCCTGAACAGTGTGGAGATAAGGCTTCGGTTTTGCTGAGGTTAGTTAAATGCAGTCAAAGCTAAGCACTGGACATTAAATAGAGCTCACGGAGTTAGTCAGGAATGGGACCAGGCTTGAAAGAACCAGGAATAAGTTGGCTAGGTACAGATGCCTAAGCCCGGAGGTAAGGAATCACCACTATATCAGGGGAGACGGGCACAAAGGCAATTACGATGGCAGGCGCTAGACAATCTGCAACACAACTACGCTTCATAGAGCAGGTGCAGATGTGTGCCCAGGAAGCGAGCGTCTGCATAAGAGATAGATAAGATGACGATTTGTGGACGAGAACACTTGCGAGGGTAGTTGTCTTATTTGTGGGTTAACGTTGAAGGGTTCGAGCTGGTGAGTGTATACGCTAGGACCAAGTAATAGGGCAGCTGGAGTGACGGCGCAAATTAGAAGGGCCTGGGGCCTATTTCAAAGAAAGTGTCTAGTGTAAAAGAAAAGACGCTCGGTTCCCTCAATACAAAGGATAAATTAAGGGTCTTTCGAAAGCCTATATGTTATGGTATAGTACGGACATGGAATACAGGCAAAGGAAAACGTATTGTTTGAACACTGTTCGACAGGTCGAGGACAGAAGCAAAAAATCCAGAGTTGCGGATATTGTATAGAAAGCAGGAAGAAAATTCAGGGCGGCAGTCAGCTATGTAAGCCCATCGGTAGATTAGGCAATATAGAAAGCTTAGGTCCAACCTAACGCCTCCCAGCCATAAAGGATACAGCCCAAGTGACAGAGAGCAATGACGACACGGCAGTATGGATGACGCCGGACACCATCATCCACAGCAGTCTGGCATGCCTGCGAATACTGTAGGGCGAATTCGGGGCTGGATTCAACAATGGGTCACACAAGCTGCATAAAGATGGCAATTAAACATGAGTTATTGTGGAAGGATCGGCGAATGAAAGCACAGAGCTTGCGGGCTTTGGCCACTCGGTACAGAGTATGCTGGTAAAAACTTAACCCACAGAAGTACTTAAGACCTAGGTCTCTTACTTCAGGAAGAGTAGGAATCGAGAGTTTGTTACGAATAACCATGCGGGGGAACCTGGAATCGATGAGAGATGGCTTGGCATTTTGGAACGGCGAAATGAAATCAAGAGTTAAAGGACCAGACGGGTAAAGAATTCAGACCAGACTAAATGCTAGCAAGAGTAGAAACAGGGTCACTGGTCCTAAAATTGTAAGCTATCTTAATATCATCAGCGAACAGAAAAGTGGATCCGCGGGCGATCGAATCGATGATGATATTAACGTACAGTAAGAACACTAGGGGGCCAAACACATTACTATAACTCCGCTGGTGATGGAATGAGGTAATCAGGAGAGATCCCCGATCTTGGTGACCTGGGTTCTTCCAGTGGGGTAAGCAATGAACCATCGCAGTTACGGGCCGCCGATCCCCGTAGGTTGCAAGTTGTTGAATGCACCGTGGAATATATGGCCAAACGCCTTGCGAATATCAAGATAGATAAGAATGATACGCAGCCGGGCTTCGTAAGCGGAATAACTATGCCTGAAGACGTTAACCTGGCATGTGTTAGCTGACCATCGTGCCATAAATTCATACTGCTGATTGTTGAGGGTCTTGGTGGCGAGCAGGCACCCCATGACAGGGATCCGACAAGGCACTCTAGGGTACGGGAGGGCAAGCAGGTATGGCGGATGTCAAGACAGCTAGCTGGAGCAGGTGGACCTGACTTATAGTGTGTGACAATTGTGGAGTGTTTTCAGTGACTTGGAACTGTGCCAGTGATAAGGAAAATATTGAGGAGATTAAGGATGAGGGTGGGGATGTCCGGGCCGCCAGCTTTTAAGATGAGCATATGGATACCGCCCGGGAAATTGGAGTTTCCAAGGCGGACGAGTGAGGAAGTTAAGTCAGACAAAGCAACTGTGAGTGTGCAGAGGGTGCGGTTTGTCTCGTTAACTGATGCGGTATCTTCGGAACCTGGTGGGGAGGGATGAGCAGATAAGGTCAATGCAGGGGAATATAGCAGTTGGCGGAGTAAGAGTTGAGGGGTTCTACAGTGTCAGCAGGGTCAGAAAGAGGTTTCCCGTCAACGGCCGCAGTACTTGGAATTGCGGACGAATTAGACAAGCAACGACTGTGAAACTGGTGCCCCGGCATCTCAGATTGAAGAGAGTGAACTACGATGGTAGATTCCTCGCGTTCTTCAAGAGCTAGTTTAGCAGTGGTGATCTCGGCCATAAGTTTGTTAATTAGAATAAGGAGGGAAAGGTCGTGGGATTCACGGAAAAGCCTACGATACTTGCTAAGTTTATGGCCTAGGGCAGATAATTGACTGACTGAACGGCAACCAGAAACACAGAAAACTTGTGTGGGAGCAACTAGATATAGCTCTTCCTTGAATCCCACGATCTCTCTCTCCTCATTGTAATTAACAAACTTACGACTGACATTGCCACTGCCAAACTCGCTCTTGAAAGGCGCGAGGAATCTGCTGCCCATTCTCTACAACCTAAGATGCTGGGCGCCTCTTTCACCGGCGTTGCTTCTCAAATTCATCTGCAGTTTCAAATATTGTGGCCGCTGACGGGAAGCCTCTGTCTGACCCTGCTGACATTGTGGATCCCTAAACTCTTACTTCGCTAGCTGCTATGTCCCTCCACATCGACTCTATCTACTCATTGCTCCCCACTGGTTACGAAGTTACCATACCTGCTGGACAAGCCCCAACCTCTGCAGCTCTCATGCCTTGTCTGATGTCCTTCGTCTCTCGTCCGCCTTAGAGACTCCAATTTCCCAGGCACTGACGATCATCCCCTCTTATCTTAAAGCTGGTGGCCCGGATGTCCCCACCCTCATCCTTAATCTCTTCAATATCTCCCATATCACTGGCACAGTCCCAAGTCAGTGGAAGCACTCCACCATTGTTCCACACTATAAGTCAGGTCCACGAACTGCTCTAGCCAGCTATCGTGGCATCCACCATACCTGCTTACTCCTTCGTACCCTAGAGCGCCTTATCAAAGTCCCTGTCATGGATTACCTGCTCACCACCAGAACCCTTAACAACCGGCAGTATGGGTTTATGGCACGGCGGTCAGCTAACACATGCCAGGTTGATTTCTTTAATCATATTTCGTCCGCCTACGATGCCGGACTGTGTATTATTCTTATCTATCTTGATATTCGCAAGGCGTTCGACCAAGTTCCCCACGGTGCACTCCTCAACAAACTACGATCTACGGGGATTGGTGGCCCGCTACTGCGATGGTTCACCTCTTACCTCACTGGGAGAACCCAGGCCACCAAAATCGGGGATCTCTCCTCCTCACCCCTTCCCATTACCAGTGGAGTTATTCAGGTGTGTGCTTGGCCCTCTACTGTTCTTACTATACATTAATAACGTCACCGATTCGATCACCCATGGATCCCCTTTTGTTTGCTGATGACATTAAGATAGCTTACACGTTTAAGGACAGTGACTCTGTTTCTACTCTCGCTAACATTCAGTCCGACCTGAACTCTTTATCACTCTGGTCCTCCAATCCTGTCTTTCTTTCGCTGTTCCAAAGTGCCAAGCCCTGTCACATCGATTCCAAATTCCTCCTGGGACGCTTACTCTTAATGGGCTCTTGATTCCTACTCTTCCCGAAGTGAGAGACCTAGGCCTTAGGTATTCCTGTGCATTTAGCTTTAACCAACATAGGTACAGAGTGGCTAAAGCTCGCAAGCTCTGCGCTTACATTCGCCGATCCTTTCATAACAAATCATGCTTAATTGCTATCTTTAAACAATTTGTAAGACCCATTCTTGAATCCAGCCCTGAATTCGCCTCACAGTATTCACAGGCATGCCGGACTGCAGTGGAGAATGTGCAGCGCTCGTTACGAAGTCCTTGTTTCCGGTGTCATCCACACTGTACCGTCTTCGCTGTTTGTCACTTGGGCTGGATCCATTATGGCTAAGGCGCATCAGGTTGAATCTAGGCCTTCTGCATCGCCTAATCTACCGGAGGGCTTATAGCTGACTGCTGCCCTGAATTTTCTTCCCGTACCCCCTATAATATTCGCAACTCTGGGTGTTTACTCCCGTCGACATGTCGAACTGTCTTTAGACAAAACTTTTCCTTTGCCTGTATTCCAAACTATGGAACAAGCTCCCCTCCATATCCGTACTATCTCATCTCATGGGCTTTCGAAAGGCCATCGATTCTTACCTTTCTATTGAGGGAGCTGAGCGCCTTTTCGCGCCTCAGCTTACACTAGACACTTTTTTTGAAATAGGCCTAAGCCCTTCTAATCTGCGCACTCACCCCGACTGTCCTGTTACTAGGTCCTAGCATTTATACTCACCAGAATGAACCCTTTAGCATTAACCCACAAGCGCGACAGTCACCCTCCCAAGTGTTCTTGTCTATAACTTACCACTTTATCTATCTCTTATGCAGACGTTCACTTCCTGCGACCACAACTCCTTTCGCTGTCTGAAGCGTAGTTGATTTGCAGAGAATGTCTAGCGCCTGCCATCTTAATTGTCGTTAAGCCCGTTTCCACTGACCTGGTTGTATTTCCTTCCTCCGGCCTTGAGCTTTTGTATCCAGCCAACTTATTCCTAGTTCTTCAAGCCTGGTCCCATCCCTGAGTAACTCTGTCAGCTCTATTTAATGTCTGGTGGCTTGCTTTGACTGGATTTAACTAACCTAAGTCAAACCGAAGCCTTAGTTCCTCGCTGTTCTGAACGATTCTGCATCCCCTGAACACGCGCAGCGCATGCATATCAAATGGTGGGTCTGGAGATGCGCCATAAACGAAATACTGGTTTGGCCCAACAGCCCACTCATTCACACACACATACACTCAACACTGGTGCGCTCTACTTGACAAGGCGGCTCACACCAATGCTTCGTCTTCGTTTAGCCATAGTACACAGGCTCTGAACATCTCCATTCTACTCCCATAGCCCAAAACGTAGTTGACGTTTCATTTGCCTCCGCGACTTGCCTCTTCCAGCAGCTGTTTGCCGTTTGCTTGTTCGAAATGACTGAGCTGTATTACTGGCCTGGCTTTTCCCCGACCGGATAAAATATCTGGTAGCTGGAGTTTTTAATGCACAAGCCGCAATTATGACTGCTTGGTGACTTGTCACCCTGCAGATCTGGTAGCATGCACGAGGGATGAAAACCTCGTGTGGTGGACAGGTACGTCCTGCAGGGAGGGTCGCCCTGTTACGTTGCACCATGGTGCGTTCGTATACTCGCCACCCCTCCAGCAGCACGGGTGTATCGCCCATCGCCGGTGGTTCTGAGCCTGGCCTTTAATTCAGGAAAACCAAAAAGAAGAGCACTGTTGCCGTTTGTCTGTAGCTGGATTGGACTTGTCCAGGTTGTCATTTGTCTCGCAACACCAAGAAATACAAGCGAATGACAGGTGTCTTTTCGTTTGTCTTTATATATATATATATATATATATATATCATGGGGTAGCCTGAGGGTACTGTGTGAGGCTCACGGCTAATGTCGACGTGCAAGGAGTTGCCACCTTCGTCTTAGTTGGATCACACCATCCCAAGCTCACTTCACCATCCAAACATAGCACACACGTTCTATCCTCTTGTCATCTATAACGATCATATGCACAAAATGCAAATAAATTATTATTTCCTGATTACAACCAGTCACAGCTAGCATTTAATGGCTGTTCTTTTTGCTATGCACCATTCGTTTTCTGGAGTTGACAGCAGTGACTCGGCGACTGGTGATCCTTATCTAATCTCCTGTTAGGTTGACGCAGTAGATCTCAGTTAAGCTACGGTTCTTATCCATTTTCTGGGAGCCTGTTGCCTATCCGCTTTTTACTTGTCTACTGTCACTGCTCACATTAACCCCTTTCTTTGCACAACGGAGACCCTATGTCATGATTCTTTGGTAAGCTAAAAACTGCCGCCCGTTCCAACTAGCCCAACGTCTAGCCTCCCTGCTAGCTACCTCGACGACAAAGTTCTTACTATCCTAAAACTATGCACCTACTCTGGCCCAACTAGTACTTGGTTTCTAGATCAGCAAACGTATCCACCCTTCCTGGGTCCATTTAGTTTGCTGTCATCCCTTTAGATTTTTCCTGTTGACACCGTTGTATTATATGCCTCTTGACACTCGCAACATGCTACCGCTTTCATTCTACTTCGTCCTCGTTGCCCCTCTTCCCAAGCTTCAAACTTCTACTGCAGTTGCCCAAACGCCCGTAGGACTGTTATTCATTCAAACTGGCTGGTCCCCGGTCTACACTCACACGGTCCTCCAACGAAAGGAAATTATCTGTGACCCTGCATCCGTCTGACTCTCTGTGTCAATCGTCTCACCCAGATCCAGCTGCCACGGAACTGCGTATCCCTTCTCCGATCGCGGCACCCTTGACGACCGTTACGGGGCTGTCCATAAACCGAAGCATGTCAGTGCAATGATGGCATGGCACTGTCATACCCAGTGTGATGGCACTCCCGCAACTATTCTCTTCAAAATCTCGACCGCAACCCCTCGCCCAATCAGGCCTGTAGTCGCAACTTCGAGCAAATTTTTCAACCGGCCCCGTCTCTGGGACGAGTTCTTTCGTACCCGATGAATTTTCGCCCAAATTTGGCTAGCCTGATTTTCTGCCACAATTTCGGCTTGCCTCTTCCACAAGTTCAAATCCGTATACGATGTTTGGTTCGCCCTATGCATTACCACCACGTCCCCATCAACCTATCTGCTGCAACTGACTTCCATACAACAGTGAGTTTGCTTAATCTCAGATTAAGCCACATTTGAGACAAAACTCGCCATGTGCTCCCTATTCAATTATTCTACCTCCATCTCCACTTTTGCTCGTTGTGACTCCAGCCGTTTGCCCAAGCGCCCAAGGTCACTCATGGCCAGCAATGGTTTTCAGTTTTAGTTCATGCCATGTTCATGTCTTTGAACTAGTCGGACCTCATGACCATTGTTCCCTACAAGTTGGGAAAGCAACCTATTATTATTTCATCGGATATTCCCCACTGTTTATGACATTGTCCTCTTTTTGCGCAATCCGCACTACCCGCAAATCCTCCAGTCATGCTTCATTCGGATTCACGGATTGATACACAGGAGCGAGGCTTTGCCCAAGTTTCCCGGGTCGGTTTTGTTCTTGTCGTTCAGCAGCTGTCGTTCACCTGAAAGGCACAAGTGAAAAAGGGTGTAGCACTGCTCTTTAAGTTCTCAGCGCGGGTTATGTGCCAGCGCGAGGACTCGCGTAAATAAGTGTCTAATAGTGTTTTGAACTGAGTTCTAGAGGGAGCGTGGACAACCGTCTCAGGAAGGTTATTCCACGCAGCAACTACCCGAAATGAGAAAAGTTTGCCTAATGAAGGTGTGCGCTCTGAGCTTAAAATCTTCTTACCGTGTCCCCGCCGTGTGTTTGCTGGGTCAACGGTGAAAAACCTGTTGGCCAAGCCTTGTTCAAACAGGGCGTAAGTAAGAATTAAGTCCCCGGAGGCGACGATACTCAAGGAAAGAGGTCGAGCACCACGAGACGCGTTTCGTAGTCCATGGACTTGAGACCGGCAACCATTTTCGTAGCAGCTCGCTGGACACGCTCAATGAGGATTACGTCTTTCGTGCGTCCTGAGTAGACAACCGGGTTGGCATATTCAAGGAGCGGTCTGACATAGGCCCCATAGAGTATTTGGAAGTCCGTGCGAGTAATACGAGAGAAGGTACGCCGAATCATCCGTAGAACAGCGAATGCCTTCTGAGCCGATTTCTCAAGGTGCAGTGAGAAGGACAGGTTTGGAGAGAGCCAGATACCCAAATCTTTTTGGCATCTATCCTCGTGATGTCTTCTGGTCCTTTCTCACCATGCATGACAAAGGAGTTCGCTGAGTCTCCTCCAAATGACATATGGACGCACTTTTCGTCATTCAGAGGAAGGTGCCAGTCCAACGACCACTGCTTTGCGGCGTCTACATCAATTTGGAGGGCACTGGCATTGGAACTCCACGATTTCAAGTCGTCCGCAAAAGTAGACATGGACTTGAAAGAACATCTGGAAGGTCATTGACGTATATCAGAAACAGCAAAGGTCCCAAAACGGAGCCCTGAGGAACTCCAATGGAGACCGGCGCCGCAGAAGAGTAGGTCGAGCCTACTTTCACTCGGAATGATCTGTCTGATAGGAATGCCTTGATCCAGTGTAGGATTTTCCCTTGAATCCCGTAAGACTCGAGTTTGTGGAGCAGAGGGACGTGTGGGACTCGATCAAATGCTTTTGAAAAGTCGAAAAATATGGCATCCGATATGAGTCCCTCGTCCTTGGCTTGGGTTAAGCTGTCCATAAATACGAGCATGTTCGTCACGCAGGAACGGTTTGGGAGAAATCCGTGTTGAGCTTGAGAAATCAAGTTGTTGGAAGTAAGGTGATCTAGAATGGCTCGCTTCAGAATGCGTTCCATCACCTTGCATGGCACGCTAGTGAGGCTTATAGGCCTGTAGCTGCCAGGCGATAGTCGGTCACCAGTTTTGTAGATTGGCGTGACAATCGCTTCCTTCCAAACAGAGGGAAGGTGGCCTTCGTCAAGCGACTGACGAAACAGCAGATGGAAATGAGTTGCCAGTGTGTACGACGTTTCCTTCAGGATCCTTGGGTGGACTTCGTCGGGCCCAACGCGCAGAATGGGTTGATCTTGTGCAGGAGTTGACGAATGTCCTCCACCGTGAATACCAAGTCGGTTAGAGGCCGTTCGTAGGTACGCCTTGACAAGGTTGGATGTGACGAGGACGCTGGGACTGAATACAGACCTGCATAGTGATCTCTGTAGAACTCAGATACCACTATTGGGTCACTCGTGGGTTCCCCGTTCCTGTCCCTCAGGAGAACGCGGATGGCTTGTTTCTTCGGCGATGCCGCATGTATTTGAACAGCACATTTCTGTTCTTCCGGGCGAGGTCCAGAATGGTGGCTTGTTTTCGTATGTTCCATTGGCGGATTTCCGATTTACAGCGGTTCCGCATTTTACGAAATGCCAGCTCATCTTCTGTGTCTCCTGTAGTCAACTTTTTGAAAAATAGTTGTGACCTCTTTTCAGAAGACGCCGGATCCTTTTGGTAGTTTACGGCTCATCCGACTGCGTGCTGTTTTTTGGGACGAACATCGCGTCAGCCTCGTGAACTTTCTGGACAATAGTCCTATATAAGTCTTCCACTGAGGCTGGCCCCAGTTTAACTTGGTTAAGAAAGATGCGCATTCCGAAAAGTCTGCACGGCAGTTTCGAATCCACGTTTGGGGTTCGGGATTTCTGGCCCAATAGCAGATGAAATCAAAGGTGAGCACACAGTGGTCGCTATGTCCCAGTGGAGCGTTAATTGTCACCTGATCAACGAAATGTCTTTCGTTGGTGATGACCAGATCCAGGAGGGACGGTTGTTGGCCCGCGCGGTATCTGGTGGGTGCAACGACATGTTGAGTCAAGCGCTCTGTTGAACGACTTCGGTCAACGCCGCTGCAAAGGGTCCACTTGATCCGACGCACTGGAGCTCCGTCCAGGGGCCTTTGGAGCGTTGAAGTCACCTACCAGCAGGAGATGAGTGAAGTGGTAGCTGGAGGAGAGTTGCCCAAGGGTTCGTATGAGGAAGTGGTCATCTTCCGGAGGACTCGAGGGTACGGTAGACCACACCGAGAAGGAGAGAATCGGACCCGCGCAGCGGACTTGAAGCCACAGTGCATCACAAAAGGTGCAGGAGTGGTATCAGAGAGGACAATCGGGATTGGCAGGGCCGCATGTAAGTATAAAGCAACCCCACCAGCTCTCCTCGTTTGAGTCAGCTCGAAAAATAGAGTAGCCGTCTATTGAGATCTCCGCGTCAGAGACATCTGGTGTGAGCCAGGTCTCTGTGAGTGTGATAATGGACGGCTGTTCAAGACAAACTGACTGTTTAATATCACAAAGTTTGTTGAAGAGTAAGACAGTTTGTGGACAAGCATTTCAACACTGTCTCTGCTGCCTCCGAAGGTGAGGAGCCGAGAGTTGTGTAACCAGGGAGGTTAGCAGGCTTAATAGCTGCACGTCGGGTTTGAGTCGAGGGCTCGAAGGGACCTCTGAGGCATATTGTCTGCTCCCTCGATTGGTGGTTTCGTGGGTTGCTTTTCATTTGCAGGGTTTTTTCGCCCTGTGGGAGCCCGGTTTGCGCGGGCCTATTAGTTTTGGTGGACGAAGTTTTTTCCCCGTGGGCGAAAATTTCGACCATTGCTACTAGCCCTTTCTTTAACTTCTTCTGGACGGCCAGGTTCGCTGTTGCTCAATGGGCGATCTCGCGTCTGTTTGGCTTCTTGGGCATTTTGGCGCGATTTGGTCGGAAGGTGCCTCTGTGATGCTTTGAGCGCTGGGTGGCAGCACCGGGTAGTTTTGGTGGTGCTCCCATGAGGCTGGTTTCTCAGAGGACTGCACCTTGAAGCCAGCCAGCAGTTTTCTGATTTGGCGAGTTGTATGGCTTGTTTGGCCGCAGTCGCCTTTCTTTCGCGCCTGTGTGGTCATCCGAGTCACCCGCGATCAGCGTGGCCAACTGGGTGTATGAGGGACTGTTCGGCTCGCCGTGGTCAGGCTTGTGGCTTTGATTGTCATGGTCCTGGGCAAGAGTTGTGTCCACAATCAAAGAGGCTACTTTAGACGGAGTGGAGCTAGAGATTGGCAATTTCACAGCCTCAGTGGATGTACGGTTCTCGCAGCATTCCCCGATGTCGACGTCAGCGCATGTGGTTGGTTTGCCGGTAGGCTTCACCACTTGACTCCGCTCGTCTGACCCAATCCAGCGGTTGTAGCTTGGGTGTGGAGTTCACTGTTGCACCTTTGACGTCTGTTACGGAAAGAAGTGCTGATAACTGTACGTACTTTGGCGCTCCGTCCACGTGAGGCTTGCCTCCTCCAGAGCGTCACTGCCTATAGAATTCGAGGGTCCGCGGTGGTTGAGTAGAAACTGCTGTCCGGAGTCGCGGTCGTTTGCCTCGGCGTGCTTTCAGGAGCACAAGGGGCTATAACTACAATTGGTTTGGCCTTAAGTTTGGGATCGGCCGAATTGGCGCCATCCGGAAGCTTTTTCCGCATCTCTTCCCTAGAACTGCTGTGGCCTGGCTTCCGCGCGTCTAGAGGGCGATCCTCAGATAGACGCCTGATCGTTGGATTTGCCTTTTGGACGCTGACAGCCCGACCCAAAATCTTCTGTACGGCCGACGGCGAGGAAAGGGTAACGAGAAGCCAGAGTGTTCTGAACCAGTCTGCGTGAAGCGATTCGTGGTCAGGCTTTGAGAGGACACTGCCAAGGAGCGATTGTGCCTGCTTCGTTGGCGTGACTTTCTAGAGAATGACCCCCAGATTATCAGTCTGCTCTCCCACGCGCGTCTGTCCACTAGAGACGCCGTGGCGGTCTTTATTGCCGCATCGGAGAGCTGGATAACCGGCGGCCAGCAGACCAGGGGTGGATAGTGCAAGGTACTCGTTCAGCGAGGAAAGTTCCTTGTCAACTTTCGTCCAGATCGCTGCATTTTTAGTGTTTGCGTCTGTCAGAGCTTTAGAGAGAAGCTCGAGTTTCGTCGCGAGTACATCGATTAACGAGGAGCACTTACACTGGTCTGTGTGATTCGGTAGTGAGAAATTGGTCTTGTTTTTTATGGCTTTTTCCCTAGTTGGGGAATGCATTGCACCCTTAATGTAGAGGCAGCTGGCGCATACAAACGGGTCAGGAGAGTTAGCCAGTTGGCTTACCTGGTCGTCCTGTAAACCCGTGCATTTAAAGTGCCACCAGGCCTTGCAGGTGTGGCATTGCATACCCCGTCTTACGTTCGATGGACAGCCATTTCGCCCACATCTGTTGTGGACCATCGATGACTGCAGAGAGCAGCCTGCATTGACTAGTGACATGAGTGCGACTAGATGCAGAGTAGAAACTGGGTGCAAAGTAACAGGGATTATAACGTAAATGTTATGTTGGTGTGAGAAAATTCAACAAATAACACGTATAAACTCTGTAAATAGTTTGAATAGTGAAAGAATTCTTTCACGAATTAGCACGAGGAAAAACGAAACCAATTTCTGACTGTAAACGTATGATCATGCCAGAAGGTATGTCACCCAAAATTTGGGAATAAAATTATTATTATTATTATTATTATAATACATTGTCGTCAAAAAATGTTGGTCACGCTTTGCGCATTGCGAGAGAGAAAGTAATTGTCCCAGATTTTGCGTAGCAGCGAGACTGAATTTGCTTCAGGAACGCCGGGGGAAAGGAAGGTGGGAGCTTAATGGAAGAGTGTGGGAGAAGATCGAGTACTCGTCCAGCTGAAAGTGACAATGGGATGGTCGCTATCAGGGAACTTCGAGCCAACTGCAGCGGTGGGACACAGACAACCGTTGACAGGGGGCAATGTCCAGAGTACGGGGGTCGCGTGTCGCATGCCTTACAAGCTGGAACCAGCCTTCGACTTCAAGTGGAGGCAGAGGGCGCAAAGGAGGTTTTTATTGAGACCAGGAGACTTCGGGAAGGTTGAGATCGCCAAAAACTAATTTGCCTGGGTGAGGTCGAGATTGGGTGTGGGAAAGAAGCGTGGATATTATGTTAATCGGGTTAGGGGGCATGTATACACGCCCGAGGATGAACGGCGGGTTAGCCCGACAGGCAAAAAGCCAGACAGAGTCTGGAGTGTCTGCCAGTCGTTGATCGGCAATAGAGGAGACTTCCATCTCAGTTCTGGAGTCGGCTACCACCACGACGGTGGGAACGATCGGAGCGGAGGAAAGTTCATCCAGGAATGGAGATAAGGGTGTCAGGCGTGCTAGGAGAGAGCCACGTCTCAGTGCTGCACATGAAAGTTGGACAAGCTAAAGTGGAGGTAGCCTGAGTGTGGTGTAATTTAGGTACGGGAGAGCGGATGTTGAAAGAAGGACAGAAATATTACTAGCAGGATCATAGGAGGTGGGTAGGGTGGCTAGTACAAATTTGGTAATCCCGGCGAGATCATTATGGAATGGAATAGCAACAGGGCAAAAAAGAATCCTCGAATTGATGGGTGAGGTAGGACCAGTTAAAGATGTATGAGAATAAGATGATGGGACGTACAGTGATTACTACGGAGACAGCGTTTGAGTGGCGGTGCAGACAGCGAGGCGCCGTGAACAAACACTTACTGACTGGGTCGAGTAAGCGTTCGTAACGGTTTTATCAACAGCATCAGAGGATGGTACCATATGTGGCAGGATTAGCAGGATTTAGATCACGCAAGATGGATAGGCGGGTGCAGTGTTTAGGAAAGAGGAAATGAGGTGGTGTGATAAAGGCAATAAGAGCGTAGGAGGATGTCTTGTAGTGCCTTCAGCACCAAATCATGGGGACGGAGGGTGCGGATAGCCAAACTGGGTTGATTGGACGAGGTGAAACAGTAGGCTTATAGTAAGAGATGCAAGCCAAGGGGAGGAAACAGGGTTCAGCGTAGAAGCTAGCGGTGCAATCCAACTCCCTGAGAGGGGTGGGCTCCGTTTGGGGTGATCAGGAGTCCTCTGCGTTGGTTGTGGTGAAAGGAGCTTTGGATTGGGATGACGAGATACACCTAAAGGTCGTAGATGTGGAGCTGCACATGGCTTCGGAAGAGGCGGAGGCTGTGGGGGTGGTGGCTGTGTAGGTGTTTGCCGGGAAGGGATCCTACGCAAATAATACACGGGTGGCCATGGGGCGGACAATGATGCAGGCAAAGATTAGGTAATTGTCATTGTGTTTTGAAAATTCTACCTAGTGTTTTGTTCCACGGTTCGAACTTTTACAGCTGTATTTATGTAGAATTTGGGTAACAGTCAGGTTTGTAGACGAAGGGCAAAGAGCAGGAACTCGGAGAGTTAGTGCGGGAGGAGGCGTTACGGAACGAAGCTTTGACAGCAGGTGTTTTAGGTCAACGAAGCGCTTTGGTGGAGAGACACGAAGTGGAATTCGGTCAGAGGTTTTGGAGGAAGAACCCGTGCTGTTATGCTTGACTGCAGTCTCATATCCGGGCTGATGACACCGAAGTCAATCATGTTGACGGGCTAAAGGTAAGAGATGACGTAGGTGGGTGTCCAATCGTAGAAATGGATGGCTCATGGCCATGAGTGGGGTACAGGGCCTGGAGCCGGCAGGTAGGTTTGAGCGACCCAATGACACGAGTCAGCGCCATAGCATGGCGAGCCTAAGGGATCATTGAAGGAGTGTTGGGAATTTTAGGGTAACACGTCAACTACAACATTATTAGGGACGGTTGGAGACCCGGCTGGCCCGTAACCGGCTTTAGTGTTATTGGGAGCGGTTAAGGGTCCAACGGAAGTTGATGCAAGTAGATTAGAGGCCTGGTCGTTTGGCTGACTCAGCACGCTGTTATTTGAATCGGAAGGTCCTTGGCTACTACGCGCACATTCGTCAACGGCTATCCGGATTGCGTAGTTGCTGTTGATCGCATGTGAAATCTGTGATTGAGTAGCGCCAAGAGTTTTGACTGCTGTAGATAGTCGAAGGAAAGAGGGATCCGTTTGGCAGCTTTTAGTGGTCGATTTTAGGGATTTGGATAGAGAATGTTTGGTAAGCTGTCTTTGCAGTCGAGTGCGAGCAGCTTTGACCCTGACTATTTGGAGTTTTTGGGTAGAGGACAAGAAAGTCTGGAATGCCAGTAGGTGTGCGGCGTCGTTTTCGTCCTTGAATCGCGGTAATATTGGGTAGCGCAAAGAAGGTTTCAACTTTCGGAGTGGTTGAACTGTGCAGACGGTGCCAAGCATGTTACATGCCATCAGGATAGCAGTTTTTGTGAGTTCGAGCCGGATGCAATCAGGGATATTGTATATTAAAACCTGGTGATGGTACTCCAAACGCTGACAAATCTCAGAGGCAAGTGCGCAAATAAGAATGGATGTCTTTCCAAGCATGCTGCGTCAGGAGTCAGAAGGCAAGCAATTGGCTGTATGCTTCGGGAAAGGGGATATCGGTTGGTACGCTCAAACAGTCTGAAGTGACTCGCAGTGCTCTGTTGGCCGACTTAGAAGAGCAACGGGAATGAATACTAGGCCTTTTGGTAGCGAGACGCTTCTTTCGACACAGGGAGAGGATGGGTGATAGGGATTCGTAGTTTAACAATCGCTTATAGGAAAACGGGGCTGGTGTCATTATCTTAACTTGTCAAGTGCACGCGGACTTGAGGTGCTAAGCAGATACTTGAGATTACAGCTGAGTCCGTTTACAAATGTGAGCACGAGAGCTGGTATTCACTGCTCGAGAACTAAGCCCCTAGTTTGTGCGAGAGGGCTAATATGGTTAAATATGAGGTGGTTGCATGTTATGGTAAGGACGGTAGAAATGTTCTTTCTTGCGAGGTACGGGGCTGGTACCTGGAAGCAAAAAGCCGTCGGGGGACTAGTACTGATAAGCTCTGACGTCATGAAAGCGTCATCAAATGGAAACGAGTTAGAGAGTGAGCGCAGCTAGGAGCGAGCGCTCTAAATATGCAATTAGCCGGTGCACAATAATGACTTAAAAACACTACGAGTAGGCTGAGGTCCAAAAAACATTTTTCAACACCTGCCGTTGAGTAACGGCTGGCGCAGCCAAATGCCTAATCGGTTTACATGGTTAAGTTGCGATTCCGAGCATTCAAGCTTCCACAAGATTTGTGTAGATTTGTCATTGTACTCTTGTTTTACGTTTCACAATTTTTTCCCCGTCAGTCTCTCCTGGCTTTCAAAGTTTTGCTGGCCACCGTTTCTACCAACTCTAATCTATTATTATTTTTCTCCTAGCCAAAGCAAGCCCATATCGCACTATATCAAAAGCGACGCCACAACAGCGTGCTTAACCTTCAAGTGCTTACTGAAGCGCTGTTCTTTATCAGCAAACCTAATGCTCTTATCCTCCTTCTAGGATACACTAGCTCAGGTTTTGGTCGATCTCATTTCCTTGGTAGTGACAGTCTTATAAACCCCAGAAGCGAAAGCAACGTCTCCCGAGTGACGATCCGCCTTGGACCGACACTCCGGGCACTGAGTAGTCTTCCTACTGCAGAAGTATCGTGCCTTCAATCCTCAGACGTCTGTACTCGCCCCCTCCACGCCCCAGTAGCTTGCTCCACCAGTTATCCTGTCTTCTTTCGTACATTCAAGCTCCACCGTACCCGTCCAAATATATTGCTAATGATCTCAATGTTCCAAAGATACGCCGGTCTTCCAACGCATTTCCATGCTTTTTTCGCTTTTTTGCCCAGCTAATCGCAACATACGGGTCCTAACCACCTTAACACCCTAAAAATGGTCTCAAGACCATAGAAGTTGCCTCTCTCAAGGATTTTTGTCTCACTGTCGCTGCTGGTCCGAAGTTCCATGATTGCGGCCGCCAGGTTGCTCCTTGTAGCTAAACAGGTTATTGACTTTATCTTATTTCTCCTCTCTTAAGTGCTTTTCTTCATTCCCCTGACATCATTGCTACCTGTGCAACTTTCCTGCATAACAAAACCCGGGGAGGCTAATTTCAATCTCAAGCCCACGCCGCGGCCAATGTTTTCTACCACCACGCTCGTATTTTCCGTTGCCGCAGAATCAGACAGACATTCGTTTTGGACGAAAAGCTTGGGGCGTACCGTCGGTATTTTTGCGGAACCCAGGACTTCTACCCCTTTATTCCTATTAAAGACCCTCATGCTAGCTTGCCAGTGGCAAACCAGCTTTCTGAAAGCATAAAGAGCATAAAGCTGCAGTTTATTCCCAGTGATCCAAGGAGCTGTGGCCCCTTTTTCTGCCTCGTGGTCTTCTCAAATCTTAGCCGATTACGAATATCATGGCTTCTGAAAAAGTTCTATTTCCGAACCTGCTGCTACTGTGGAGTCTCCAAGATCCTACCTCGTCACCTGGTCTGTCCCTTGCGATATTTTACAAATTTCAATCCTTTCAATAATTTCTACTTTACTAGTTAGGGGACATATATATCTACCAGCGAAATAAACCGAGCCTTCCGCATACACGCTGATTCGCTAACATAACAGTGCCTATTTATCACGTAATAACAGCATCCCTCCTAACTTCTTGTAGCGGTAACTCGAGCTTCTTTACTCAGGTCCCTTATCTACCCACCAACTCCTGAATCACTGGCACAGTCTCAAGTCAGATGAGGCGATTCACCATTATTCAGAAATAAGTTAAACACAGGAACGGCCGCATCCAGCTTTCTTGCCTACTCTGCCGTGCCTTTGGATGCCACATAATGATACTATTCATTCCAAGCTGGTGAATAGCATACCGTGGGCACACCATAGACATGGTACAGACAGAATGGGGGCATGACTGTTGGGAGTTGTGGGTAATCAGGATTGCGCGGTAAACGGACGGTCTCACACACAGTAGGCAATTTCCAACGTAGACGCGGTGTTGTGACTTGTTGAATGATCGTGCAATTCTGTATTGGTCCTTGGTTTCCTGCTCCGCCCAGTGCGGTATACCAAATGGCATGGTTCCTTCAGACAGTCCTTAATGGGTGTAAATGAAACCTATTACAACTGCATTTACAGGATACTCACAGAATGTTCTACAAGGATGTTCTAGAATCTCCTTGAGGGGGCAGGAAGCGTCGAGCTTAAGATGCTCGATACAGACTGACTGGCATTCTGACCAATCAGGGCAAAACTCCGTTTGATCCGTAGCCTGCACTTGGCACGTCCGTCCAATTGACGTACTGTTTAGTTATTTGTGGCGACTGACCTCCAACACGCGGCACCGACTGAACCGACACAATGTAATTGCGGTAGACGTCGGGAACACAGAAGCACGCTTATATATGTCTCCTTAATCTTTTGGGATTATATCAATCTTGAGCAGTATCGAACTGCTAAAATTTTAAGGTGGCGGTCAAAGACACAACAGTGGGCGGTGAAAGTAAAGGCATCCCGCCTGTCGCGTCATCATAAAACTGCGCTTGAGGAAAATGGGGTAACTTAAGAACGGGTACGGTGGAGCAAAAGAGGTGCAGCAATAATGTCCGTCAGTTTGGACTGGAACTAAACGAAAACCACAGCTGAGGATCTGTGGCCTTGGACATTCAGATTTATGTATAGCGTCACAGAAAGAGTGGGTAAGAATGATGAAGTTGAGAAATTCGCAAGGCGAGTAAATGGTAGCTCGAATATCTAAATCACAGTATATTTGGAAACTGTATGAACACATTGGTGCCGCTTTTGGAGTGGATTCGGGTGAAATTTTTCCCTTGGAGTGCGAGTTTGTGCTGACGCACGCAGAAGAGCGTGAACTATACAGAAAATGTTTGGATTGCTGGGGATAACAAACTGAAAGTCCACCAAAACGGCTAGATCAAAACAAAAGTTTCAGCAGTTTAGAATGGTCGCATCCCTGCTGTAGCTTTGTGAACACCAGGTATTGTGATTAGACGAGTAAGACCTGGTGAGTTCGAGGAGATAGCCGATAGCATGTAGTCGAATAATGGAAAAAGACTTGCAGTCTTCTGCAGTTACGGTGGTTCAACCAAGTGGCTCGATGAGACAGGATATGAGTACATTGGTGCTTATTGACCTAGCAATCAAGTGTGGCTTGCCAATATTGTAGTACGAAATTCTTAGAGAAAACCGGTCTTAGTGTACATTGGAGTAGTGTGGTAAGTGATAACGAACACATAAGGACTGGTGCGAGTAAAATTTCCGAGATGATGCATTAGGTTCTCCGTAATTCATTACCTGGGTTGGACAGCACCATAATCTGGGGGAGTTAATTTAGGAATAGGGGTCACCAGTCTCCGAAGCACTGCTATCGGCTCCACTTAACGAGTGGTGCATGGCGGAATAGCCCTTGGGCGCTAGCCTTGAATGCTCGTAATGGGGGATTTAGAATGTCATTATCGAATTTTTTAATATTTTCATTCTGCGTCTACTCTTGGGAGTGGTGGGGAGGAGTGTGTTTAATGTTTAGCTAATGAGCCATCATAATTCAGACGGTTTAAGCTAAATCTAATCCCATAGCCTAGGCTAGGTCAAACGTGATAACACGTCCTGACTCTACATTCCGTAATCCCAGCAACTGCTGAGTATGCCATCCAGCTCGTAAAACCCACATCACTACCTCTTCTTAGTTTACGACGCTGGCATCTGGAATAGTCTCCCAGTTCAGCCTCGAAATTCTACACACCATCGCACAGTTTTGCAGTTGGTAGGTGACTTCCTCTCTTTTGAAGCCATCGCCACCCTACTACATACGCAACCAGTTCTTGATCTCGTCTATAAATCGCATCTAAAGCACCTTTGAGGTTGACTGTGGTAAAGTTAGTGGGCAAAAAATAAGACCACTCCCTATTATACTCCGCTATCTCCCTGAATTGCTTCACGTAATGGTTCCCTGCAATGGTCTGATCTGAGTTCGCTGTATTACTGGCCAGGCTTTTTCTTCGGGCAATTTATACCTCCACCCTGGATTACTCTGCCATCTCTGTGTATTGAGTAGCACCTGGTTTTGCCTAGCCCTAACCAACTTCAAACGGACAAAAAACAGTGTTTCATACCTGAGAAAGCATTGTAGGCCCAAAAAGCGTCTGATAGCGCGAACTGGACAAAAGACTTGTATGGCTACATACCCAGGTGAACACACTACATCGCGGTGGTCCTCCGCTTGAACTGGTAGCTTACACCGTGTTCTGGTTTCTGATTTTCCACAGCTTACATTTCTCTTGTCATATTTCAGGCATGAAGCCTCTTGTTTTGCCCTCCCTCGCTTTGTTTTTGCCCGCCACCTTCAAATCCTAACGATCTGACCTTGCTTGATGTTCTCTTCGGCAAAAGAGCTTCCCTGCTCTTGCCGGTTTAGTGACGACCACGCCTACATTGGATACAGCTCACCGCCTATGGCGCTGTCCTCTTTTCCCACCCAAAACCCCCTGTACTCACAGTCCCACCAGTCATACCTTTATTCTGACTGTAACCTTATGATCATGCCCGACGGCATGCCCCCAAAAGTTGGGAATAAATATTATTATTATTATTATTATTACGCCCTGAACATTTATAACGATAATAACTTGTAGGGGACATGCGATTGAGGCATGATAGGGTCGTTACAATCTAAACGCGGCAGGCAACAGCACAGCGGGGAGGAAGGTAAAACCAACAAGACATGCTTATTACTTGAAGCGTTAGTGCAGTTGTGGGAACCAAAAAACAAGGCTAATGGGCATAAGGTATGACTGGTCCAAAGGTGAAGCCGGCTGACATGAACCAACCACTGCTGGCCATGGGTGACCTTAGGCGGTTGAGTGAACAGCCAGGGTCACAAAAAGAAAAAAAATGGAGATGAAGATGAAAGAATTCGAAGTGGAGACAAATGGCAAGTTTTGTCTTAAAAATACACTGAAACTAAGCAGACTCACTGGTGTCACTGTTGTAGGGAAGTCAGGTGTAAAGGATAGTTTTGATGGAGAGATAGTGTGAAGGTGAAGATTCAAATGAACACCGTAAATGAAAATGAACTTGTGAAAGGGGCAAACGAAAATTCCAGCGAAAAACCAGGTAGGCTAAGTCCAAACGAAAGAGTCAACGGGTGAAAACAACTGGTCCCAGGAGTGTTTAAGGCTGGGTGAAAAATTTGTTCGTAGTTGTGATTACAAGCTTGGGTGGGCGGGAGGTTGCGGTTGAGATTCCGCAAAAAGTAGTTGCAGAAGTGCCATCAGACTGAGTATGGCAGTGACATGGCATAATTGCACTGACATACTTCGGTTTCTGGACAACCCCGTAACGGCTGTCAAGGTTCCCGCAATCGGAGAAAAAAAGCACATTTCCGTGGCAGCTGGACCTGGGTTGCAAGAAGAGATTTACACAGGTTGAGTCGAGACAATATACAGACACGTGTAAGTTTGATTTACTTGAGGGACCACCTAGGTGTAGACCGGTGGTCAGCCAGCCTGAATAAAAAACGGTTGTATGTGGCATTTGGGCAACTACAGCCAAAGATTTAGCTTGGGAAGAGGGGGAATGAGGAAGGAATAGGATGCGAGCAGTAGCGTCTGGTTAGTGCAAAAAGGCATCAGATAAAACGGTGTCTGATAGAAAAACATCTAAAAGGGAAGAACAGCGAGCTCAATGTACCCACATAGGAGTGGATTGTTTTTTGCTGACCTAGATATCAAGGACTGGTCGATATTGACGGTGTATCATGATGACATAAAAAGTCATTATTATTGGGCTTCTGCTCGGCATGTACGCAGCGCCTTCTGATAGCGATTTAAGAGACTATCATTTGTAGTAAGAGTTGTGTCGAGTTTTTGCACTAAGTATCAGTCGATCAGAAGGCGTATAGCCAGGACGAGAGTGTGCGCCTAATTTTTGGAAGATAAGGACTAAGCTGCCGATGGAGTGAGCAAGGAGGCTAGCCGTTGGACTAGTTGAAACGGGCGATTACATGGTGAGTTAGACAGGTTAGTTGCGGTAGTTTTTGGCTCAGCTAAAGAATCCAATCATAGGGTCACTCTTGCGCAAAAAGGAGGGAGTTGATGTGAACAGGGGCAACGGACAAATAATAAACTCTTCAACAAAAGCTTTTAAGGTATTGGAGAAGGACTGTAGTTTAGCTGAAATCTACTACGTAAACTTAGCAGAAAGGTAAGCGTGTGGGTCACCAGTCACCGAGTCACTACTTTCGGCTCCAAGAAACGAATGGTGCATGGCAAAAACAGCCAAGAGGCGCTAGCCATAACTAAGGTCTTTACATTATGCATGTATACGATCGCTCTGTAAAAACGCACATCCGCAAATACTGGCGTCCAGCCCAGACCATTATGTGCTTCCTCTCAACCGCTTCCGTCCCGCCTTTTGACCATTTCCGGGTGCCATCCATCCCATTACACCCACCACTTCTTCCTGTACCATGCCCCCTCCAGACGATACCAATGATGGCACGTCCCAAAACGCTCCTCCCACTATGGTAGACATATTAATGAGTAAGGGTAGGCTCCAATCGGACTCTGAGTCATTCAACATCTAGTGAGGACTGGTTAATGAGATCTTTATTATATCAAATGATGTTACCACACCTTCCCACACCACCCCAAAGCATATATCAGTTAACCACATCGATTTGAATGGGTTGAATCAAACTCATCCAACCGGACAAGTCTAAGCGAAACGAAAAATTGATGAGCACTCTGGTCTATTGAATGCTCCCATTACGAAAAAAGGAAGGGGTTGCAAAATGCAGCTAAATGGATACCGTAAACATACCAGGGCTGCTTAGTATCTCGGTTCTAAGAGTTTCGCCGCATTAGAGCCGGAGAGAAGTGAGGTCTGTTGACTTGTTGACTGGTTATAACAAGAACTAGAGTTTTTCAAGTAAGCATGAATGCAGATAGGGATTCGCACTGTGGAGCACAAGCAACCATTGCAATGGGTACTCAAAGTGCGAGTCCAACTGGTTTTCAGAAGGCTGAGCAATTTTGTAGGGTACAAATTTATGGTAGCTAAACTTTCTTTGGGTTGCAACTTTGGCCACCTTGAAAAAGGATTGATAACTTCTACTGCCAGTGTTTCAGCGTAATTAGTTATTTATTTATTTACTTATTTGTTTGTTTGTTTGTTTGTTTGTTTGTTTGTTTTGAACATCCTACTTTGTTATGGCAACAGAATAGGTGAAGACTACCGTTCACTTCTGACTTGTGGAGATGCTGCATGTTGTCACAACTCTACACCTAACCGAAGCTGCTCAGGCACATATCGAGCGCCAGTAGTCAAGCACTGTCTGTAAAACTCTGGTTGCTGTGTGAAACTGAGGAACTTGCGATCCATTTACTTGGTATTGGGCTTGCTAACCTCACGCTAACATTGAGGTTTTGGTGGAGTCATTAATGAGAACGCTGAACTTTCCTTTTGTCACACAAACTGCCTGATTATCGACCGCAGAAGATGGGCTCAGTTCCCTACGCTACATCGTCTAATGTCTCAGCTGACAGTCACCACCCCAAAAATAAGACTTCAACGCAGAATGAGACAGTGAGCTTTTCCGTTTCTTCTGGTAAGACTGCAGATGTTCAGCGTAAAATCAACATTCTTTCCGTAACCATATGGTCCCGAGTGAAACATGGTACACGAAATTGTTTTTCCATTATTTGTCATTTGGAGTTATTCTCCCAGACGTGATCCTCTGACGTTATGAATTTCCGTGGTTTTTTACTATCAGCTATCCCCTCATTGTGGCAATTGTTCCGTTCATCCGTGCCCAAACTTTCGGACTTGCTCTCCGGTTCGGAATAATGCAAGAAAAACTGAATCTACACAAGAATTAGAAGTACGCGAAAACGCCCGGTTTCCATAAACACTTTAGGATAAAATAAAATCTTCCAAAAATGCTGGGATGGAATTTCTAGGCAACTAAGTGCTCGACCTGTAGCTACCTCTCACAAGTTGCACAGGTTCATCAAGACGGCGTATCTGGGGTAAAAACAGCACGAACTAAGTTGGCAATGCGTAGAAATGGAGTTCCAAACGTTTTTTGGGGCTTTGTATATTCTGTCGGTTAGTGTGGAATAACTCCGTCAAGATGGACGGAGCATTCCATGAATGATGGGGATGATCATATCTGTAGGTGGCAACGTTTACCCTGACAACGAACTGGACCAGTGGCAAATTGGAGGATACCGGAAGATGCGAGCTAGAAAAGCTATATTCCCAGCGCACACAAGAAATCCATCGCACTTTTTTTTACGGGCTATCTAATTCCTGGCCACGTTTCTTCAGCCAAATACCACTTTTGAAGGACGCTTGATTACGAAAAAGTCTGACTTCATGTATATTTCGCTTTGAGGATCTCCTTGCACGTTTAGAGTTGTATTTAATCGATTCTTCCGCCAACTTTAACGAATGGTTAACATCAGGATCGGAGTTTTTGGTCAATCACGTACATTCTACCGGACGCTTGGGCATAACTGGAGTTGCGCCGAATATGGTACTGTAAACAGGACCTTGGCGCCCGTCTAGACCGAAACGAATGAGGTCAGTTGGCGAACGTGCGGAGGCCTGTTTCAAGACGTTATCTGGCCCAAACGGAGCAATAAGTGCCGCACTAGGGACATTTTATCCCAGGCTTTACAGGCGTCAGTCGTGGGTTCCCCTAATTCTCGGCGTAATAGCCCATCTCACCCCGCATTGAGCGATGCTAACTCCAGCGAGAACTTCGGTTAAGGCACCATCAACGTGGTTCAAAAAAACAACCTCGAGCTATTCCATAAAAAACGCCGTGTTTCCTTTATCCGTTTGATTAAGACAGTGAAAAACACGTTGATATTGGGTGCGTACAGGTCGAACCGTCTTATTAACCAACTCAGTTGCATTCAAACGATGAGCGTAGAAATGAATGGGAACTCTTCAGCTGTAACACACCCTTTCGGTGCCTAGCTGCCATGCCACCCACTGGAACCACGAGGGCTGGGATACTGCCAGGTTGCCCAAGCCTAGACAGGAGAAGTCGAGAGGCAGAGGTCAGGTTCGAACCACGGACCTTCCGGTCAGTAAATTTGCGCTCTAACCACTTGAGACATCTCGCCCCCATATCGTCAGTGCGTCGTTGAATGAGTACTCCTCTGCTACCTGCCTGCGTTTATATAGTTTACCAATTGTATATGATATCTAGAAATATGGTTGGCCAACAGGTATTCACCTTTCTTGCAGTCTTATTGGCCCATCCGCAAGGAACTTTGAGTTGTTACGTGCACTACGTGCACTAGATTATTGGGGGTTTGGGGCACACAGTTGAAGAAACCATCAAGAACCACATTGAATTCGACCGGATCTTTAGACCAAAAAGAGCGAAAGAGCAACGGAATTACAGTAATGATCAACCAAATTCTAGGAGGAAAGACCTCAAAGCAACACAAGCCATAAGCAGACCAATCGGGAAGCGGACCCAAATATCCCCAATGAAGCCAACTAACTAACCAATGTAATAAGGGTAATACAGCTCACAACGCAACGTGAATTGCGAACTGACCAATGAGATTACAAGAAAGGAGTATACAAGCCAGTAACACTAACAGATTTCAAACCCTCTTTGAAAACTGTTTAAACGATGGCAGGTAAGGAGGAGCTACCCACTCAACTGCGCACCGACAATGTCTCCCCAACTGGTGGCGAAGCGTTCGCTAGCTACTCGCTAAGCTCGGCGAACTGATCAGCCACTACGAGACGCATCCGAACTACCTATAGTTCGACATACTGAGAGAGCGCTTTGCTCCATGCTGTTGTTTGCCAAATTCGCTACCTGATAAACCGCAGAAATGTGTTCTGCGTTCGATAGTTCAAGACCGATGGGCCGACCTTTTTGTCGAGTTAGAATAGGTAACTGTCCGAAGTAGTGCACACACCCTTGTCAAGCACCTCATTTAAACGATTTGAGCGCGGACTTTGGAAGTGGCACTATAGCTGTTTTAATCAATAATGGTGCTGTTCGATTTTGCCTTTTGCAACGGAATTATCCTGACAGCGCTTGTAAGCGGATTTGCATGGAGGCTAGGCTATTCTAGAGCAATTTCCTGTTGTTTCTGTTTATCACACACCTCCAGCTACCGACAGCTTGAACGCAAAGACGCAAGGTCAATCCTTGTTCTTAATTACCCGTTTTTCACGTTGTTTTTTTCCAGTAACCGTCCAATAATTCTTCTAGTAAGGGTCGATAACCTGCCCAACAACCGTCAACATATTCGCATTGTATCTGCTGACGATGACCAATTCGTCTCCGAAAACAGCAAACTTTGGACCTTTCGAAATCTGTTACTGACAACGATGTGTTCATGTTGAGAGGTAAACTGTGTTGCGATCCAACTGATCATAGTCATATATCACTTATTTTGATGAGCACTTGTGCGTTCACGCCAGTATGGAAAAGAACAAAGTTTTTCATACATGATACAAATATTTCGGGATGGAAAGTCAATGAGTGCTGGATCGATAATCGAATACATACTGCATGGGTCACAAGTGACCGGCAGTCGTTACTCAAATGGGGTAAATGAGTTCACCGCGTTTTGTTTTCATACAGGTTTGCCTGGTCTGAACACCTTTTTCAAGCCCATTGCATTCCACAATAGCTTCTTCCAGTACTGTGTTATGGATCGGTTGAAGCGATTCCCGTTTTACACTTCGCCGGAAAGGATTATACCGTGTGCTCGTCCGACGAAAAGATCGGGAACACGACGCTTGAGACTGCTGCGGCGATTCGGTACCCGTGGATTGGTTGCTTGTCGGGGGCAAGTAGATTGCTTTGGTCCACGGGACCCATCTTCTTGCCAACCTGGAAGGTACTCTGCCCAGTTTATCGGAACTTTCAGGTTTATTCGTTCCCAGTTGGAGGTCCTCGTTTCGTAGGTTTCCCTCATTTGGGTCATTCTCAGTGGAACATGACCTCCAAGAGGGACCCCATAATGTCACCCGTAGGTTTGCTGTAAGTGAGTTGCAAACGGAAGTTAGGATAGATTCTTGGAAAGCAAATCATGTAATCAAAGGTGTAAGAAACGATTTCTATTTAATCTTGTTGACTACTGTTCATGATGAAACAGCTCAAAGTATGTTGGCCGGAAACGATATGGTTATCGCCTAAAGCCAAGTTTGTTGAAATCCTCCAGGAAGTATGTGATTACTCCGGACAGGGGAATTTCAGCGCAACCATCTCAAGTTAGGCCCGTAGGCACCGCATTTCGTAGTTGTCTTTTAAACACATTTTATTCCTCGATAAACGCATCGCCTGATGAAACCTTCCAAAACGTTTCTATTTAAAACAACAGGGTTTATCCAACGACTGATTCCGTGCAGGGTATTTGAGTTTCAGTATTTGGTTTCTAAGCAACTCAATTCGGTGTACTATTTTGTACAGCCCGTAGTTTTTATAATGGCAGACACGCATCTGCCCTGAGACCACCAATCAAGTCTGTTTGTTCAAGAACGACAAAGTTTACGGTCAACGTAGTGAGGACGGAGTTACTGGAACACATCCTGGTAAAAATAAACTCACCCACACTTCGGGGCAAAATAGCTCCCGTTCACACACCAATTCGTTTGTATTGCTGTCAGGTATCGATCAAGCGATCGATTTTCTCGTAAATTTGGTCTTATTACAGTCAAAAACACCGAATATGGTGGATTTGGCGTTTTGATGGAAGCAGGAATCCAAGTCTTGATGAAAAATGAGAACGTCTAGGAATCTAAGCTACCGATCTGGAGGGGACGCGGGGTGAGAAACGATTAGGCTGATCACTCAGAGGATCTTAACTAAAGCATCGAAGCCAAGGCGAGTGGTACTGCAATAGAGGAGGGTCTTCAATGAAGCGAAGCCGAAATGTGCAAACCACTTAAACAAACGCAAAAGTGTTTCACGGCTACCGCCCATTTTGGCCAGCCGTATGCGCTGTGGCCATGTGTGTGACACTGGAATTTGTGGGACGCTGTATGCATCTTGGAAGTTGACTTAGCTCTGACGGTATTGTGAAACACGAAGTCAACACACGAATTTCAAAAGCCAGAAACGCGCTCGCCAGTTTTCGCCACTTATCGCATTAAAAGGCACTTTACGGAGTCCATGAGGCGCTTATATCGGAATAAAGTACAGGCTGTATTGTTTTAAGGTCATTGTTTGGCAAATCTGAGCGAGCGACCGGAGACGTGTTTAGTTCTTTGAACGCTGGTGCCTCAGAACTGTAGCTGGAACCGGCTGGACACGGCAAATTACCAGTGAGGTGATCAGGAGACGGGTTTTTAGTGAGGTTGAGGGTACTTCAGTGAAGGGAGGTGTTCTGGCCATGTGTAACGCATGCCGGGTTGCCGACTGCCGGGGTGAACGCTGTTTTTGTGCCTAATTTTGGGTGACGGGAACCCATAAACGAACAGAATTTGGCAGAAAGGAATGATGTATGTTACGAGAAATTTGTAGATGCTGTTTGTCTTCTCGGATGGGGTTCACGTGACCCACCACATCCTTGGCTAGAGACAGTGGACGATATGTTATCCAAAAGAGTCAGTGGCGCCCCTGTAGTCGGTTTCTTTTCAGATTGTCTGAGAGAGCGTGGGAGGTGTACGCTCCCCGCGAGATATTTTTAGTAGGCTAGCCCTAAGTTCCCTCTCACCGTCTCACTTCTTTCATCTTTCCATTACAAAGCTCCCTTCAAATAAACTGACATGTATTTACGTCAGTAAAGCATCCGTCTGATGTTGCAGTCAATCATGGTCATCCTAGTTGCTATGCTGCACACCTTTCAGACGGAAATTTTTTTACATCCTCTATCACGGTTGAAGTAACAATTTTTTTCGAAAAAATACACTTCCTCACATTAAAAGATGATCTATCCATCCTCATGTCGAGGCCTACTAACATTGCAACAGCTAAAGGTTATATATATATATATGCTTTTTTAGCCTAAAGACTGTACCATCAACTATGACGCTGTTTGGAACTCTGTCGTTTCCAGAGGTATGCTTCGGAGACATTTGCTAAAGAGAAAATGCGGAGAACATCTCGGGAAGAACGACACAAACTTTGATGAAGGGAAATCCCATCGAAAGAACCCTGCTAGATAGCTGGCTAAGATGGGGCCTAAAATAACTGCTTCAAACTGCCGCACCTCCATGGATTGATTTTATTGCGTACATCATCAACACAAATGTTGGAAAAGTTTCCCTAAATTGCCATGCAACCATGGAAGAGGAATAACCTAGCTAAAAGAGAAGGACGATTTATTACGGAGGACCCCACGTTCCTGGAGAAAAGGACCAAGAAGGGGGTCCTTCAATTACAAAATGATGAACGTCGTTTGTGAAATCCCCTCAGCACAAATCCAGAACACAACGTTTGAAAAGCATTGATTAGAAATTTCGGCTAAAAAGTGATACCAAGCGTATCACTGGGATCGGTTACGTGCCGCTTTTTGGAGGATTTCAGACCACGCGCAAAGAGAACCATGTGGATCTCCTCAGAAAGCTTCAAAGAACCCAAAGTGCTTAACTTGACAGGAGCTATTTCATTTGGTTTTTTCAAGTCATGACCCGTTTTCCGTGGTCATTTTACAAGCGAGCGGTTGGGGGAAAAAACGACTTTGGTAGATGTTTGTCTGGCATGCGAAGTATATAACTCACCCACTTGAGCATTATCGACTGATGGGGCAAATACAGCTCACTACCTGGTATTCGCTTACAAACAGTATCGTTCCTTTTCATGTCAAAGCCCATGAACGCCTGCTAAATTATGGAAACGGCAGTGATCAAATAGTTGAGGAGGTCTGATGTCTTGAATTAGGAGGGGCCAGGTTTCATAGCCTTAGATTAGGATTCCTCTCAAGGTTGTTTCGTAGGCGTGGTTTTGGGAATTGGTTTTAGGAAACCAAAGGTGACGGAAGTTTATGGCTAGCATTGACTTCATCTGTCTCAGTTTAGTCACGGTCGACACTTCTGTCAAAAGAGGTGAACATGTAAACCAGCGCAAGCTTCATCATCATCATCATCATCGTCATCATCATCATCATCATCATCATCATCATCGTCATCATCATCATCATCATCATCATCATCATCGTCATCATCATCATCATCATCATCATCATCATCGTCATCATCATCATCATCATCATCATCATCATCGTCATCATCATCATCATCATCATCATCATCATCGTCATCATCATCATCATCATCATCATCATCATCGTCATCATCATCATCATCATCATCATCATCATCGTCATCATCATCATCATCATCATCATCATCATCGTCATCATCATCATCATCATCATCATCATCATCGTCATCATCATCATCATCATCATCGTCATCACTGACGGAGCAAACCTCTTGTTCTGAAATTTCAGAATGAACATATTGGATTGAGTAATTTTGGAGCAGGACCTTCCACTTTACTGGCGAATATTGCTCAAAGACTAGCGGATCACTGCCGACGTTGTGTTTAAAATATCTTGTGCAGAGGCACCATCGTGGAACAAGGTGGTCGTCACCATCACCTTAGGCTATCAGAGGTTCGTGGTCCCTCTATGTTGCTGGCGACTGATGATGGTTTGCTACTTCGGTCTTGGATGTCCCGTGATTTTGAAAAAAATAACATGGCGGACCTACCTTTTACTGTCTGGCAAATACTTTTGAAGTCCGTCCGAATCCATTCCTCATCATTTTTTATCGGTCCCTGGGTGTAGAACCAGGGCGTGAACAGATCGTGAAAAAATATACTCAAAATCACAAAATCCTGTCCGTCTCGTTGAATTTTCAAAATATTCGCCGTGTTCCACCGCCCGTAGCGTTCTTCCAGACGTTGCATGAATTGGTTAGCAAACCCGCGACTGTGAAATGTGACGCCGTAGCGATTCCCCTCATGAGAGACCGTGTACCAACCTGTTGTGTCGTACAAATTAATCAGGATGAGTAAACAAGTCAAGGTCAGTCAAGTGATCAGAACAAATGTCGATCAAATCACGAAATACATTCTGTATAACAATGAAAATGCCACGATAATCACAAAATGCGACAGATGGAACAAATCTTAGTAGCGATTGAGTCCTACGAACGGCCTTGTTCAAGGCCACTCAGTGTACCCACGACAAGCAAATACAAACCATGTAAACGTCATATTTTCCAAAGATACGCACCCGCCTGCAACCTATCAGCTGATTTTCAAGGGTTACTGTGAGGAGATTACTTGCGTGATGTCCTCGGATGACACAACGATTTCTTACCGTGGTAAATTTACAGCGGCCTTGGAAAAACCATCCTCATGACTGGTATTCTACGTGACCTGGTTGGTTGAATTGTATAGCAGTAAAAGTCGAATGAGTCACTCAGATCAAAACAAATTTAACCTGCGGCGGATATTGACCGGAGACGCTGCAAGATATGGCTGCCAACCGATGTCAGTGGCGATCTTGTTGTCAGTTTCTATCCAGATTGCCTGAATGAGTGTTTGGAGGCGTAGGCACCTCGGAATGATTGTAGTAAGGCAGCGATAAGTCCACTCCCCGTCCATCTTTATTCTTTTTCTTCACAATAAGGCTTTCAAATGAATCATGGTTGTACGGCAGCGAAGCATCGGTGTTCAACACTGATGTCATGCTGTCGATGATGATGATGATGATTGGGATGATGATGATGATGATGATGATGATGATGATGATGATGCAGATGATGATGGATATTGACCGGGAACGCCAGTAGAGGGCTCAGACGTATTTGTTTACACGTCGTCGCAGTTTATCAACTCAGAGGTTGTTTAAAATGCACACACCACTGAAGCTTAGCTCTTCGTTTGAATGCAATAGGATGAAATTTGATTCCGCCGACGCGGGGGGTTGGGAGTTGCATAAGTTCATTTGGGGGACACGACACCTTCGTGTGAGCCTACAAGAGAGTACGACCAGTTACGGGCCGTCGGAAGGTACACACACGGTAAACGGTTCTTTTCTACGGATGGGCTTACTCCACCTTCTTGTTGGGCCCGAAATCGGTGCTTACCCTCATAGGGGTGCACACTGTTTCATCAGAGTGGCAAATCGCGGAAGACCTGTAAACATGGCTTGAAAGGAGATGATCTAGTTTGCCTGACTGTTAGATTACTGCCTTGGTTTATCCGAATATCGATCCGCAGGGGAGTTGTCCACTTGCAAGACTACTGCACTGATCAATAAACCAATAGCATCTTTAAAGGACGTTTTTCCGTGTCATTCACCATGATGGTTTGCTTACACTGCTTAGATGTGAGACAATAGTCTCCGGGAGGCTCCAGTTATAAACCCTCTGTTTTTTGGGGATTTCAAATATTCCGACCAATTACATCGCAGTAAACAAGTACGAGTATTCCTGATTTTTAAAACTATAGTTAGCCCATTATCACCCTTTGAATGATGGTGATTTTGAATGCCGTAATGCTAATCTGCGAGGGTGATTTCCGTATGAGGAGTTCACAAACCAAATTGTCCTCGACTGAGGACTATCGGTGATATTGAGCAGAATTTTTGTGACCAGTGTAATCCAAGCGCAGAGCTGCAACTCACCCTTCAACATGGATTCGAGTCTGTCAAAAATAAGACTGATTGTACGATTCCATCATTGGAAATTTAGAAATATATTCTCACTACTGAAAACCTAGAAGTAGCCCAGAAGGAAGGTGAAATTTCATCCGATGAGTGAGAAGTCGTCGCTCGAGGAGCCAAACAATCGCAAGATGAGTGGCGCTACATCCCGTCTAATCGAAATTTAACCATGTTGCTGATACGCTGCTTGCGGCCAAAAGGCTACGTGTTCAAACGACTGGCCTGGGGGTCCCGGGGTCAAAAATCCCCAATTAGCTTTCGTGAAATGCGCACTGCTGTTGAGCCGCAAAAAGGATGAAACAGCTGCACAGTGCTTTTCAACTAGAACAGATTGGTTTCGGGGCGAACTCTTTGTGGCCTCCGCTGAAGCATGGATTATCGATTGGGTTCTCGATGCGACTACACCAAATTCAGAACAATCGAAGGGATGGACTGTTCACTGTGCCGGACGATTTGGTTACGGACCTCTCGTGGCCAATCGACGCGACCACGCTGGTGATTAGCAGATTAGCTGTGTTGCGTCGGTGTGTGTCCAAAACTGGCATCCAAAAATCTAGCTTGAAGTTACTATTTACAATTTTAGTGGTAAATGAGATGAGTTTTCATGAGCATCAGATCCTCAAAAGTGCTACTGTTTTGCTCCTAAAAAAGGAGAGCTTTTTATAGATGATTTGTTTGTTTGTTTCCAAGTGAGGTGGCTAAAGTGTGTCCGCGATCTCATTGTAGTGCTCACTGAGAAACGTCTGCACCCACAGGATTGAATCACCACACTCATTAGAGATTCACGCTTAAAATGAACGGAACAGATGGTCGGTTCTGTATGTTTCATCGACTAGGGTGTTTCCTAGTGGAATATCTACATAATATCTACACTCAAAAACCTCATGGCTTGAAGTTGGACGGAATAGTCCACATTCCTTAGACTGTCATACTTCAGGTACTCGGCAAGTTGCGACATACCTGGTCTCCTTAACACGGGGACCTTCATCAGCCCCGGTTACGTAAGTCACAAGAAATTAGTGTGTCTACTGCGCACTTCATCTCGAATAAGAAAGAGTAAACACCGTGTTTTCAAACAGGAAGGCTTATAGTTATATGCGTGCGAGACTGCTCAGTTCGTTAGAGCGCAAATTTACTGACCGGAATTTTCGGGGTTCGAACCCGATTTCTGCTTCTCGACTTCCCCTGTTTAGGCTTGGGCAACCTGGCAGTATCTCAGCCCTCATGCTTCCTTTGGGTGACATGGCAGTTCGGCACCGAAGCGTGCTACAGCTGAACGATTTTTTGCAGTTATATGCCAAGCAAAACAGTGATGATATTTAGTGAACAGCGGAGCCTTGGGTTATATGATAAGTCGTCATCATGAGCCTTCAGTGTTTCGAGGTTAAACGATGCTCACAAACAAGTCGAGTGCAGTAAAAAGAGTACACATAGGTAAAAAATTCGTGTACCAGCCGCACTTTGGAAGCAAACAAAACTGGGTAGTGAGTCGCCTACTCACAGAAACAGCAATTATCCCCTCTTTGATTCTGACGGGCTCTTTACTTGGACAAGTTTCTACGAAACAAATACGTATCTTTCTAACAAATGTATTGTCTTTTTTTCGAAAATAACGCACCTTTAACTGCGCCTAAATTCCATATTTTAGGGAAGCAATTCTCAAAATTACACGGACGGTTTCTAGAGGCTCATCGTTTTGTCTTATCAGCACATGACAGTGTTAGAACCAGAAAACTTACGTGTATTTAATTGAAATTCTGTTTCATCTGTGGGAGAAAAAAAATAAAATAATGCCTTTTAGATAAGGACAACTGTTCATGCGTGAACAATTCTTGCATGAATTGAAAAAAATCAATAATCAATTAGACAGCACCAGGTCACGTGTCACGCATCGGCGCTGTTGAAGCTAAGCTAAGTAGGAAATACTGCGGGATAGCCACATGTGGCCAGCTTCTTTTACTGACGATTGTCCAGTTTACTCATATTGAGAAGTTGCGGAATGCAATCGAATTTTCAATTTGCACTCAAAACTTCTTGTCACATTTTATCCGGTGTTTCTCGGTGTAAAAACAGTTGGCATTCATTTTAATGGGGTTGATATCTGTTCGGTACAATCCAAAGAGATTCGGTGCTTACCCTGTGAAAGTTTTAGTCTGCATTGAATGAGGAGTCGTGTAGTGGGACAAACTAAGATGTTACAAGCTATTAGACACGAAAGTAAGGACCTCATTTGCGCAAGGTTCTAAAAAAGCAACTTCCTCAGGCGTCCTCCTGAACTTTCATGGACGTTATCTAAATAATAAGCAGTGATGAACACGCACTGCAAACGGTTCAGTAGTTTCAAATCACCCTTTCATCCGAGACGCTTTAAACTATGCCACCAGAAGCTACTTGCCCGTTCCACCAGTAGTATGAGACGTTACACTGGCACTTTGGTAGCCTCACATATCGATTTTCTGAAGTTGAAATCCCACCACAACCTGACACGGATCCACTTCGAGAATTGAGCAGTCTCGCATCGGCGAGGATGAGTGTAGGTGAACTACGATTAAGGTGTATAAACTTTCGGTCCACAGCTGACACACCAACCGAAAGAAGCCGAATTGCCCGGGCCTAGGCAGAAGCTGGTTTGGACCACGTACCCCCCGGCCAATAAGCCTGCTCCTTTGGCACTGATCTATTCTCTCCCAACTACTCATAAGTAGCATCCAACATTCCCCGACATCTTAGGTTGTGCTGACCTATCCTGCCGTTAAAATTACGTTCTAAACATTTGGCATTGTGCAACGAATTTGCTTCCACCTTGGACCGTCGATAACTTTATGCCCTCAACCAAACAGGCCATCAAGCATGTAGTTTTCTGCTGACAAATGATTGGTCGTCAGGCGATGGCAATCTAACTTTTTTAAAGTCGCTTTCGGTTGTAACCGATATGTGGACCACTCGGTCTTCATAATCAGACGAAATCAACGATAACCACGGAAGAATCGTTGAAAAGAAAATTCGAGAATATCAGGATTGCAAACGAACTATAAAAATGCAACAGACTGCCTTTATTATTGGGACCACTTCAAAGAAACCACCGACGGAACACGTCGAATAGGGAAGAAAATACACAAATCAGATGACAACCTGCCACGTCAACCGACCGGTCACAATGCAGATGTAATCAAATTCTGCTCAGAAGGGTAGAAACGCATGGCAACATAACGGACTGGACAGAAAAGATGCAAACCAGGTAATACAAACCAAAAGAGACCCAGAAACTATGTCAGATGAAGTCTGAAGAAAGGAATCTCTTGGTAACATCAACAGCAACAACAAAAAACGGTCAGAATAGACAGACAACGACAGTGCCACCGTGACTTGACATCAAGGCATTTACAACTACGTGGTTCGTAAGCCAGTTGCCACCCTGAGATTTTTTTAAGGAGTGGGAACGAAACCAGGCCTGGTGATTGAAACAAAGTTATTTACAGCAAAAAACTATAGATGAGGAATGACATGAAACTGTGCTCTGTTTCTGACGAAACACACTACTCATAAGGTTGTTGAAAACCATTTGACATTGCACTACCGGCTTTGTCCTTTTTGGGGCTCATCCGACCAAATGAGGTACGAGGTGCAACTAAAGAATATCATGAACGAGAGATTGCTTTGCGCAGCTGGTTAAAAAAAAATGCGATTTGCAAGTTTTAACTAAAAATTGGGGAGAATATTACGCCAAAGAACAGTAAGTTGCCACGAAAACTCCATCTTGCTTGTGTCTACACGAAGAACATAGTTCAACCAACTTTCGTCCGGTGGTCAAAAATTGTTCATCATCTGAGCCAATAAATTGAACAATCAAGGAGTGTTATAATTTTACTTCTTTTATTTTCAGGAATGATTTTTTATCAAAAACTAATTTTTTTCAAAATTTTCCGGTCATCTATACAATTTTTTTCGTAAAGCCATTAAAACTGTCGGGCACGCCTATCACACAACGGACACGAGAAGTTTCTCGCATGTTTCATCGGATTGATTCCTCATACCCACGTATAAGCGGAAAACAGCCCAGGCAGAAGGAACTACGAAATTTATGTTCCTTCAGGTGAAAAAAGTTTTCTATTCAATGAGTCTTCTCATTCATAAGAAAGAAACAGGAATTCGGGGCGCACCAACTGACTAGCGGTATTGAAATTCCGTTTCAGCAAAAAACAAACACTGAAGTTATTCCAAGCGAAACAATAGAGTTATTTTCAGAGTATCTTTTTTTAGCCCGTACCATTGTGTTGTTCTCTCGCGAACGGAAAATCGATAACCCAAGTAGTAGTTTGCACGCTTGAGTGTTTTTCAGGGAATCATGTGATCTGGCGATCTGAAACCTATTCGTTTTTTCTGAGGGGAGTCAGTCTCAATCAAGCACGCATTTTGAACGTTTTGATTGATGTAACTCAGGCACAAGATGATATCTCTGATGCTATATCAGTATTTTTTTCCACAGTCGTCAGGCAAGACAAACTAAAGTCCACGACAGATGTGCAGGACGGTGTTGTTGAAAAGCTGCTTATAGAGGTGTGGAAGTTCGAAATCGTGATAAATACACGCACCCTTGCATGCCTACCGCCGATCAAGTGAACTGGATCAAAGGTAACTAAGTTCCGAAAGGTTAGCGGAGGGATTGGAACCTAAGTATGGGGTTATCGAGACTTGAAAATCGATTTTCTGCTGATAGATTGCGACGGGAAGAGCCGGTTGACGTAAGCGCCGTGTCAGTTGCAATTTGACGCAATTCTTCGCCATAAGCTTCACTCTTTTACTGTATAGTGTGCCCCAGATTCTGAGCTCAAGATGGCTCACTGGTTGATGCGCTAACCTAGTGCTTGGAAGGTCCGTGGCTCCAACCCAACCCAGCACCTCGACTGATCCTGTCCACGATTGGGCAAACTTATGGTATCCTAACCCTCGGGCGTTCTTCGGTTTGCATAGAAGCTCGGCACCGAAAATCGGGGCTCGGGTTCTGCTGGGAAGCAGGTTTACCAACACAATGTAACCAGACAGTCGAGGATGTCTAACGAAGAACTGATCTGCATACGATGCGTATGTTAAGACTGCCTTCACAAAACTCTGCCCGAAAAAACCCACTGTTGGCGGTCTGTCAGAAAATAAGTCACATGACGGACACCCTTTCAATAATATTGCGCCTTTCTTTTGGGATAATCCAAAAACCCCTAAAAAACCGCTTGAAATTTGAAGACGTGCTAGTATACGTAACATTTTCCCAGGTGTTGTTGTGCTTCTCATGGTCACGTGATGTATGAGAACGATGTTGTAACGGAAACCTGTAACAGGCGTTAAGCACAGAGTTCGTGCCGACATTCGTTCAGTCAGTCAGTCTGTCCAAGAACAATCTTAGACCTGCCGTACCACCTTGGGCGTTGTCACTTGAAAGAGGTGCCTGGCCAAGTCGTGTGACTTCATTCAATATCTGGAGGGATCGCCTTGACAAAATACACCGCTGACAGTTCGCAGAAACTCACCGCCGGTTTCTCTTCCAATGGCGTATTCTCCACTGGGCCTAGATTCTATTGAAAAACCGAGTTGTCCACAATTGACGAGATAGATTCAACAGGTAAGTCAACCAAATCTCAGCTCAGTCATCTTTAATTTGTTGTTATCAGCAAGCTTATAGTTGGTATGATTTGTCACAGAACTATACTTTGTACTGCACATATCGTACAAATTAAGTCATGATGTGCAGCACAGGCTGTTGATAAACACCGCAAAGAAGATTTCCTTTGAGCCAAGCAAATGCATCTGATACTACTGAAAATCCTGGTCATTCTTGCGGTTTTGTTTTGTATCCCTTAGAAGTTAACCTAATTTCAGGGTAGGATAAGTCGAGGAGTGGTTTTGGTTTATTTCTTCCCAGTGGCCAAAAGTGACATGCTTGTCAAGGTCACAAATTATCCTGAATTCTGGTTCACGGCTTGGTCAGCACACGTCTGTTTCGTGTGGGTTTTCTGCCAGTTGAAACATTTTGTTTTATACTACTGATATTCACTGTTTGTTTTATAAGTAGTACTCGTTATCATCGCAAGAGTTTTGGAGTACCTATATCTTCAAGCACTCATTCGAACAAGCCAAAGAGAATCTGACATCGCGAATGCAACTGATATCGATTAGTCGCCATTTCTTGCAAGTTCACAAGCCAAGCTCACGGGGTGCACTAGGACCCATACGATCCTGGAAGGCGGACTGCACCAACACCATCCAAACTATGCCTAATCTCGTTTACAAACTCTTGCCCACTCATAAAACTCCGCGGTTTGCGCGGTTTCAGTAAAAAAATGCACGAAGCTCCACACTTGTCTCGGTAGACGATGCTTCGACATGCGTAGCACGTGACTGAGCCACTGTAGTTGATGATGACAGATGTTTTCCGCCGCTGAAGTACCTGTTACATAACCAAATATCAAAGAGTTAGCAGCAAACCATATCTCAAACGTCTCAGGAACATTACTTCGTCACTATCGAGTATCTGCATTCAAATCAGTCTCGTTTAAGCACTACTTCTCTTGTCCTGGGGCAATTATTCCGACAAGTCCACAGCGGAGAGGTGAAGAAGTTCGATCGAAGTGGAGCCCTTCAGCAGCAAGCATGCCCCGTCGTGTCGGGATTTGAATCTCGGATGTCTTCCAAGTGAAGCTAACGTGGAGCACTGTTGCACCGGCATGCGCTGGACAGACTAAATCTAAAATATCCCGCATGAACATCGTGATTAGGCGCACTCTTTTGGCTCTACTCAGTGAATGTCAGCTTCTCAATCACTGTTTGCAAGAGGGACTCCGGTCACTTTCAAGCGGAGAAGCAAACAATGGGTTACTCATTAGCAAGTTGAAAAAGACACGCAAATCCCTCTCACCCATCATAACAAAATGTTTAAAGCATGGCTATTGCCCTTGTGACATATTAAACCTCAGACTCTTTTTGTCTTGTTCTTCGAATGATAACTGGACCAAGTAACTAGATTAGGAAGGGTGGTGTGAGGAGAGTTCGTCCTGTAATTGGTATTAATCTTTGCTGAAAAGCATAGAAGCACTGTGCAGCTGTTTCATCCTCGTTGGGAATCAGCAGCGGTGACCTTCTGACGAAACTCAGAGAGTTTCGAACCCACAACCTTCGGCCAGAGGTTGAACACTTGGACCTTTGTTCACCAGCAGCTGATAAGCGGTGTGGTTGGTTCGCATTTAGGCAGGACATAACACCACTTACCATTCAGTCACGAAATCCACATCACGTGATCACATATAGGCTGGCTCCTCGAATGACGACTTCTCAAATGAAAGTAATACTCACTCTATAAAATCATTCTTCCTGTGAGCCTTATTGAATCAGTGAAAGTGAAAGACGACAGGAGCGCCAGAAAGACCGAGTCCTAATGCATAGCTGAAGGCTTATGTATCATGGCTCATTTAAGCCAGACGATTCCACGTGCAACCCAGAAAAGCTGTTTACACGTGCTAAACACATACGAATAAGCAATCACCTCGAATGACTCTTCTCGCCGAAAACAACGGAATCGGTCTCGAATATGAGTTATCGAATTGACGCAAGTAGGGATGCCTTGAATATAATGACCATGGTAATGTGAGTGAACCACGGCGCGTAAAAAGCGGTCTCATGGTACAATCTAATGAATAACAAGCAGTGAATCGCGTTCGTGATTACATTTCAGAACATAACTGTACATGTTGCCGGTCAGGTTGACGCTGATGTGTTTGCCGAGCTTGGGAATCAACATGCAGACGTTTCGTCACCATGCGAGAAGACATCATCACCATCAGCCAACTACCCTTTGATGATGTCTCCTCCTACGGTGACGAAACATTTGCAGATCACTTGGCAAACGCGCGAAAACGTCAACAGCCCCCTCATCAAGAACCAACGAACTCAAACATGGATTATGGTCCGAACAGTCGATGATCAAATAACGCTAATTCCTCGCTGCAGAAAACACCGTCCACGAGACCTTCGTTTCCAACTTTCGACAAAGTGTAATCAACCGTCAAAGTTATTTCCCGGACTGCACGCGCCATGACACGTTTCAAGTCCAAGATAGACAAAAATATGATATACGGAACTGATGCGCATCACTCGTTCGCACGATGCCCAGAATCGTAGCCGAATGATTCAGAGGAAACATAACCTCCCTGAGGTCAACTGAGGGTTTCAGTGCACAACATACGATTTGTACTAAAAATGAACGCAAACATGGATTTAAATCCCTTTGATCTCTCTCTTCAGATTAGATCCGCTCCGCCTATCCCTGATTCTTTTGAGAAGAGGTTTTTAGGAAGAACGTAACACCCACCGAACATTTGGACAAGAATTGTCGTCTGATCTCGCTGTCTCATCTGAAGTCACACGACAGAAGCAAACTTCCTGTCCAACTTCCGAACCGTCTATTTGCACAAATAACAGGTTGCATGTTTCCGTTCTTTTGACCAAGTTGAGACAAACAAAGTGGGATGGAAATGTCTTTCTTTCAAAGATGGGATTTTGCGCAGTGAATTTTATAAAAAATATAGAAAGCGAAACTCAGTGGGCTGCAGTAAAGATAGTGGAAATCAAAATGGCATTTCGACGACACAAATAAATTTGGCTGATGTTTCTCAACAAGGATAGAACAGCATGGATTGACTTGATTCATGGGATTGTATCATATTCATCTTGCTTCCATGTTGGGTTCCAAGTGCATTGGACATTTCGCAGCAGAAAAATTTCCTCTTAATAATCATTTCAAAATTTTGGGAAATAATAGTACTTTGATACACGACTCAAATTTGGTTTTGCGAGACTCACTTGAAGCCGATTTGAATCTTCCGTTATGATGTTTGCAAAAGAGTATATTTCGCTAATTTCGTGCAATTCGGCTTCAAGTAGAACATAAGGTTGATGGAAACTCGGGGACTGCGCCTACCTGAGGAGCCCCAACGGGGGCGAGACCGGTCTTGGGCTGTCGGAGAACTTTTAGCAACCTTATGAGTAGTGTAGTTCGTCTATTCATGTATCGTGATATCTCGAACATCGTACCAACTGGAACATGAGGCAGCCTGGTGCAGAACATTCAATTGCTTAGAAACATTATAAACGAGAGATTCAGCTGGGTCCCAGGTGATTCTCTCCCAAAACCAAATTTGTTTGCAAATGAATGTATTTCGCTCAAGTTTTCACTGCTTATACAGATTTGCTGAAATTTCAGAAAAACACCATTATATTTCAACCCCATCGAAACAAGTCTCTTTTGTAAGTTAGCGCACATTTAGGAGAGATTTTCATAGCTAAAACACCTACATTGAGCTGAGGCCACATCATCGCTGTATCAACCAAAACATATGGGTCGAAGTTTTGCCAAATTGAACTAGCCTCGCAATGTACGACGTCTTGGACTGAGAAATTCCGATAGCAGCTCAGTTGTCACTCCTCTCCTTCTTTATTTCTCTTCCAGTTTCGTCACCTCGTTGGTATTTCAGTTCTATTCTAATGAGCTCAAGACTTGTTCAACTTCCTGTGGTTCTACCCGGGAAAAGGACTGCCCTGAGTTCCCTCATCCACGTGACATGACCTTTTGATCTTTGTTACTGCGTTAGCTTTGATAAAACAGACGTTGCATTACAGGAGTAACGGTTGAGCTGTGATCAACATGTTTCTCACCTTATGAATCTAGCTTGTTTATTCATGTAAAATCATATGCCCCAACGACACAGATATCCGAAGGTGTCAAAAGTATTTTCGTAATTTGTGTTAATCGACCATGAAATGAAAGTTTGTGCTGTTCTCCCCTTAACTGTCAAAAATTTCTCTCACCGTGAAAATCAACATATTTTCAAAACCTCGTTGATGACTTTTGAAGTACTAAAAATGAAATTCGTTTGATGATCAAAGTTAACAGCTTTCAGGAGACTGAGTAGTCTTGTGAATTACTGTTTCCTTCGGATATCTGAGGGGTGTCTAATAAGCCGTCCCCCAAGCACCACGGGTCAGCACTAAACGTCCTAATTTCTGACGATGTAATTACGAAATGACGCATACAGTTTGCAGCTCCAACCTCCTGACAACATGACCACAGATTAGGGAACCATCCACCAACAGGTCAAACCAATTGGAACCCCTATTTGGGCATTTCAGGCCAGTTCTTACTGGATGACTACACATAGTAATCACCCAAATCAAATCCACTCGAAAAGAACAAACCCTCCCCCAAACAGGGACTATTTGCTTTCTGAAACGTGGGATTCCACTTGAAATTTGCTGCCCCAAAGTTTCATCAACTCTTGGCGAAGATTAATCTAACTACGTCTAAAGAGAAGGTTCTCCTGTACCAACGCTCAACTTGAAATATTCGTGTTTTTGTTTTATTACGTTAAGTCGCGTGATTATATCTATGCACACACCGTACCGATAAGCTCTTCATCGTGTGTATTGTATAGATAATGCAGATCACACGAAGGAAAAAAAATCATTTTCAACCTGATAATCAACCCGCCCATATTTTTTTACACTATTGTGACACTGCACAACAACTGTAGCAAGCAAGTGAGTTTGCTACCTGTGTAACGGCGAATATTACTGATGAGGCATACGAGTAGTATGTGGTCTCTCGTAACTCCGCCCCACGTCTAGTGGAAGGTGCACTGTGGTTTGTTGCGGAACCTGTGAAACTGCGTTACAGCTTTAGTTTACAATTGCATGATAGTCAATGAATATCCACAAAAGTCCAAGAAGACGCGTGAGGATGTTCAGTTTTTTAGATAAGGTGTATATCAGAGCTCTTCTTTCTCGTCTAATTGTTTTTAACTGCTTAATTGGCGTTTACCACTAAACGGCTTGGCCGCTAAGGGTTTCCTTCCCTTAACCCGTAAGTGGATGCACAACAATTTACATGCCAAAGAAAGATACAGCCAAACGGAACACATTTAAGAACTACTGTTCGGAAATGCACTACAGTAGCGTATCTTGCGCAGTAGAGAACTAATCTCAAGGTCGACAAGTCAGTTCGCCAAACGACCAAGCCCCTAACTTTACTAGGAATGAGTCCACTTCGGCATCTTGGAATCAATGCCTTTCAAAGGCCCATCTTTCCAACTCTCCGTAAGCGCGACTCCAAGAGTGTCCTTGGCACACAATGTCATCCAAAGAAAGACCAGAGTGTGAGCTTCTGGTACTGAGATTTATGTATTTTTACACGCCTTTATCCAGGTATTCGAACAAGGGCATGAATATATATAGTTGTTTCTGTTAAGTGACCAGTTCTGGTTGGTCCCTTGTGAATTCTTCAAATTCTTAGGTCACTCTAGGTATCCGAGGAGTTTAGCTTTGGCGAGTACGTTTAGGTGGTCTATAAAGCAGCAGCAGTTTTATTCTACTGACCTGCCCTCAAAAATTCACCGGAAACGATCCTTTAGGAGTGGTTCTTGTCAAGGACGGACTCTTTTTTCCGAAGAAGAAAGGTTACCATAAGGTCTATCATAAGCTATGCATCCCAAGGAATGGTCCCTTCTTGGCGCGACTTATTGGTGGAATGCGTTTCATTGATTTATGCGGCTGTCAAATGGAAAGATAGATAGAAATTTTACAGCTAAGCTTCACCCTGTGCGAATTGGTATAACACATAGCCCAAGACATCTAGGACACAGATGAGGACCGAGAACCCGTCAAACATTAACCGTACTTGTGTACACTTTACGGAGGTGGGCGAGATGGCTCAAGTGGTTAGAGCGCGAATTTACTGACCGGAAGGTCCGTAGTCCAAGCCCGACCTCTCCCTCTCGACTTCCCCTGTCTAGGTTTGGGCAACTTGGCAGTGCCTAGTGCTTCCTTCGGGTGGCATGGCAGCTAGGCACCGAAAGGGTGTTACAGCTGAACGATTTTTTTTCACGATTTACGGAGTTTTCGATGGCCTCGAAATCGCAGTTTCCTCTTCTTGGACAGAATGTCCTCAGCTGAGTAACAATGTGCACAGTTAGAGAGCACGGGTAATTTTCGGTTTCAGTTAGTTCTTGTAAGCTCCTTGTAAAAAGCCAGGTTTGACCATTGGTGTCTCCGAAGAATTGGTCGGGTCTGGTGGAAACATCGGTCTAGGAAGAAGGAAATTTCCCGAGATAGATGACTCACTCAGGCTTCATAGGTTGCGCTGGTTAGGACATTCACTCTGCATTCCAAAAGACTGTCTGCCTCGCAGAGCCTTTTTCACCCAGCCTTGTGCTGAGTGGAAGCGACCAACAGGTGGACAGTATGTGACCTAGTAACGCAGTATGAAAACACTAACCAGTAAACTTATTTGGGACGGGAACTGCCGCCTCCGTGGATGGGAAACCCGGGATTCAACTCACCAATGGTTAACGACACTGGCAGAAATGGCCCAGTCGCGCAGTCCGTGACGCCCGTGCATCAAGCTATCACCGTCAATGCATGGCTACCCAAATCCCGAACTAACTGTACATGCCATCGCTTCCAATGGTTGGCTGTATGTCCCACACTCTCCCGGTTTCCGGTGGACGAAACTGTAGCCGCTGGAACCAGTGTGCCCATGGTACACGGTTTATAGCTGATAAGTTGAATTTACAGATTTCAAGGCGGTGGGTTCATTACACTGGAGCTTTAGCATGTCCTCACTGTCCGTGGACGATAAGGACAGTCCTTAGGAAGTGGTGTTCATTGCACTTCAGGTGAGAACCAGTTTCGGTGAACTGCACTACTGTTGCCAAGATATGATTTGCACACTTGACTGCTCACTCGTATGGTTAGTGACGTGTGTTCCTCTCATGAGGGCATTGTTCCCCACTGATGTTCTTTGTTTGGAGGGACAACTAGATACACACTAATCGCTTCATCTGTATTCCTTTTTTAATCAATGACCACAGGAAAATCAACCATTCCGTGGCTTGTACTATGCGTCAACAAAATATCTACCCCAGGGGAAAATACCTCTTCCCAAAACATCCATGTGTTTATCTCTTCAACAGTATGAATTCTCTGGTTTCATGACAAAACACTGGCTGGTTTCAGTGACTTACGGGTAAATATTTTGTCGAATTGCCTTGAAACACTCGAGAAAACTATTTTTTAAAAAGAACAGCCCACGCATCTGCCTGTTGGATCCATTCTGCAGGTTCAAAGCAAACGAAGAGATGGGAAAATTGTGAGTTTAACCAACCAGTTGTGTGCAAGATAAACGTTCTAGCAATTAACTTGGCCTTCGGATTGCGTGCGATTTTCACCCAGCCTTGTGCTGAGTGGAAGCGACCAACAGGTGGACAGTATGTGACCTAGTAACGCAGTATGAAAACACTAACCAGTAAACTTATTTGGGACGGGAACTGCCGCCTCCGTGGATGGGAAACCCGGGATTCAACTCACCAATGGTTAACGACACTGGCAGAAATGGCCCAGTCGCGCAGTCCGTGACGCCCGTGCATCAAGCTATCACCGTCAATGCATGGCTACCCAAATCCCGAACTAACTGTACATGCCATCGCTTCCAATGGTTGGCTGTATGTCCCACACTCTCCCGGTTTCCGGTGGACGAAACTGTAGCCGCTGGAACCAGTGTGCCCATGGTACACGGTTTATAGCTGATAAGTTGAATTTACAGATTTCAAGGCGGTGGGTTCATTACACTGGAGCTTTAGCATGTCCTCACTGTCCGTGGACGATAAGGACAGTCCTTAGGAAGTGGTGTTCATTGCACTTCAGGTGAGAACCAGTTTCGGTGAACTGCACTACTGTTGCCAAGATATGATTTGCACACTTGACTGCTCACTCGTATGGTTAGTGACGTGTGTTCCTCTCATGAGGGCATTGTTCCCCACTGATGTTCTTTGTTTGGAGGGACAACTAGATACACACTAATCGCTTCATCTGTATTCCTTTTTTAATCAATGACCACAGGAAAATCAACCATTCCGTGGCTTGTACTATGCGTCAACAAAATATCTACCCCAGGGGAAAATACCTCTTCCCAAAACATCCATGTGTTTATCTCTTCAACAGTATGAATTCTCTGGTTTCATGACAAAACACTGGCTGGTTTCAGTGACTTACGGGTAAATATTTTGTCGAATTGCCTTGAAACACTCGAGAAAACTATTTTTTAAAAAGAACAGCCCACGCATCTGCCTGTTGGATCCATTCTGCAGGTTCAAAGCAAACGAAGAGATGGGAAAATTGTGAGTTTAACCAACCAGTTGTGTGCAAGATAAACGTTCTAGCAATTAACTTGGCCTTCGGATTGCGTGCGACTCTTTGCCATTGAGGTGTACCACGTTTTCCCCACTTGAAGTGACGTCACTTTTATGGAGAATGGCATACGTAGGTCGGAAGAACCGATCAAAGTTTAAAAGATGTGTGGCGAAGGCACGCAAATTTGGGCCGAGTTCCGTCCAGTAGGATCTCAAATTCACGTTTCAAGTGTTCGAACAACCATGTTTACTTTCAATAGCTGGTTGTCTATAACGTATTTTATCAGGCAGCTCGTGATCAGGCTTGAAATCACGTGATGTGAGTTTACATCCACCCAATTATTTATGATACCGCTTTTGCGTTGAACGAAAAACGCGTGACTTTTCAAAGGAAAGAACATTTTTTCGGTTTTTTACATACAATACTATAGACAGGCGTGATAAAAAAATGCCACGTGCAAACTAATTGGAAAAACCACCTGTGTCAAGCCCTTTGGGAGACAGGATATGAGAGTCACGTGAGAATGTACAAGGTGGATTGCACTAGTCCGCTTGATTTCCGCCTGTGATAAGTGAACTCCTCATCGTCACAAGAGATAATTTGTGCTTACCGCTCAAAATGTACTGTTTTGGTTGCCCACAAAGGAGACGAAGAACTCCGGTCCTGCCAATTCCAATAATAAACGCGACTGTTCTATTAGTGAAGTTCTATTAGTGAACAACATTTCGGCAAATGCACTCATTTGCAAATCAATTAGGTTTTCACGCGAAGCTCAGTTGAATCTCTCGTCCGTTTAGCTGTAGAACCCCTTTCGGTGCCATGCCATCCGAAGGAAGCACGAGGACTGGGAGACTGCCAGGTTGCCCAAGCCTAGACAGGTGAAGTCGAAAGGCAGAGGTTGGGTTCGAACCACGGACCTTTCGGTCAGTAACCACTGAGCCATCTCGCCATCCTTCTCGTTGAAGATATTTTTCAACTGAATATGCTTCACAAAGCCCGCCTGATTTTTCAATTGGCACGATAGTCGAGAAGTCGCAGTAAAATTTCATGAAAAAACTACTCACAATGTCGTAACTGACTTAGCTAACAATTTCGGATGTAGATTGTAACCCTAGTGATTGTCTCCGATTTGCAGTGTCTCCAATAATTCAGGAACGAAACAAACGATCTATGCGGGGGCTCCTTATCCGCACAATGCCCTCAGCTGTGAAACCCTTGCTAGTGGAATAAAACTTTTTACGCCAGAAAGTTGCATTTTGTTGCGTAGTTGCTCAGACCAAAAACCACCGAAATCTACGTTCACATATTCGCAGGTCATCAAATTTCATTGCTCACTGAAGCGATCATAACTATGGCGGGAAAATTCTGCTGGAAAACGATTTGTTTGCATTTCTGGTACCCCGCGGAGGCTCAAAAATTTGGACTGGAATTCTGAGCTCAATTGACTGTCTGTTTTAGTCCATCAGAGACACGCCGTAACACTCGAAAATTCAGTTCCATTGTGCGAATACTGAGCACTATTTGTGCGTACCGCGGCACCGTCCACCTTGGGCGGAGGGTTTAAATTGGTTTGGATGTACAATCAACGCAAAGAATACCTCATACTACTGATGGACTGAGAGATGGCTTGAATGGTTAGAACGCGAATCTACTGATCGATAGGTCCGTGATTCGAACCCGGCCTCTGCCTACCAACTTCCCCTGTCTAGGTTTGGCCAACCTGGCAGTATCCCAACCCTCGTGCTTCCTTCGGGTGGCAAGGCAGTAAGGCGCTGAAAGGGTACTACAGCTGAACGATGGACTGAGTGAATCAGTGATGCCGCCGCTGGGTTGCGTCGCTTGGTCTTCAGTCTGTTCGGCGAGCAAAATTCTCGTCACCAGTTGAAGTGGCTTGGCCAATGTGGGATTGAGTGGGAAAACTCGTTCGTCTTAGCCTGGGCTTATGTAGTTTCTGAGTAGTTTTCGAATACCCGCTCATGCAAGATCAAAAAAGAAGTGGTCGTTTGCCGAACCATGGTAACCCACAGAGGAACCGATCAATAACACATCGATATCGACCTAGTCCATTAGTCACTACAAACAATTGGAAAACGAAGTTGCGAGACTCTGGAGACCAAACAACCGAACAACAACCAACGACTCACTGAAAATAGACTGTTACCCAAGCAATCAACCAAGTGGAGAAAACAGGCCAACAAGCAAAAACGAGAAGCCCCAATAAAAACGGAGGGACAAATCTGCCTCATGGAAGTCACCCAGCGGATAAATCAAATACAAGGGAACAAGACCGCAACGCAATTTAGATTCCCAGCTGACCAACCGAATTAAGCGAAAGCCACCAATCGGCCTAAACCAGTCGATTTAGAGCTGTTTACATACTACTTAGAAACTATATAAGTGCGGACAAAGGGGGAACATTTCATACACACAACCTCGCATTGACGATCTCACATCGATTGGTGACGAAACACTTGCTATCCAACTGCTAATTTCGTTCAACAGACACAGACAGACATGAATCTACCGGGGACGGCTCAGTCTTATATCCTTAATTTCAATTTCGATGACCCAGATCGTTGGTTTATGAAAAATTTGGAAATGAAATATTCGTTCCTTCAAATTCGAGGTATAAGTTGACTGTCTCTGTGAAAAGGACTTCGTGGTGTACTACCCAGGTAATTAAAAGCTGTTCAGTACAAACAACCTAGGAGCCATTTTGAAGTCACAAATTAAATCATATTATACGAACGTATTGTACTACTCACAAGATTGCTGAAAACTTCGACAGCCTTCGACCAGTTTCGGCCATCCCTTTCGGGACTATTAGGTAGGCGCATTCCACAAGTTTCCGTCCATCATGTGTTCTAGTTGAATCCAAATAGCACGAAATTCGATTTATACACTAATCTGCGTACCAGTTTGGTTTTCACAAGCGACTAACCTAAAATCCAGTTGAATCTCCCGTGCTGTAACCCTTTCTTCCGTAAACAACCACATTTGTATGCAGACAAGTGCATCAGTTGGAAATCATGCAATCGTAATTTGTCATGTTTCGGGGATACAGGTAAACCTCCGATTGTTAATCTGCTCTGGAGATCAGCCCCAAATTGCGGTGAGACAAACGTAGGAATCCCGGTCATTTGCGCCTAAAAACGCAGGTCTTGATGAGATCTCAAAAGTGCACGTGGCTTAGTCCTGAAATAAGAGTTCAGTGTTCACAGTTGAGGACGTGACGAAGGTGGACACTCAACCAGTATCAATGTCAAACACCTCACTTCGTGAAAGAGCTGCGCCTCCAGTCAGTTTCGGGAAATGGCCATCATAGATGCTTCGTATTGCTATGATCATTGTCATCATCACGATATTGGATTGGAGTAACCAGCAATGGATAAGACCGGGTGACTACTTTTTAGACATACTACTCACAAAGCATTCATACATAAGATATACCTACCTGAAGACATACATCCAAAGATATACTACTTAGAAAGTTGCCGAAAAATCGGAATTTCTACTAACGAACGGCCTTGCTCATCTTAAGGCAGTGTAGTGTAGTCCGACTGAACGCTAAACGTTAGGCAAATGGCGAAATACCTGCATTTCCAGATCACACAGCTGTTAACTGGTGGACTGAGATGATTCAAACTGAAACCGATTTAAGCACCGAATAGCTGCAATGTGATTGGCTGATTGAAGATATTCTGGCACGTTGTCTGATTGGACGTTTCGCAATTTGTTTTGCGTTGTGGTCCAATTAGCCTTCGTCTCGTCGATTCACCGAGTAGTTCCATTCCAGTAGTTTTGTTGCTTTATCCCGATTTTCCTACTCGCTGCGATCCGGACTGAAACGCTTTGCTGGTACTTTGTAATTGTCCGCCTTGTGATGGGTTTCCTAAAGGCGAGTTGATCGTGTAGCCAAAATGTTTCGTACACTTAGCCTGAAACAATCCTTCCGTTCAATGCTATGAGCAAGACCTTGTCAATTTAGAATAGCTAAAATTCTGTGCCCATAAAAAGAACATCGGTTTTGTCGTGAACCTCAAATTTCTTTACTTCTTATTGCGCACAGACAATCGTTGCTTGCGATTTGTTGCACCTGCGGGCTCAAATGTGGCTAGTCAGCTACATCTGACGCCCTCGGCTGAGGAAAGTGAGCAGATTGCTCACATTCCGACAGAAGGCTAAACAATTTTAAATGAGTGGTTGTGCCTAACACTCAATTGTCCCCGCACATATTGAGGGTGACACGTATACAATACCCCTTCATTGTAGGAGGCTGCTAGGGCTGTCAATTCCTTTTTCAAGAAACACAACCAAATCTGTTCTCATGCCCTGACTGGTGGATTTACTCGACCGGAATTCTCAAGAATCAGACTCATTTGGTCCTTGAATTTGACAGAGAGTTCCGGTAGTACAAAGACAGTTTGGCCTGTACAACGAAACGTTTTTCACAACAAAACAGGATACTGAAGTAGACATGAGTAGTCTTTTCAAGTGTGGAAAATTTCCTGGGTATTTTTGTGCCAAAGCCGTGGTTCGCTGCTAGCCGTTTTAGAAACCGAGTAGATTATACTATGTTAAATGATCTAGCAGTTTTCCCCAATTCATAAAAACACTTGTGTGACACATTTGTCTCAACGAAAAAGTTAAAAACGCCTACTGTCATCAATCTTGTTTCCGTTGGGAGTGATTTTCCCGTTTAGCAAACGATTACAGTCTGAATTAACGTGGTTTGACCCATATAAAGCATTGCTTCTTGTTCAGAGGGATGGAAAACGGACAGATTCGGTTTCTAAGCCGCGCTTTTTTGGGGTTCGAATGTGTTTTCCTAAAACAGTCATCATTATCACCATCGCCATCCTCACTGACAGTGACATTGATGCTTCGCGGTAGTGAACAGGCAAACATTTTCCGCACTTTTACAGGATAGTCTCACAGACATTGCTAAACGAACGACAGAGGGGCAGCTATTAACGCGCAATTATTTAGGCAGCTGGGTGACCTAAAACAACTCTAACCCCAGCAGAACCAGCCGCAGTGGTTTCTGGATCGTCAGACGTGCGCAACCAGAAGTTGGCGGAAACCGGCGAGAGGTCAATGCAGCAACTGTACTTGCATCCTTAGTCCGCATTTCAGACAGAAGCAAACATCAGTAGAAAGAGAGTTCATCGTACATTTTGAGCTTGTTTCAGGGTGGGGACGGCGAAAGCTGTCCGATAACCTGAACGGCGGGGTTTAAGAATGAATTCGACGTCACTGTGGCCATGGCCGTCGGGTTAACTCTAAAGATATTACAACCAACTTCCATGGGCGACGAATGGATCTGTCAGTTTTTATGGAGATGTTTCTGGCAACGAAGTTATCAAATAGAGAAGAACGAATACGTGGGTGACGAAGAATGGAAGCGTCAGCAGTAGCCTTTCGTTGCCTACCCTCCACACTGTATGCGACCCGGCTGGTTGCATCACGTGACGGCCGAAGTGGTATGATATTATTTTTGGTTGTGACGTTGATGGTTGTATGTGTTCCTGGACGCCCACAGAGGGTCGATCGATTACGGTCCTAAATCAAAGCCCCGGGCTCAAAAGCCCGACCAGGATGCAGTGGGTGGACGCAGGCATACTGTTACAGTGGTACAAGTTTCTAAGGAACAAGTTCTAACACCTAAAGTGGAACATCGTGGACTGTGCTAATCAGACCTCTACCTATTGACCAACCCGGCATGAGACGCTCTGCGACTGTCGCATCTATACTTCCCAGTATAGTTCAAGGGAACATGGAGGTCGCCCTGCGGTATGGTCCAGCCTCTTCATGATGGATCAAGACAAAAAATCATCCAAGAATACACTCCTTTATCGGTTCCATGCAGACAAAAGTCATTTTCGTCAACAAGAAGCATGTTCTGGTCAACGGAGAAGTTGTCAAACCCATGCGGTAAGTGCATTAAGCAGTCACTTGATTTGCAAATGCCGTAAGCAGATTCCACATAGGTTTCCCTAATTTGCTGTTTTCATGAAAAACGCAGTGCTAAAAGACTGCGTTTTTCATTCCATGTGGTCAAAACGAAAAATACTCTGTGACAGGACAGCAATAGTATAGTTAATGCTAGTCACTAACACACAATGTAATATTTCAAGTAGATCTAAATTTACTGATGCAGTGGCATGTACTACTGATGAAAACGCGCAGTAGTATAAGGCACTATCTGCTCACCCGATTTACAGCTGAGTTGGGAATTAGTGAGCTATCCCACTGCTTCCGTTCACTGACCCACACCTTCAGAAGAACATCTTGGAAAGCTTGATAGTGCGCCTAAGGATAGCTGATTCCTCAGACTTTACGTAATCACTTACTCTCATGTCCAGTTGGATGTCTCCGCTCTTTGTGAGTTTTGTAGCATCTCTGCAGCCCAGTGTACCTCGCGTTCCATCAGATGAAGCCACAAGGTGTTCGCTCAGACGGTTTGAAAGTAATCTGTTCCTTTTGTGTTCTGTCGGGTTCCTTGTAACGTTTGTCTGTGCGGTTAATCGAATTTGCATAAGTCGCATTTGCGCCGGGATTAATTACCCAGTTACTCACTTTTTTTTTACAAAGCATTGTTTGTGTAACCTGATGAAGTGACCTTTTAGACATACACTCAAGTAGAAGGTTTTTTCAAGTCCATTATTAGACTTGGCAAGCGCTGTGAAACAACTGACTGAAAGGTCACTTTCTATGAAACATTCGTTGGGATGAACTGATCTTCTAGACTTATTCTCTGCGCATAGGTGGCTCACCTGTAAAGGTGGCAAAGTACCCAGATCTATAAGCTGGAGAGGTCATTTTTGACAAGGCAGGTTCTACCACTTTGCGGCCGCCAACCGACTTCCTTGTAAAAACAAGAAACAAGAAAATTGCTTGGCAGGTTGATCGGCTGATGTTTAGCTTTTGAATGCTGGGAAATTCAAACTTGTAGTCTGTTTCTGCTGTTTTCCTCCAGTTACTAAAGAACTCACAAAAGACGTCGGAGAAATTTTCCCACGATAACTGGTAGTGTTGCACGGTAGAACGACAAACTATTAAAAGGAGACACTGAGTCCAAATCTTTCCAGATCCTTTGAAGGTACACGTGAAGATCAATTGCGTCTCCGATAGTCACTGGCCAGTACAAATCATCCATGAACTGGTAAACGACGGACTGCTTAAATCAGAAACAGGCATCACTTTTGGGGAAATTAAAGTCGGCCGTCCGAATTGAACGCGTGCCCGATGTCGCAAAGAACTGTGTTTAGTTCATATTTTCCGGTATATTAACATGCTGCCCAAGAAAATCCTACTAGCGCCGGCCGCACTTTGAGAACAACTCAAATGGGTGGAGAGAGGGCGCACAGAGCGCTTAATTAGCCTGATAATATCACGCTATTTAAGTGTGCGACTAATCTGGCCGAAAGCACTTTTCTAACTCAGTGTGCCTAGTGTGCGAATGCGTTTGGTGCACGCGTGTGCGGCCCTGCGTGCGTCCAAGTTCCACAGTTTACTTAGGAAGTGACGCGGCTGTCACAGGGAGTTGTCTATTTCTTCGATTAGCTTTAAGAATAGCACTCGAAATTTCACCCAAACACAGTGCAATTCCATAATAAGTTGGATTTATTTATGTGACACATTAAGCGTACTAAGGACCAGATACATATATATATATATATATATATAAACAGAGGGGTTATGACGACTGAGATTAAACTCCACAGACGGCGACACCAAAAGCAAGCCAGAAAAACTGATTTTACCTCCAATGGATGTCCAGACAGGTTTTTGCATGTGCACGGTCAACCTGGAACAAATAATCCCGCAAAGCATAAATGTGTCAGGAAACCCTCCGTTTATCTCGTTTGAGACCACCAGACAAACGGTCCCAAACGAGAGTGCGTTTCACATTGTAAATGACGGAGCACTGTCGATCAAGTCACGATATCAGATGCAGTGAATTTCCCCAGTCGAGATGCATCTGATCGGACACTTTATCGTGTTTCCCATCAGTTCTTTCGAATCTCTGGTAAAAGGTACAGCAGGCGGAAGCTCTCCTCTCCGGAAGGAGGAGTTGCTTATTGGAAAACATCAACTAAACAGGTACAAACTATTGGACAAGAAAGTAACACTCTCACGTACACCTTGTTTTTAAAAACTGAATATCCGTCTTCTTCTTGAACGCGTCTTCTTGGACTTTCTGGGATATTTTTTTTACTAGCACGCAATTATAAACAAATGCTACAAAGCAGTTCCACAAATTCCGTACTGCATCCCACCTTCCATTAGATTAAGGCAGAATTACGAGAAACCCATATACTACTCGCATGCTTCATCCTTAGTATCTACCGGCAATGCCTCAACTCAATTCACGGTCTGAACCTTCCAAGCTAATGTTCTCGTCAAAAAAACATCAAAGATGCACAGCGTGTATTAACGCCCAAAACCAGGTCGAAAGCACATGTACAGCGCTTCGAATGCAGCGACAACATTCCGGAACTTCCGATCCCTTCTGGATGCGCCATCGGCAACCGGCATTCGGAGGATACTGGATCACGTTCGGCTGGTGGGTCTACTCTTTCGGCCAATCAGAGCTCGTCTTGGTGCTGGACCGGCAAGCAGACCAATCTTCTGATCAGTCGTGTGCCCTAGCAGCGACAGACCGCGAGCGGTAAAGCGGTTTCGCTGCGGAATTCCGTCAGGCATTTAGAACGTCCAACGAAATGTACACCAGGAAGAGTAGTTACGCCATCAGTCGCAACGTCAGAGACGTAAATGCGAACGCGAACCATTCTTCTCCAGTCTGATGCTTACACACATTGTATCCCTGGTCTTTCATGTTCTGTATGAGTAAAGCTATTTTGAGGGCATATAAACAGCTGATTTACCCGGGATTTTTTACCTCAAAGCTGACCCAATCTTTCCGCTACGCACGCACCGACAATGATCCTTTATGAATGGCAGTTTTCACATATCCACATATCTGTTCCGCTCCTTTGGTTGTAAACCACAAAACAAGTGTTTTTACATTAAGACAATGTATTCTCCCCGAGGGATCCCTATTTCTCATTTCTTCCGACGTAACGTTTTTAGCTGAACGGCTTCAGTAAAAATCCAGTTTCCCGTCCACGGATTCCCACCTATCATTCTCGCCGACACACCTAGGTCATCATTCACTAGACTGATTTCTCTAGAGCGCAGTTTGATGAAAACAACAGTGAGGAGATGAATTCTGAACATTTCCAAGACAAGTATACTAGTCAAATTCGTTCTAGCGTCATGATTGATGGATTCACTTTGTTCGACTTCTGAAGGACTGAAGTTTGAAGTTGTGCAATACTCTGAACAACAGATAGTCCCAAATCTCCGTTCAGTTGGCTGGCATCTGAGACAATGCATCAGGCGTTGTTTGAATTCACAACTTAATGCGATCTTACACGAGGCGCGGTGTTTAAATTTACCCGAAGGCAAATGTGTCTCGATGGCCGGAATTCAGTTGAACACAACATTGAGCCTAAGAAACGGAAATTTTGAAACACGGTGGCTAAGAATGCTTTGCCAGTGGGGTTCTCGCCACGTGCCAGTTACCGCATAGATTATCCAAGTCCATGAATTTGGTGAGACGTACCAAGGTAAAAAAATAGCAGCAAGACGGAACATACTACTATTAAGGATGTCAGAAACTCTTGTCAGTAGTATGTTCCAACTGAAACATGAGGCGGCCTTTCTGCACCAAATTACGTTGAATAACATCACAAGGGAGAGCTTAAGCTGGTATTCAGTTGCGTATCCATGTAAACTCAAAATTGGTTTGCAACTAAACGTTGTTCACTTATAGAACTTAACCTTTAATTTTCAATGATCCGTAAGTTGTTCACACTAAGTCTACTTATTGAAAACGCATTTTTCTCACCGAAAACACCAAAATCAACATTTTCATTGTACTGTTTTGCGCAAAGTTCAAATCGTGTTGCCTATTAGCCATCAAAATTGATAACGTGTCCTACCTCCCTAGCAATCGAAGTTAATCGACCCGCTGTTAACGCTTCGGTCCACTCGTTGATTAGCTAAAGCCCTGTGATGTTTTCTCACGGTCTGTGGCAAAAAAAGTAGTACATCAAAGAATGGTCAAGGCTAATTATGTTTCTTTTCTAACTGTTTTGGGAACCGACAAGACAATCAAACGCGTAATAGGGTCTTAGAAAGACTTAGGTATGCACTGGTACAATCCATGTGAGACCGCTTTGAGTCCAGGGGAACATTGCGTCAAAGTTTGTGTGGGGTGGACTGATTTGACGTCCCAGATATTGTGGAATCAACACGAGAGACCAAAGGACATGAACTTTTGATCAGTTAGACAGAGATGTAGGTATTCAGTGTGAACCCAAACGCAGATGTGGGACGCGGACAGCGTCCGCGGTAACTCAACTGGGCTAAGGGTCACAGATTCGACTTCCGTCCAAGGACCTACCTTATTCGATTCAATTTTGCGTGCTTGGGTCTACAACCAAGATATCGCAGAAGGAACTAATAGATCTCATGAGTGAGATGAACTTCCCATCTGAGAACTGTTCACTCTGGAAGTCAGTTTACACGCGAACACGGGATGTGAATCCCATGCGTAGAGAAAACGTGGCGGCAAAGACAGGACTCAGGGACGATAGGCTGGTGAGTTCCAATACCCCGTGCATACGTGAAAGACTAAATAAGNACTGTTTGGCCACGAGCGGATGAAGAGTAATGTGGTTAGCAGATGGGTGGCACTCATCCAATGAGAAAAACTTCCATCTGAGCAGTCCTCACTCGAGGAGCCAGTCGCTATTTGTGACCACGTGATGTGGATTTCGTGTTTGAAGGATGAGTAGCGCTGTATCCTGTTTTATTATGAGTTGATCACAGTGCGGATCAGCCGCTCATGTTTGAACGGTTAGTTGTTTAAACTCCTAAACGTCGGGTGTTCTAGACGCCTTAGCGAATTTTCATGTGATGGGCACCGATAAGTATTACTAAAAAGGATGAAAGAGCTGTACAATGCTCCTCAACTTTTCAGTATGGATTGGTTTCAGTTACTGAAGGAAACCGTCTTTAAAATTTCACCGTCCAATGTAAAGATATCCAAAATTACTTTAATAGTCCTTCACCGAAATCAGGACACGCAATAGCTGGTACGGCCAATAATCTAGCGATGTTCGTTGCCCCTGTGCGCACGCAAAAGGCTGCTCGAAGTTACATGTCGACAAAAATTGCTGAAGTAGATTTCAACTGCCACTAAAAAGGTCCCTCCGTTGGCGGTGTTCCATTTACTGGCATTCCAGAATGTCGACTGAATGCGAAGCTGTGAGGACAAGTTAATGAAGAAATGAACCAGCGAAATGGTAGCTGAATGTCCCTGGTCTTTCCAGAGGATGTGGCGTATTCTCGTGCAAATCCATCGTTGTCTAAGACGACGTGACCTGAACACGGTCAATTCAAAGTATTGTGGGTAGGAATAAACTGGGTAATAACTGCTCATTTTACATGGATCAATCAAGCTGATTAGTTCACTGGCCATCTGAGAACTATTCACTCTGGAAGTCAGTTTACACGCGAACATGGGATGTGAATCCCATGCGTATAGAAAACGTGGCGGCAAATTCAGGACTCAGCGACGATAGGCTGGTGAGTTCCAATGCCCCGTGCATACGTGAAAGACTAAATAAGGTGTCACATGAACGAAATTTGCCGTGTGGATTGACAGTCCTAGAAAGTACAAGAAAACTGCTATCAAGGGCATATGTCTGTTCTAAGCCACCAAATTGGTAGATTTTCTGTCACCAAAGGTCCAGAATGTTGAATGCGTGTGGGGAGAGGTCAGTGAAGAATTGAACCAGCAAAATGGTAGCTGAATGTTTGTTGGTCTGGTCGCCGAGCTTGGCACTCAACCCCGCACTGACGACGTCACCTCGATTGGTGATGAAACGTTTGCAATCCAACTGCCAAGCTCGGCGACCAGACCAACAATCAATCAGCGCACCCGAGCTACCTATTTTCCATAACATTGCCGGTAGCTGAATGTCCCTGGTCTTTCCAGAGGATGTGGCGTATTCTCGTGCAAATCCATCGTTGTCTAAGTCGACGTGACCAGAATACGGTTTACCCAAAATATTGTGGGTGGGAATAAACTGGGTAATACCTGCTCATTTTCGATGCATCAATCAAGCTGAGTAATTCAGTGGTCGGTTAGTCCAGAAACTTCAGCAGTCAATCAAATTAACCACTTTGTCGTCGCGTCACCTGGCCAAAAAGGAACGAGGAATCACACTACTCATAAGGTTGCTAAAAGTTCTCCGACAGCCCAAGACCGGTCTCGCCCCCGTTGGGGCTCCTCAGGTAGGCGCAGTCCCCGAGTTTCCATCAACCTTATGTTCTACTTGAACCCAAATTGGACTGATTTCGATAAATACACTCATTTGCAAATCAATTTGGTTTCTGCGAGAGACTCACCTGGAACCCAGCTGAATCTCCCGTTTGTGATGTTTTCAGGCAACAATGTGCTACATCGCAAACGAGAGATTCAGCAGGTTTCCAGTTGAGTCTCTCAAACCAAATTGATTTGCAAATGAGTGTATTTCTCGAAACGATCGCTTCACTCGATTTCCTGCATCAGTTGTCTGATCAGAGGCACTCGTAAGCCAAGGTACACAAATTTATTTGTATCGTCGAAATGCCATTTTGATTTCCACTATCTTTACTGCAGCCCACTGAGTTTCGCTTTCTATATTATTTTATAAAATTCACTGCGCAAAATCCCATCTTTGAAAGAAAGACATTTCCATCCCACTTTGTTTGTCTCAACTTGGTCAAAAGAACGGAAACATGCAACCTGTTATTTGTGCAATAGACGGTTCGGAAGTTGGACAGGAAGTTTGCTTCTGTCGTGTGACTTCAGATGAGATAGCGAGACCAGACGACAATTCTTGTCCGAATGTTCGGTGGGTGTTACGTTCTTCCTAAAAACCTCTTCTCAAAGGAATCAGGGATAGGCGGAGCGGATCTAATCTCAAGGGAGATCAAAGTGATTTAAATCCATGTTTGCGTTCATTTTTAGTACAAATCGTATGTTGTGCACTGAAACCCTCAGTTGACCTCAGGGAGGTTATGTTTCCTCTGAATCATTCGGCTACGATTCTGGGCATCGTGCGAACGAGTGATGCGCATCAGTTTCGTATATCATATTTTTTTGTCTATCTTAGACTTGAAACGTGTCATGGCGCGTGCAGTCCGGGAAATAACTTTGACGGTTGATTACACTTTGTCGAAAGTTGGAAACGAAGGTCTCGTGGACGGTGTTTTCTGCAGCGAGGAATTAGCGTTATTTGATTATCGACTGTTCGGACCATAATCCATGTTTGAGTTCGTTGGTTCTTGATGAGGGGGGCTGTTGACGTTTTCGCGCGCTTGCCAAGTGATCTGCAAATGTTTCGTCACCGTAGGAGGAGACGTCATCAAAGGGTAGTTTGCTGATGGTGATGATGTCTTCTCGCATGGCGACGAAACGCGTGCATGTCAATTACCAAGCTCGGCAAACACATCAGCGTCCACCTGATCAGCAACATGTACAATTACGTTCCGAATTGTAATCACGAATGCACTTCACTCATTGTTGTTCAGTCGATTGTACCGCGTGATTACTTTTTACGCGCCGTGGTTCACTCACAATACCATGGTCATTAGATTCAAGGCATCCCTACCTGCGTCAATTCGATAACTCATATTCGAGACCGATTCGGTTGTTTTCGGCGAGAAGAGTCATTCGAGGTGATTGCTTATTCGTATGTGTTTAGCACGTGTAAACAGCTTTTCTGGGTTGCACGTGGAATCGTCTGGCTCGAAATGAGTCCTGATACTTGAGGCTTCAGCTAAACCAAGATTACTTTTCACGATATCGATCCATGACGACATCAGAATGTGGCGTGCATTTCAAATTGTTGGTGATGAACTTACGCAGATCTAAGGGGATAGCAAGTGGATGGTTCACTTTATTTACTTGCGTTGTAACAATTATTCCGAGAGCAGTTTGTGTGTGCAGTTTTTCATCGAGGAAATCATTCTACCACCCAGACCTGGTTTCAATCGATACTTGAAGAGAATTGTGTAAAGGTCACTTGTTTATATCACGTGATCCAGGTTTTTTGTATTGCAACGGCGACAGCTCTCAATAAAAGGCGCCCAGAAAGCATTCCCTTTAATCTTTAAGATTTGCCGAGCCAAGTGAAGTCCAATAAAAGTAGTGAGACGGTGATTCAATGATGCTTCTTGCGTCAGTCTTTCGGAGAGTCATCAATGCAACTTGTTATTTAGTCCTTAGGTTGTTTACCCAGTCTGACCGGCAACGGAAGATATCCAGATAGCCCCGACAATCCTGGTAAAGGGTGGCTCTTGTGTAGAGGGATTTCCACAGAGGAGCACATCATCAGTATTTTGGCGTCCAGCTGTTAAGTCTTTCGAACTAAGATGTTACTGGTAGCTTTGTGACACGTTCTCTCTGTTGATTCTGCGGCAGAAACAACGGGGGGTGAGGAGACTCAGTGGTTAGTGCGCGAATTTACTGGTCGGAAGGACCGTGGTTCGAACCCGACCTCTGCCTCACACCGGGCACATGTGATTCGAAACCCGCACAAACGTTTCGGGACTCCTACCTACTGGTGCCGGATTCTCAGTCTGTGCACATAGCGCATCTGGTGAAAAAAACACTCGGACCTGTTTGAATGAAAATAGTTGCCAATCGTTAAAGCGAAATTTCGCGACAGAATCGCGTCGACTTACCCGCCCCAAAGCCGACAATTGGACATTCATGGTAGCATCGATCGCACACTCGGAAAACTTGGATCGTGTAGCTGACGGTTAGGAAGACAATTAACGTCACAACCACCCCAACGGCGACGCCCCACTTTAGACCAGGCCTGTGGGGGGGAGAGAGAAGGCGGACAAATTGCGATTATGTTTTTCAAATCACAGCGCTTGCACTTTGTGCTAAATTTTCAACAGTTCACATACTAGTTCACCACACAGATGAGTATGTTTCGATGGAGTAATGTTAACCTGCGTTTTCTTGCATTCAACGACTGTTAGAAGCATACTTCCTCCTTGTGGAATTGACACGATGCATGATTTTCACGGATAATGATCTGTCGTAATCATACCAGGTACAAAAATCAATAACAACAACAACGTGGCCCATAGGTACACCGTAAAATGATTGAAAGTTTCGATGAAATAAGGTCACTCACTTACTCACTCACTCACTCACTCACTCACTCACTCACTCACTCACTCACTCACTCACTCACTCACTCACTCACTCACTCACTCACTCACTCACTCACTCACTCACTCACTCACTCACTCACTCACTCACTCACTCACTCACTCACTCACTCACTCACTCACTCACTCACTCACTCACTCACTCACTCACTCACTCACTCACTCACTCACTCACTCACTCACTCACTCACTCACTCACTCACTCACTCACTCACTCACTCACTCACTCACTCACTCACTCACTCACTCACTCACTCACTCACTCACTCACTCACTCACTCACTCACTCACTCACTCACTCACTCACTCACTCACTCACTCACTCACTCACTCACTCACTCACTCACTCACTCACTCATTCAATCAATCAATTAATCAGTCAGTCAGCCAGTCAATCAATCGTTCAGACGTACGCCAAGACAGGAGCAGTTGAAATGCCGGGGTTGGATTCTGGCTGTGAGTTTACTGTTCCGCAACTTCGTCAAGTTTGATCATGGTGATGAATGTTGATCAAATGGCTTTGTATCACTTCCTTGTCAATGACAACAAGGTCGCAAATTCAAACGCAGCACATGAATTGTGCCCAATTTCCATAGGGTGTGTCAGCATCGAACTTATAATAGTTTTAAAAATTCCTTCATACAGCCAGGAAGTCATACGATCACTCAGACAATGTTTCCAGCTTCCGGTCAACGTACTGAGCTCCAAAGAGACAAGTATCTATACACTCGCAAAAGTGGTCCGGTGAGGTAGGCGACCTCTGGTAGTTGACAGTTCTCAAGCGTGTGTCTCCAAGCTTGGCCCATCAGCGTGGTTGTCTTGCATCGCAGAAGAAGCTCTTGGCTACTTGGAGTTCCCTGTGAATATCGATTCATCGTCTCACGCAGGAGCACACTCTAGAAAACAGCGAGGAGTTACCTAAAGAGAGGAAGGTTTTTTCTTCTCGGTCTCTTACACATTTAAGCAAGCCAATGATGTCTTGTGGGTCATGTTTAACAACCACTCTATGCACCTGTTTGAGAAATCCACATGGCAGTTGAGCAATAAATGACAGGGGTATTTGGTTGTACATACCAAGAATTGGGTGTAGGCAGACGCCAAGATGGGGGAATTGGAGCATGCAAAGAATATGCGTACGAGTCACCTCCGTTGTTTCAGCTGGTCTGCGCTGTGATGCACCCTTCTTCTAGTGGCCTTTTGCGTGTGGACAGTAAAGGTCCTTCCGCCCTTTTCATTTCAACCTTCCAGTAACAGGTTTTCAGTGGTATCTCACAGAACGTGTCCATTTTGAATCAAAATCCAGATGGCTTAGTTGTACCACACCGGCATCCTTAACTAGTTGACAACCTATCCGGCCTTTATTCTTTCTCGGTTACAAGAAAATGCCTCGATCTTTTCGACTGAGTAGCGACCGAGTCGTATTCCTCTTGTCGATCGATATAGTAACTGATCAGTGTGACACTCAAGTACTTTACCAGAATATATCTAAAAGTGTTCCAGTCCTCAGAAGTAACGTTTTTCTTTAGGGAATTTTGAAAAATCGACAGATGAAAGATCAAAAAGAAACCCAAGACAATTGGATACAATCAAAGTGGGAGATCGGGAGATCGACCGACTAAACAGTCAGTTTTTTTAAATATAGAAAGCAAACTTTGGACCAGAATAAGTGACGGGTGACGAATAAGTGTGTCGTCCGCACACTGGCAGACAGTTACGCTAAATAGTAACCAGAGGCTCCTAATGAAAATGGAGCTAAAACAGTGCTTTGAAGCACACGTCGGGGTTTACACGAAACGACGAGGACTTTGGCCAGTGCGGTCGCAGGAGTGCAACACTCGGAGATTGATTAGATCATGGAGAAGACATATGACGGCAGAAAATGCGATGAGGGGTGCATTGTCCAGCTCAGACCCATCAGTGTGTACGGCACTGACGAAATCCTTAGGTGTAATCCCTGGAAAATGTCGGATAACTGCTTTAGAGTTTTCTTATTTTATCCGACAGGGGAAAATAATTCACGTTCGCTTTACTCTCGTTTGAACAGTCCTCTTCCAGTCCTGGTACAGTTATTCAGGTGAGTCCGTGTTACCGCTAGTCGGCCAGGAAACCCTGAAGGCATCTAGATTATCACCCAGCGAGACCGCCCAGTCACATTGATCAGGCATGAACACGTTCGCTAACCAGACGTGATGACCCAGGTGCCCCAAGATGCGTTGGTGGAATACCGTTAACACGTAGCCTAAACTCCGTCAAATTCAAGGGTATGAATCTCTGGTGAGTTCCAACAAGACTGGAATTCGAGTAAAAAAAATAAAGATAATCGTTCAGGTGTAGCACCTTTTCGGTGCCTAACTGCGCTGAACGAGGGCTGGGATACTACCAGATTGTCCAAGCCTAGACAGGGGAACTCGAGAGACAGAGCGGGTCGGGTTCGAAGCACGGACCTTCCGGTCAGTAAATTCGCGCTCTAACCACTTGAGCTATCTCGCCCCAGAAATTCGAGTCCAGTGCTTCCCCGCCCCTTTGGTGCGGACTAACCAGGACACAAGAAGAACCGTTCAAATGGCAGTCATGTGAACGTAAATTCTGCAAATCCCCTAACCACACACCGTCTTTTTCGATGGATTGAAGTTACACAGACAAACAAGTATCTTTTCACAAGAAACAAGCTAGTCGGGGGAAACAGCACAACTGTTGAAGTGCGACGAGGCTGACCAGACCATGTGGCTGGTTGGCCTGCAGTCTAATAAACAATAAGGCATAAAGTTACCATCTTTGGAAAAAAACGCCGCATCTCGACTTACTGTCACGCAAGATTTCTCTGTGGGCGGTCTTGTCCGCCATTCAGTACGCTTCGGTCGGATTCAGTGTTACTTTCGCTAGTGTGATGGTGTGATTTTACAAAATTCCAACCAGTCTCTTTGCCAACTGGACTGCAGAAGTGTACTTGTTTTTGAGAAACAGATGTCCTTTCCATGTGTTTTGTTGCTTAGGTGCCCTAGAGTGAGCTGGCAGAGTGGGAGAACAGAGTTACTTGTATGCGACTTCAGATGGACAGACTTGTACACCTGTTTACAACTATGTATGACCGAAGGTTGATATTATGTTATGATGTGTTGTGGTTCTTCTGAATACAGATTCACATGTGTGTTTGGTTGGAACACCCCCCCCCCCAATGTAATCAGGTGAGTCCGTGTTACCGCTAGTCGGCCAGGAAACCCTGAAGGCATCTAGATTATCACCCAGCGAGACCGCCCAGTCACATTGATCAGGCATGAACACGTTCGCTAACCAGACGTGATGACCCAGGTGCCCCAAGATGCGTTGGTGGAATACCGTTAACACGTAGCCTAAACTCCGTCAAATTCAAGGGTATGAATCTCTGGTGAGTTCCAACAAGACTGGAATTCGAGTAAAAAAAATAAAGATAATCGTTCAGGTGTAGCACCTTTTCGGTGCCTAACTGCGCTGAACGAGGGCTGGGATACTACCAGATTGTCCAAGCCTAGACAGGGGAACTCGAGAGACAGAGCGGGTCGGGTTCGAAGCACGGACCTTCCGGTCAGTAAATTCGCGCTCTAACCACTTGAGCTATCTCGCCCCAGAAATTCGAGTCCAGTGCTTCCCCGCCCCTTTGGTGCGGACTAACCAGGACACAAGAAGAACCGTTCAAATGGCAGTCATGTGAACGTAAATTCTGCAAATCCCCTAACCACACACCGTCTTTTTCGATGGATTGAAGTTACACAGACAAACAAGTATCTTTTCACAAGAAACAAGCTAGTCGGGGGAAACAGCACAACTGTTGAAGTGCGACGAGGCTGACCAGACCATGTGGCTGGTTGGCCTGCAGTCTAATAAACAATAAGGCATAAAGTTACCATCTTTGGAAAAAAACGCCGCATCTCGACTTACTGTCACGCAAGATTTCTCTGTGGGCGGTCTTGTCCGCCATTCAGTACGCTTCGGTCGGATTCAGTGTTACTTTCGCTAGTGTGATGGTGTGATTTTACAAAATTCCAACCAGTCTCTTTGCCAACTGGACTGCAGAAGTGTACTTGTTTTTGAGAAACAGATGTCCTTTCCATGTGTTTTGTTGCTTAGGTGCCCTAGAGTGAGCTGGCAGAGTGGGAGAACAGAGTTACTTGTATGCGACTTCAGATGGACAGACTTGTACACCTGTTTACAACTATGTATGACCGAAGGTTGATATTATGTTATGATGTGTTGTGGTTCTTCTGAATACAGATTCACATGTGTGTTTGGTTGGAACACCCCCCCCCAATGTAACCCCCCAACGAGGACTGAAACTCAGTGACGACCTGTACGATGACATCCACAAGCTAGTGATTTTTTCTTCTTTTGTTCAGGTTTGGTAAACTAATTCATCAAGTGGATTCAACTGCACCAAATACACTCGTTTGCATCAAAGTGTTTTCAGCAACCTTATGAGTAGTGTATTTGGTTCAAATTCCTGCTCTGAAATAGAACTAATTGTGCCACCTACTATCAGCCTCCCAGAAATGGATGATACTCATCAGGGATGTCATGCAGTTCAAGAGAAAATAGTATTTTCAACGAATTTACTGTGTAAGCCAGTCTATCCTCATTCAGAGTTCAGGTGAATCCCCAGCACCCACCCTGGTACCTCACTGGAACCCCAAGTGTTATTAGGCCTGGTTTTTCCACTCTAGTTTTATTTGGGAAAAATTTGGACTTCCTTTGATGAGTGTCTCGAGGAATTTTCGTGAATAAGCTCTTATTGACTCGAATCGATGTCACAGTGGCAACCACCAGGTGGGGTTTGACGACCGGGGCCAATGGAGCTTGCGGGTGAATGCGCGGTGATTCGCGTTGGTTCGAACACACAGCCCCAGAGAAGCAGTGAATTTTGAGACGAGACTTAGTAGCGTAGGCACACACCAAAACGTCTTGGTTAAGCCACATGTGTGCTACACCGTACGTCTGTAAACGAGCTCATCAGGAGATAACTGCTGCCATACGCAAATTTAAATAAACCGATATTTTCGGTGTGTTCTTCGGACTCTACACATCTGCTCTGTACTTCCCCAATCGAATTCTTTGGTTGTTTCGTTACTTCCGTAATGTTAAAAAAAGCCAGACGTTCCAAGTCAATCAGGATTATTGTTCACATGTCCTCAGATTCACGGAAGTTTGTGCAATCAATTGATTTATGCCGTCAGTGCATGTCCCAAGGTGACTCAATGTAGCCCTTTGGTTATCTTGAGCTTACAGTATAGGTCATTTTCCTTCAAGTGGCCAATCAGTCTGTATCCACGTGACCAATCGCCGTTTGCTCCTTCTTTTCAGGGATGGAAATAACTGTTTTAAATCTAGAATAGCTGAACCCAAGAATCATGCGAAGCGTGGTACACTGATGTCCGCAGAAGAAGTCACTCTCCTGAATACTAAGTAGCAGATAATCGTTCGGCTGTAAAACACCCTTTTCGGCGCCTAACTGCCATGCCACCCGAAGGAAGCACGAGGACTGGGATACTGCCAAGTTGCTCAAGCTTAGACAGGAGACGTCGAGATGCAGAGGTCGGGTTCGAACCAGGGACCTTCCGGTCAGTAAATCAGCGGTCTAACCACTGAACCATTTCGCCCGTGAGCCATCTTGCCCATAAAAACTCATTTCCTGCCAGGAGGTCTAGTTCTGGTCAACTTGTTTCGAGACACTTTAGGTACCGGAACCTGAGCAAGAATTGCCTGTTTGTTTCTTTTACGCAGCAAGTAGTTCCAGCTTCAGGAATCACCGACTCTGCATTGAAATGCGTATTCCTTAAAGGACAGATCTAATTCCCGCTGGTGAACGGCGTACTGCTTTGCTTCAAGCAGATCTCCTGTGGGTGCAGACGGGTGGATTACTCCGAAGCAGGTAATCAAGAAACGAGTCCTTCTCGACTTCTTCCCGATAGGTTGTCAGACACACACACACACACACAAAGGGCTACTCAACGCTTGATGACTCAGGCAATCAAAAAACCAAGTCAGATGGTACAAGGATATGAGAATTTGACGTTTTGGTTCGCTTGATCATATAATTGTAATCTCTAAGCTTATCTACTAATCACCTGCATGTTTAGGTGCCGCGTCATTAGAATTTGAATCAATCGATTTATGTAAGATCCTGATGATGAGATATAGAAGACGATGCCTTCGGTTAACGTTAACTAGGCGCCGAAACCGATGGGTCTGTGGACGATGTATTTAATCGATTTTTTCATTATAATTCATCATTACCAAAAGATGTGGAACTTGGAAAAAGATTTTGGTCTGGCAAAGCTACAGCGCGTCTGTTGATTGCTCAGAGTGAAGATCGCTGACCACCAATTGACTACTCGTGTCGATCGGTCATGCGCGTTTTCGATCTCCCCAATTTACATAGAGGACAAAAGAGTGCAGAATGCTTCGTGGGACGATAGTTTACACTCACCTGTCTCAAAAGAACCAACAGATATTTCATTAACTATGTATGCTCACTTAAATTGCGTGGCTCCGGTTCAGGAAGATCTACCTGGAGCATTTTTATGACATCGCATGTCTTGTGAAGAGCCGCTCACCATGACTCTCACTGCCGACTGGCGCTTATAGAAACGACTGACGGACTTGGTATTGATGTAGTGTACATACGGGCGTACGGAAGTTGCTTCTTCAACGCTTGTTTATGAAGGTCCGAGAATGCTGAAAACGAATGAGTGGCAGTCAGTCGGTGGCTGATCCAGTGAACTATTTGGCTAGATTGTTAAATGTGATCTACCGGGTTGTCTGGACGCCGTGGAAAAATACTGTGTCAAAGTCTTTTGTGAGCATAAACTCATAAGGGGAAAAGCCTTTTATGGGAAGTCTAAGTTTCCAGTTCCATACTTTAATGTGTACTTTGTTGGTTGTTTATCAGGTGACTTTCGACCTTTTGGACAAGCCAGCCGATTGGCTTGCAAACTTTTCATTATCTGAGCGCAGGTGAGTGGTTAATTTCCCTTTGCCTGAGTGCGTTTATGGCCTTTGAAGATTATCTATTATCCGTTAACGTGATTGGCTACCTGGGAGCCAGCGATTTCGTAAGTTTATTGGTCCGTTTTTCAATATCTGTTGTTTTGGGGCCTGCATTTATCCGATCGATTGGTTATACGAGTGCGTCCTACTTTGAGTAGTTCCATTGATTGGCTTCGCATTGATTGGCTCTCTCAAAGTTTGCATTGCGTTTTGATTTGAATTTACTTTGGATGTCTTTGGCCTCGGTCAGCTGGGTAAACGATGTTAAAGCACAACCACCTGCTGGTATTGCCCGGTTAGGCATATGATACTACTACCGATAATAGTAGTGGTGATATTGTGGACAAATTGCAATCGTTCATTTGATCTACATGACGTAACACGGAGGTGACGAACAATTTGACGAAATATAACCGCTGTGGCTCGTCGTTCTACTACACCATCCAAGTGGAACCCCTTTGGAAGAGGTCATCTTTGAAAACAGCAGCTGAGATTTACTCAGTCGTCAACACTATGTTCGTTCGGGCTGAAGTTGGCATGTGGGTATCTTAAAAATGGTGGGTCGTAAAATCTGTCGTTCATCGACGCAGTAATCCGTATTGCACATTAGTTAATCATTGACAGTCATCTTACTTCGGTCTTGCAAGAAACCTTCCACAGAGAGCATTTTTAATGTCCAACTGGCAACCTATAGAGGTCAATTTCAGCTGCCACTCAGTGTATATTGGTTGTACAAACGTGGAAGCACTACTTACAAAACAAACGATTCACAATCGCATCTTTTAGACGTAAACACGCTCATCCGTTCAGACGTAAAAATTCAGATACGCCAAACGTGTGCTGGTGGTATAGCGGCAAAATGTTTTCGGGTTGCAAATCCCGGTACGGTTAAGGAGATGCGCTGCCCATAAGCTGTAATAAGAGTGAAACTTGATCCCAGCTCTCCTCTCTTTTGGTTTTGGACCTAACAGACACGTCAGAAAGGAAGACGAAAGTGATGTGAGATGGCTCAGTGGTTAGAGCGCGAAGTTACCGACCGGAAGGTCCATGGTTCGAACTCGACCTCTGCCTCTCGACTCCCCTTGTCCAGGCTTGGGCAACCTGGCAGTATCCCAGCCCTCGTGCTTCTTTCGGGTGGCATGGCAGCTAGGCACCGGGAGGGTGTTACAGCTGAACGATATGAACGTGATTTCAAATTAATCCAGAAAACTTGTCGTAGGAGAGTAGACTTGGCACTTGGTTTATTACTGTCAACGTTATTGTTTGAAAAGCTGTCCGTCGGCCTGGCAGAATTACCCCGATGTGTTCACCACATACAAATAGCACTAGACCAGATTTTTGCTCTCATCAGCAGTACGTGTCCTTGGTTTTGCCGGAGTTTGAACTCCGCACATCTGACATGCGAAGCATGCTTGTTACCACTGCTCCGCTAGAGCACATGTGAACAGGCAAACTTTGCTCACACCTGAGCGACGTGATTGGTTTGCCCGACACCTCGAACGACGGCCAAGTAAATGTCCTGATCGATTGGCCCGCCTGTCAGAACTTTCCAATCAACGAGGTGGGCCGAAGAAGAACAACTTTTAAACTGGCGAAAAATCAATACGGCCAGCATGCAGAAAGTTGGTTGTATTTTCAAGTTGTCCTTATCTTCTCTGGGCTAAAGTGGGTTGCTAGGAATCTGATCTACCTGTGTTACTAGACTGTTTTTTTCATTACATTACTTTCACTTAAAACGGAAAAACCTGTATCAAGATATTTCTAATAATCTATAGCATGACGGCTTAAAAATCGATCACGCAGAACCAGCATCAATACGCGATAGAACAGCAACCATTTTGCGAAACTGTCGGAAAGTGTGAACCGTTATTTTTGGAACCGTTTCGACTACAGAATAGACATTCCCGTCCATAGTCCCGCTGTTTCTGTCTGTTTGCCGTGAGGTGTCAGTTTTGTGCGTGAGTTATGCAAGGACGCGTTGTGTACCAGACTTAACTTTCATGTGTTAATATGTGCGTAAAGTAATGGCAAAAATCCGCATCAGACGTTCTTGACACATTGTTCATAAGCCTGCTCATCCATAGGCGACGACCGTCTTGGAGCTCATCAAGCAGACCAAGCCCCCCCTCCAGGTTCATCAACCGTATGTTCTACCTGTAAATCGAACTGTAATGGTAATTTTCACTTTCAAATTAAACTTGTGTAGACAAGTACAGTGACAAATAGTACATGAAGCGGCAGTTGGGCAGCAAGTTTAGTCTAGAAAAATCAGTTATTTGCGTCTTTCGTTAGCACAATTTTAAAATAATTTTAGCTCGTCAGTTACGTGCCAGACCAATTTTTGTCTTGTGGTGGCACAGGACGGTCTAAAATCGACCCGAGTTTGCTTCTTTTTAGTTGACGTGTAGCTGTTTTCTTGACAGGCAGCGGAGGTAACGCTCTAAGTTGCCGTGACCGGGCTGTCAAATTGGTCTTCGATAAGCTAGTCGAAAAGAGTCGGAAAAGATGTGCTAGGAATTGTCACCAACCTGAAATCATAAAAACTGAGGACAAGTAACCTTTTTGTGCCTTCCGCCACACGTTTTTGCGTTATCACCTCGGCTAATCTTTTTGTTCAATATGTAAACAGCTGTTCCATTTTTAGAGTGATCGCCCTTCAGACTGGATAAATCCGAGTGTTGATTGTGAGTGAATTTCACTAGCAAACCTCTCCTAAATGTGATCAATTTTTCCAGTAGGTCTATTTTTATGGATGTTCTTAACTGGCTTATCAGGTAGGAAAAACTGTAAACCGGTCCGTCATGAGTGGTAGTCATAGAGATTGGGTTGTTTTGTGCTGTTTACTGTTTTGACGATTCGCAATTGTTATCGATCTTCATTGGTTAGAACGTTTGAACAAAATTCCTAGGGACGTTCACCACTAGAAATGTGTTCCTAAAAAAGCACGTGACCAGGTCCTGTCTTATCCAGCTACTTGTACTGATGAGTATGAAGAGTGCAGATGATTGCTTACCCAAGACCGACTACTTTTGTTCTGCCATTAGCAATCGGAGACAGTGGAGACCGTTAATCTCGAACTCTGCGGGGTTTTGTGAGAATCTCTCAAAATGGAGACTAATGGTCTAACTAGTTGGCATTTATTCTAGAGAACTAAGCTGCTTACATAGAATGACATCGCTGACCAAGCAGAATGTGCTATTTCCTCGTTTGCTTGCTTTATGATGACATCACTCTCTTGTGACCTTGAACATTCTTGTCTACTTCCATGAAGGCTAACCGAATTCACGCGCTATCCATATACTGTTGCTCTCTACCTCACGCACCCAATCGCGTCCCTTCCTGCTATCGTGGCCTCTGACCCTGCGAAGTAAACTTGGCTATCTGATACCTATCGGCGTTTTGTTCCCCTGTACGCTTGCTTTCGGGTGCGTACATTGGTCCTACATCCCGAGGAACTTTTTTCACCAAGAACACAAACTATCTCATTAAGTCACGTGATAGTACCACTTTGTATCACTTCTGTGCTAAGATTCCCCTGATATTTGAGTCCCACAAGCGCTGATGACTCGTGTCACACTTCGCGTGATGCAGAGATCACGTTAATCATCAATTTGGCGGATCCGAATACATGTCTTCCATGAAATCAAGATCTCAGTTGAGGGCGGGACAAGATGCACGAGATACAGACGCAAAACAGAACTTCTTGCCAATTCCTTTCCTGAACTACTCCAATTTATAGGAAATAACTATCCCAATACAAGCCACAGTCATGTTTTCCCTGATGACTCGTTTCTCTTCACCTTATAGCATTTTCCAGGGTTGAATCCATGTGTAAATATTTGGTCTGTGCGGAGCGTTTTGTAAGCAAATAATTTTATCGATTTCTCAAACCATATCTGATTCGTGGGCTGAGCCGAAGTTCACGGTGAAGTTGACCAATAGGACGACAGTGTACGGTACAAACCGACAGGTGACGCTCGGAAGCCCAATAGATGGACCAATTAAGGCATAGGCGATCTATTCCCGTTCAAAATTCAAACAGATTGAGTAGCTAGTGTAGTGGCGGACTTAAAACAATAAGTAATGGATGAAGCTCAACTTAACTGAGGAATGGCCGAAACCCCTATGTTCTAGCGATGTGTGAGTCATGGCGGTTGGGTTCGAATACTTACTGTGTTATGATACAGACCATAGACTGGAGCGAAAACGGATTCTACGAAAACAAAACAGAACTCAGCATCTCGTTTCAAAAGCCACAAGATGTGAATGTTTCAACCTGCGGGAGAAAGCTTGCTTCGGCACGGTTGGTGTTATCTGTATACCTGTATCCTCAAAAGCAACCTATTACCTCTTTTTACAGATACAAAGACATGTGTACAGCACACCACCCATTTTCATGGCTAGGCTGGAAGGCGCGTTAATCAAGTTGTGTTCACAGATCTCCCATCACCCTTGATTCGTTTCTGCTCCTCCTCGTGAAGATTTTGGCCTCGCCAACGTGTACCCGAGGATCTCCATCCGACCTGGGAACCGTAGAGTGCTGGCACACCCAGTGTACACAAGTGCAAATATCCATGATCATGAAACCAAGTTGTCGGTCAATTCAGGACGGAGCCGGAGGACCCACATAAACAATAGATCGATAAATGCAATTTCTGGACAGAATAGTCAAGGGACCTCATCGGACAAATCCGAATGAGAAGTCATTTTTTGATGCTCCGGTGAATTTGTTGTGCTTTGTTTTGCTTATTGAGGTTTTCCAGTAAACGGATTACAGTGGTAATGTCTTCCTGAAAGATAAGACAGTGTTCAAGGCTTGAGATGTTCCGTCCTAGCAACCCTCCTTGGAAGAAGCTAACCCCTGAGGCAGAAACGGATGCACTCTCTGTTCCGTGGCTGATTCCCTCCTCATGAGGGAACATTCCGACAGGAATACTCTTCGTTATCGACCTTGATGCTTCAGCGTGATCTTAACACGATTGACACAGTCTAACTCCATGAACGACTCTTCTTCACTTAACTTGACTAAACATGTCCAATCGTTTAGCCCGTAGTAACCCCAAGGAAAGTGATTCAGGTGAAAGCCAGCACCAGCATCCCAGGATTTTTAGTTGAGTTTACACAGGCAAAACTGTTCATAATTGTTCAAATGACGTGACTCTCGACCACTACACTAGTTTTGCTAGTGTGTCAACACAGATGTCCACAAACTTTGAATAGTTGTAACATTTCGTTCAGAAAAAAACACTGATGTGGTGTCATTCCCTGGGGGGGAAATTGTTTAATCTACTAGATAAACTTGGAATTTACCCTGCTGGTAATTGATCAGACGGCTGTTGATCTGTTCGCCGGTGTTGATTTGCAAACGTTTTGTTACCATTCGAGGAGACACTTTTGGTGCGCACTGAAGATGTCTCCTCGTATAGTGACGAAACGCTTGCAAATCGGTTGCCAAGCTGGGCGAACAGATCAACAGCCTTGATACGTACTGAAAGCATACTATCGTCGTTCAGCTGTGGCACCCTTTCGGCGCCAAACTACCATGCCATCCGAAACGACCATGAGGGCTGAGGTGCAGCCAACTTGCATAAGCCTAGCCAGGAGCAGCCGACGCGCTCAGCTGGGTTCGAACCAGGGACAAGGCCTCTTAAAATCTATATTTTTTGAAGGATCAGATTGTTTATAATAGTAAACCAACACTTTCCATGTCATGTTTTACAATTCATGGATATAGTTCGAACTCAAAATGCCAATGACTTGCTAATGCTGTCGCCAGAGCTGTAGTTCCTGTTCACACACTTTGTTCACATGGAGGTCATTCACAACATATATGGGCCGACTGAACATGGTTTTGAAACAATGCAACTCCGTCAACTACGGACCTGTACGAACTTGTGCTTAAATGTATATTTAATCTGCAATTTGAGTGCAGTGATGATATCCACATGGAAACCGACTGGGTCACCACGGTTACTCTTCCTCGTGCTCGTTTCCCGCAGACTTTCTTGTTAGTAAACCGGAACGATATTCATGTAACCATTTGCTTCAAGAGACTTTCCTGGCGTAGAATTACTGAAAAAAACATGTATACTAGATAGTAAACATGCTCTTTTCTGTTTAAGTAGCCCTCAGTCAGAAGGGGAGTCTAAAGTCACTCCTAGTTCATTGAGAACGGTTCAGCTGTAGCACTCTTCCAATGCCCAGCCGATATGCGCCTGAACTAAGCATGAGGGCTAGGAAAATGCCGGGTTGTTCAAGCCTAGACAGGGGGAGTCGAGAGGCAGAGCTCGGGCTCGAATCACGGACCTTCCGGTCATTAAATTCGCGCTCTAACCACTTGGGCCATCTCGTGCGTTGCTGATAAGAAAGGAGAGGTTGAAACCGTTAACAGTAAACTGAACCCATTCCAATTTTAGAAGTGACGTAGGCAAGTTGTGCCTCGACTGTCCTCAGAAAATGCATTTCATATATAATTCATTACTCATAAGGTTGCTGAAAATTCTTCGACAACCCACGATCGGTTTCGCCCCCGTTGCGGCTTATCACGTAGGCGCAGTCCCCGAGTTTCCGTCAACCTTATGTTCTACTTGAAGCCGAATTGCACGAAATTAGCGAAATACACTCATTGGAAAACATCATAAATGGGAGATTCAACTCGGTTTCAGGTGATTCTCTCACAAAACCAAATTTGAATAGTGTATTACGTCTACATCAGAGTACCATTATTTTCTAAAATTTTGAGATGATTATTAGGAGAGGAATGCTGCTAAGTAAACATTTAAGGTCCAGTGCAAATGGGACTCAATGTGGAAACAAGATGAATATGATACAATCCTGTGAATCAAGTCAGTCCATGCTACAAAAGCCGGGGACCACTGTAGAACTGTTCTATCCTTGTTGAGAAACATCAGCAGTGCGCCTCTCCCAAAACTTCACTGAGGATTTCCGCACCCCCGAACGCCCGTTTGAACACTGAACTGTTTGGCCACGAGCGGATGAAGAGTAATGTGGTTAGCAGATGGGTGGCACTCATCCAATGAGAAAAACTTCCATCTGAGCAGTCCTCACTCGAGGAGCCAGTCGCTATTTGTGACCACGTGATGTGGATTTCGTGTTTGAAGGATGAGTAGCGCTGTATCCTGTTTTATTATGAGTTGATCACAGTGCGGATCAGCCGCTCATGTTTGAACGGTTAGTTGTTTAAACTCCTGGACGTCGGGTGTTCTAGACGCCTTAGCGAATTTTCATGTGATGGGCACCGATAAGTATTACTAAAAAGGATGAAAGAGCTGTACAGTGCTCCTCAGCTTTTCAACATGGATTGGTTTCAGTTACTGAAGGAAACCGTCTTTAAAATTTCACCGTCCAATGTAAAGATATCCAAAATTACTTTAAAAGTCCACCGACACCGAAATCAGGACACGCAATAGCTGGTACGGCCAAAATTAGCGAGATACACTCATTTGCAAACAAATATGGTTTTACGGGAGACTCACCTGGAACTTGGCGGAATCTCTCGTTTGTGACGTTTCCAGGTGAGCCTCTCGCAAAACCAACCTTGTTTGCAAATGGGTATATATATATATTATATTGCATTTTTATTGTTCCACTGTACTATTTTATATCATCTCTAAGCCTATCATTTTGTACTATAGAGCAAGTACAATGTTACAGTCGTCTATGCTTCATTTTACTGACTTAGGTTCCCACATTGAACCAAACAACCAAAATATGTAACGAAAATCCAACTTTTGCACGTCGATTTATTTCAAATGAACATCAATCAGGAGAAACAAAGTACCCTCACACTATGAATTGTTGTCACTGTACTCAGCTGTCCTTGATTGCTGTGATCTCATTCCCCTTTTGTGTTAACTAAAACATCAGAACAATTTAAACTTGCTTTCAATCAACGTTTCAACTCCGTTCAGAGATGTTCATTCAGCATTCATATTTTATTCACTCTGTTTGATCAGGAGATTGCACCGTAGTGATAAGAAACGCGAAATTCCATCGATAACCGGAAACATTCTACATCGTTTCCAGATCGTTTCAAGCTAAAATAAAAAATCCCCAAACTAAAATTGTCCTGATGACTTTGTCATAAACCTTGTCACAAAGATCTGAAGGAGTTACAAGCCGCCTTTTCAAAACAAAACATAAGTTTGGGTTAAGGATGGTTGGAACTTTATAACGAAACATGATTGAGCCAGCCAAACTTACTTAGGGCAAACTAACGTAACCAACCTCTTTACACAGAGCACAGGCTGCAGTAATCGATTACAGTTTAGTCGCTCTGACCGCCGGATGTCTCACCTAATCTGCTGTCGAACCTCTGAGTCGATTAGTCGTGACAGTCGACGACCCCGTTGATTGACGCCCCAAGAAGCCAGAAGACGTAACGGAGAAAAGAAAGCTTAGACTGTGTACTTGAAAACAAGCAGCACAGTGTAGCGTTTATTCTGGTCGTCAGAACAAACACTCTAGGATTTCCGGGCTTTTTGTCCTTTTGTGAACTCTTTATTTTCAGCTGCATGCCGGCCTTTGTGTCAACTATCCAAAGTGCGCGGTTTATGCGGGTGATTGGAATGTTACCAACCCGTAGAAAATTTTAAAGTTGTCGGTTCTTGGGATTCAGGTATTCAGAGATGTCCACATGGTATTTATGTTATTCGATGTAAAAAAACATGCATACTTATCCAATTGAAATTGCTTCAAACCCGCACTATTTAAGACGTCAATGCCAGCTGGCCGGTTTCTACACTATAGTCATCCCTTGGGGTCACGAACGTTCTGGAACGTTCGTCCCAAAAAAGTGCTCCCTCGTGGGAGCATAGTACCTTAACCTCTTTGTTCGCACGAAGGGTAGCGTAAGACGGATATTCGGTAAAACAAAATGGGTGAAAACCACTCAGTGCAACTGGGACGATCAAAGTGCTGGTCGACCATTACATCTGGCGACCACTTATTGGACTTACTTTCGTTGTGGTGAGTGAGGCTCACCTGTCCCTGGTCCTTGATATTGATTGTGAGGCGTACCCGGCCATTATTGATACTTCGCTATAACTGATGTTAGTGTTCAGCTTCTATAAGCTTCACTAATCACCAAACCGTGTTCGCCGTTGAAATTCTGAGAACCCGAAAGTAACCTTGCGGAATCTGACCGATGACTTGGGCTTACTTCGAAATTATTGGGACTTTGTTACCTTCAGAGAGCAATGCAGTCTTTAGGCGAGTAAAACATAGTTGCACGGGTGATTGGTGCTGATCAGCCTAGGAATCTTGCCAACAAAATGAAATGTTTTGGTGCACAAATTCAGCACAAATTCACCCGCTCACCATCCAGTTCCCTGGGCATACAAAACTTATCCCTTCAAGTTTAAAGGCACCACACACCTGTCTACGATCTACCGGCACCGGCAGGCCACCATTTTCCTGAAGGCAAATCCGTCAGAAGAAAATTTGTCTCCTCCGTTCCAAACCCTCCGATCGTGCACCGGAAGCAGTTAATAAAATCTGTCACCATAGTAACCATCACGGTACTGCAAATCAAAATCTCATACTACCTCTGTGTGAGAAAATCCTCTTCAATGACTTAAAGTGGGTTCGTTCAGAGCAGTTTGTTTAATCCGTTAAATTAGCAATCGATTTGTATGTCGAATATCACTTTGTCGTAATTATCGACCCGAGGTGCGGCGACAGCATTCTGTCTTCTTATTGGCAATTCAGGCTGGAAGCAGATAAGTCACGCACGCGAAGCCTCATTCGATTGACTCACTGAATAGAACTCAAGTGGCTTCAGATCAGCCTGTGAAAAATCGATAAAGATTCCGTTTTTGTTATCTCTAACGAAATGCAATATCACCAACTGGATTTCTCTTCAGAAAAAATTGATCAACCGGTGTCGAACTTTATGATTGCCACAAACTGAGTTAAATGGCCAAGAAGAGGTAAATTTCGCTTATATCATCCAAAGTAATCTAAGCAGCCTTAGCAATGACAAACAATTTTTGAACGGAATCATATTTTCCGACGTCGAATATCAAATTCGTTTTGCTGATACGATGTCTGTGGATCCGACCTCTTTCGTTTTTTTTTCGAAATTGTTAATTTTCTCCAATGCAGTCGTGTCAGGGTTTCTCACGTTTTAACTCAAAAACATGTTCCCTTTCTACGTAACTGCTAACCTGAGATAAGTTGTGATGCATTTAACAAATCAAGGAATCCGTGCCCATCCGACAGTTGTCATTCTATTTGTTGATTTATTAAGTCATCAAATAGACTCGGACGCAATCAAAGAAAGGTCGTCGTCGGATAAAGTACGTTTCCTTCAATGCAGCTGTCTGATTTCAACGCTCACTACCTGCACACACAAAACATGGTACAGCCGTCTGCCAATGCGAACCAAGAAACATCAAAAACTGATGTTACTTTGAGGATATTTAGTTGCCCTTTCCTTGAAATTCCGTCTTGCAAGTAAAACCAATCTATACTGAAAAACCGAGGAAGGCTGCACAGCTATCTGCACCCTGTTGCGAACTTCTCGCGAAACCTCAGTAGGGAGTTTAAAAACAAACGTACTCCCACTATTAGTTCAAGGTCATATTTTTCGGCTACGAGCGAATCATCATCTGACCCGCACTTAGACAAGGCGTAGCGCTACATAAATTGTATCACGTGGTCAGCTATCGATCGGCTGTTTAAGTGAATCCAGGGTGTTTCGAAGGCTGCACACTGCTAATGATTCCCAATAGGAATGAAACAGCTAGACAGTGCTTCTCGTCTCTTCGGCATGGATTAGCTTCACCTAAAGGACGAAATCTCAACTTGAGGATCGTAAAAAATTTGAGCCATACTGGGGACCATTTCAGCAGGTGCAGAGTCTTGATTTTTCGAATAAATGGACCTCAACTTATGCACCAATTTGATTTTCGCGAACGACATACCCGAATCCCAGCTGGATCTCTCGTTTATGGTATTCCTAAACTAAATATGTCTCATTCTTCGGTTAGTAAGGTATTTGAGATACTCCAACACACTGTATAGATGTGACGCACTACTGACAAGGTTGCTGAAAACTCGTTGACAGCCAACGACTGGTTTCGCCCTTCTTGGTGCTCAGCATGTGGGCGCAGTGCCCAAATGTTCGTCAGCTTTATGTTCTACCCGACCCCAAACCGCAGGAAAAGTGACAAACACATTGATTTGCATGTCAGCTGGGTTCTCAAGTCTCACCTGAATCTCAGTGGAATCTCTGATATGTGATGGTTGACGGAAACTAGTGGACTGCACCTTTCTGATGGACCACGAGGTGGCCGAAACCGGCCATGGACCGTCGAAGAGTTTTCAGTGACATTAACCCAGTTTATTCATGGGTAAACCCCTGTTAAAATCCACAAACTCCAATACCATTTCATGGCCAAACTTCTGTTGGCATTCCGGGTCTGGGCCTTCCGCCAATTGTGTTTACCTAAATGGTTTGGCACAAAATTCGAAACCAAAATCCCCCGTACCATGTGACCATGAAAGAGCATATCCAGGAATGCTGCAACTAAACGGAAGCCAATCAGTACACCAGCTCGCTACACAAGGATGCTCACCAACTTTTAGTTCGGTGCTAGTGAACACACGTGACCCACTTTGGCAACTTACACATCCCCATTGTTCCAGACTATCAATCACTTCAGCAAATCATTCACCCGTTGAATTGGAAAATCAGGGTTGAATGCTGGGTTTCTTATTGAAGACAGAAAAACGCTAACAGACACAAAGCTTCTGGACGTCCTCCTAGGATTTCGTGGACGTTGTTCAAATACTAAACGACAAAGAAAAAACTCTCAGTAAGCTCAATAATTTCCAAATCCGCCTTCTATCAGATGCAAGGACAGCGTTTTGAACAACTTTAAAAGTTACTACTCACCCGCTTCATTAGTAGTATGTACCACCGCACTGGCAGTTCAGACAAAATTATTCTCAGCGTTTTCATTACCAAACTTGTCAGCATAATGCATCTGCACTATGCTTGTATAAATTAACTGGCTCTGATGCTTCATTATAGACCTCTGTCGGATAACGGACAAGAATTCCAGGGAAAGTCAGTCGTAATTTCGCCTGGCATCGTACATTTTGTCTGGATGTAATCTTCCAGGTTCTCAAACATTTCCTGCAACCAGTGCGCATATATAATGACCGAACTATATGGTGGCTGTTTTGGCCTACAGCATCCTCCAAGGGGTTACGTCACTGAATCGCTGAACTCTCATGGAAGCTGCGATAAATCGATAACAACTCTCATGCATGTCTCACCTTTGGTTGTCTGCTTACACCGGACTTTCAGCACAAGAAATTGGAAGGAAGGAGTCGGTCTCACGATATGTGGAGTTCCATGGATCAAAACATGTTCCTCTTGAGAAAAAACGTAATATTGAACACTTTTAAGATACATGCGCTCGGATGTTACCTAGATGGTATGCCTGACCTCAATGTCTTCCAGGAGGATAATTAGTGATGTGAGCTTTCTCCAGGATGAATGTGGTGTTCCGTTTTTGACAACAAATGAATCTATCTATCCCAGTCATCACTGCGTCCCAAGGCCATCAAAAACGGCCAGAGAGGATTTTCAGACAGTTTATTCAACGATTTGAGCACAAAGATTCCTCGATTCAAACAAACTAGACAATTGCAGGTATTGATGAGAACATTCAAAACTAAGCAACTAGGTTTTCAAATCATGCTCTTCTCAGTTATCTCAGGTGTATCGTCCATTACGTTAACATTTGAAATTCTCCACATTTATTCTGTCCCTATTTTTAACCCCCGCTTCACTTTTGTGTTTAGTGCGTGTGTATGAACTGGCGTTTGTTTGTCCTTACCACTTCACTCATTTGGCCCTGAGGTCATGCAGCCATTTGTGGCCGACTTTATGCACGTGTGACTGTCTCGCGTGCGAGCCCGGTTTGCTTATTTGGTTCGTACTTTTGTATTCGAAGTGGACCATTTGTCTTGGACGAGTATCCGCTGTCGAGGTTTGTATAATTTGTGAATTTATGTCTTACATTAATAGTACCGTATAGAAACCCAGCTCCGACTTTGTTTTGCCTCCCCGGAGGTCCTGGTACTACGCGTCACTCGATGATACCGTTCGCTCGTTACACGGGTATTGATGAGAACATTCAACACTAAGCAGCTAGGTTGCAAACAAATGCAAGCATGAAAGTAAGTTGTTTCTGAATATTGATTTGAAAAACGCTCACTAAAATCGTCAGAGTGAAAAAAATCACTCGAAGTCTATTGAACCGCAAATAAACTGCTTCTTAGTCCTGACAATTACTGGTTCCGTGGAGGAAGGATGCTCAAGTGTAATTCGATTTCTGTCTGCATCCAGACACAGTAGACCGAATGCGTCTGGACGGTTGCCCCATCTAGTTCGTTTCGTTAACTGGACTGTGCGGCCTTACTTGCTTACCTATACGCTTGTCCATGGAGTTTATCCAGCGATCACACTCCGGTTAAGAAGACTTTGAATTACGAGTCCTATATACATATATATAGTATATATATACTATATATATACATATATATGTATATATATATATATATATAGTATTATATCCTATTATGCTGTTATATTATATTACTATATTCATATTGTATCATACTATATTCTTCTGTACTATCACTTCTTTGTGTTTATATTATATTATATTGTATTACGTCATAGTATATTACATTATATCACATCATATTATGTTATACTTGTAAATTATAATCAGTCAAAAAGTGGACGGCCATTCAAATGCTCATGAAATATAACTGCGCAACCCGGTGTCCTGTTTGTTTCAGCTATTTCAAACTAGGACGCTCCAAATGAAACCGAAACCCGGATTTTTGTTGTATTCACGTATTCCATATGGATTAGGTGAACAGATCTGCAGAATTATTATCCAGACGCATCTCAACTGTATAAATCAACCTCGATAGTTTTTATCGCCAAATCAAGATTTTTGTACACATTGTTCTGTTCTCGACCTTGCGTGAGTTTCCATACACTGTACACTGGGAGAGAGTTTACCTAGATCAGATATGAACTCGCAAAGCATTAGTTTCGCTGGCAACCAAAAAAATCGGTTGAAATACAAAGAAAATCAGGCGGGTAAACTAGCTGATAGCATCGCAAATGGTGCGTGGAATGTTCTACTGTGCAAAAACACCAGTGCTAGCCGAGTAAAACATGTTAGACAAGGTGGGCTAAGGAAGAACATTGAGGATCATATCTGATCAGAAGTCTAGAGTATAACTCTGGGAAAAGTTTGGAAATTTTTTTCAATCCGCCTTTCATTTAAGATCGACGAGGATGAACGAAAAAACACATTTGCGGAAGGGATGCGGATAATCATGGCATTTTGAAGCAAAAATGCACAATTGAATTTTTCTCGTCAAACTGACTGTTTTAGGCGGATCAGGCTGCATTCTGCATAACCATAGAAATGGCGAGATTGCGCAAGTGGTTAGAGCGTGAATTTATGCTAACCGGAAGACCCGTGGTTCGAACCCGACCTCTGCCTCTCGACTTTCCCTGTCTAGGCTTGGGAAACCTGGCAGTAACCCAGTCCTCGTGCTTCCCTCAGTTGGCAAGGCAGCTGAGCATCAAAAGGGTGAACGACTATCTTTTTAGTTCTCGTCAAACTGACTGTTTTAGGCGGATCAGGCTGCATTCTGCATAACCATAGAAATGGCGAGATTGCGCAAGTGGTTAGAGCGTGAATTTATGCTAACCGGAAGACCCGTGGTTCGAACCCGACCTCTGCCTCTCGACTTTCCCTGTCTAGGCTTGGGAAACCTGGCAGTAACCCAGTCCTCGTGCTTCCCTCAGTTGGCAAGGCAGCTGAGCATCAAAAGGGTGAACGACTATCTTTTTAGTAATCATCGAAACGGAGATGAAGCCATTGACAATCGATATAACCAAGCGGTTTCTTCGATGATCCCCTCAGCAGGGCGATCCGAGTCGGTATTCGGTAATTCCAGTGGAACAGGAAAGGTCAGACTTGAAGGTACCGACCGGAAATAATTCGAAACCATCGAGTTGTTGGTTGCGATTACACCATGCATTTTACTGTTTTTTTATACAATAGCATAGCAAAACCCAACGCTTACACAACAAAAATCACGGTTATTTTGCAGCAGAATTCTTTGATTAGATTGTCCAGTCCATATGAACTCGTCTGGAAAAATACGCTAAGTATTCGGAGGTCTAACCCATCAGGTTATAAAACTGAGAGGATCAACCATGCTGATTAATTTATTTTGGTCATCGATGGTAAAGCACACTGCGTCCTCCGGTGGAGTTCTGCCTTGTTAACTCATCTGGCCCCAAAGACCTTTCGCATCCGTGAAAGGAAATCTTGTAAACATAATCTAGACAGAAATGGCACAACGTTCCCGCGGTCACTGATTATTCTGTACACTTTGATGGATTGTTTCCAGACTGAGGATTCTCCAGCATTTTAATTCTGGAGAGAGTAGGACATCCGCGTGTCCTCAAAATGAACCGTACGTGACTTTCAAAGGCACCTTCGCGTAATTTCAACTGTCAATTTTCGTCTGCCTTCCTCTATTCGACGATCTGTTTTCTTGGAAAATACTTCTCCACTATATGGAAATTTTGCAAAATTTTCGGGTTATAACCAGCCAATGAGGAAAGCGTACAGGAAAATTACTCTTGTTTTATGGAACAGTGTCGATCACCCGTTTCAACCTTCACTGTTATCCGAGTTTCCTGCCACGCAAGAGCATTTGGTTGCGTAGCTCACCCTTTTTTGTGCATACATGCCTACCTGAGGGAAATGATTGAAGGCTCAATCTTAAAATGATTGTAGCATTTTGTCTCAAAGCTTCTCCCGAGTCCTGAGATGATACTATGGGGAATAGGACGCTGGCGTACAGGATTTGATAACCATTAGGAATCTTTTGCTTAGAAAAGATTACGTGCGCCGAAGCTAAACTAGAATTCTGAAAGGGTTGCAAAAAAGACGCGTGAGTTGGAGCTGATGTGAAGCATGCGATGACCTGCAGTAATCTGAGGTCATTACGCAATTTCGAGTAAATCTATTTGGAAAGTCGTCGCTGTCTTTCCAGTCAACCAGCTTGTTGCGTGCAATGACGGATTCCATATAGGCAGGGATAGATCCCCGTCGCCACATAACTTATGCTTCCAAATTCACGGGTTTAAACAAGAACAGATATGTGACCATACAAACGAAATTCAATGGCGTCAGCGTTTGATGTGACATGTAGTTTGCCCAGCTGATGTTGGAATCCACGGATGTGTTTGTTATGCACTGACCAATTAGACATCAGCTTGGATGCTAATCTCACCTTGGTGGATACCAATTGACATCTGTTTCTCAGTTCCGTTCTCTTTCCTAAGTAATCAACGAAAAGGATCACTTGTGGTGGGGATATTCCGTCGGGCCGTTTCGAACTCCATGAGACCGTTCACGAAACCTCCTCCCTATCATTTTGGTTTGGATGTCAGGTCTGTTCATACGGATAATCCAACCAAACAAACTGCTATGCGTACTTTCAACTCCTCGTGATCTAGTAACCGCATGAGCGGTGGACAGTCAAAATTCTTCCTCAAGGATGACTTGAAAATTATCAGCCCTTGTCTTGGGCACGTCAGGAGTGGCGGTCAAAGTCGTAAGCGGTTCGACCACTTCTCCTCTACCTGTCAGTTGGTATTGATCGATTATGTGTATCTTGTGACCGAAGGTCCAGGATCCCTTTGTCTTAGAATTCTGCAGCAAAACTGTTTTGATAGAATCCACAAGACTTCAGAATAGGTCTTTCTCCGTTTCTCTCAGATCAATTTTCACCTAGTGACGTAGAACTGGAGAGTTTTGTTTAGGAATTCTCTACTAATATGTGTTTTTTTCAGCCGTTACCAACTCTAGTTTAAGGTGAGTAGGCCCCAAACGGTGAGAATGTTGTTTATGGCGGGAGAGAGAACTCTTGAGGTGTGCTAAACTAGTTATCTTTGAAAAATTCATTCGATTTAAAACGTTGCCCGTCCACTCGGTTTTGGATAAATTCACTTAGTTTGGACTATGCGCCAGCAGTTTGGCGCCACGGTGGGTTTTATAACTCATTGACGCCAGTTTGGTTTTTCGAAGCACGCTTAATGATTCAATGACTGTTTCGGGAAAATTTGGCTTTCGAAATTGCAAAAAAGTGGAAAAATACTTAAATTTTTCCCTGCCTCCAGACTAAGCTGAAAACTGTCTTCTGTGGGCGGAACCGGTACAGAGCGTACGCCAATTTAGTCACTGTCCAACCTGTCAAAGTGGATGTTTTTCATTCAGCTATTACGTAGGTATGACTTTTCTTGTAATTTTGCGTTCTTTTCTCAAAAAAAAACTTTGACCATATTAGAAAACTTGTCAGTTATCTAAATGTTTTACACTGCAGTCATTGTCAATCATGGTTGGGATGGTAACGACAAGGGTAAACTTCCCATGATTAGAACAATGAATATCGTTTACTTTTTAGGACGGCCATCATTCAAATAGCAATAAATAAAAGTTTTCATATTATAAATTAACCACACCCATTAGATTGCTTCAGGGTAAGGCAAAATTATGCGTACTAAAGCGAGGTGGCTGTCAGCGTGGATTCTACCGGAAGATGGTTACACGAGGCGACTCAGGGTTTTCGTCATTTTTGAGTAAAAATATCCGAAAAAGACTGACATACGCAAAGTGAACTAGCAGTCCTGTTGCTTGATGCAAAATAAGGAATTTCAATCTGTCAAGCCGCACAATTTTCTGCCTTTTGAATTGGTATTTGGTAGTACGGCATTTAAATTCGAAATGGAGGTGATATACTACTTGCAAGTGATGATGAACCAATCCAACCAACGGAGTAAAATATCTTCATGTCTTTCTGAATTCAAGAATAAATCAATGCAAGTGGTTCTTCGAGAGCGTACAAAAAGTCAACGGGCGACATACAAGGAAACGGGGGCCTCACTCTGTATATGATGTCCTTGTGAGTGCGAAGGCGAGAATCTGCCTGGAAGTATCACAAAAAGTACGTCATTAAACTCTAGAGAGGCTCGAGCGCATAGCATTCCAGGACGTGGCGAACTCTGTAACAGGTGGCCATAAATGGCCGATGAGCAGTGTGCTCAGCTCGAGATAGCTGAATGGTGTGAACATAAGGACCAGAAGACCCGTGTTTAGAATTCAACTCCGGCAGCTAGACTGTTCCTGTCTAGGCTTGGTCAATCTGTTGCACCTTAGCTTTTGTGCTTCCTTCGGATGATAGGACAGCTAGGCACCGAAATGGGTCTACAATTGAACGACTATTAGTTCGTACCATTAGTGTAAACAACTGAGCTGGGCACCGAAATGGGTCTACAATTCAACGAGTATTAGTTCGTACCATTAGTGTAAACAACTTGAAATCGGACAGCGGGTTGCACCACGTGATCCTTCATTCTAAGCGGATGTTAGTCTAGGATTCCATCGGTGATTTAAACTCTACAAGACTTGCATAGTGACGTTTCTTCTGTCTGGGTTTAACAGACTACTGATTGTTACGTTATCATCAAACATGAACCACTCATCCGGGGGGTTGCGGGTTCGAACCATGATTGCTGTTCGTGAGATAATCATGGCTGTTCATATTGCCAACTTTTAGAAAAACCTCCTTCCGCTACCAGGAAAGAGCCTCATTACGAAATTCACTTTGATCAAATGTGTTGCTTCACTTGGATGATATTTTCCTGAACACTGTTCACGGCATTTCATTCCCTTGATGAGAAAGACTGTCATTGTAGTACGATTGCCTTTGGAACCTATCCGAAGCTAAATGCTGTTCTTCTGCTGTTCAAAACCTCTGAAACGAAAGGCGAATACCTTTAGCAACTTGGTTTGTAACGCAAGGTTTGCTAGATCTACATTTAAAGTACTCCCTTTTTTGAAACTGTCCTTCTTTTATCCCGTCCACAGCAAAGAAGAGAAGAATTGGAAGCAGATTCCCCTCTTGCAAGAGCTCATCAGCAATGTATATCCTGGATAGTGTCGGAATTTGAACCCCGAAGATCTTGCAAGGAAGGCCAGCGAGTTGCTACTACTGCTGAAGTTCAATGGTTTGAAGCCTCCGTAAGCACCCGGAATTCTCACTTGAAAATCTAAACACCTATGGCGCTGTCACTCTAACCAAAAAACTCAGTAATAGGTTCGCTACTGTCTAATTATCTCACACCTAAGATGTGTGATCAATCAAGGCTCTAGAGCTTAACTCGATTACTCAGAGTTGCCCGGGGTGATGAGAAATTTAGCATACTACTGGACAGAGATGAAAAAACAAATTAGCATTTCGCAGGCTTACCTTAGATGCACAACTTCTTACGATTTGACACTAGATATCGCTTGTCCGTTGCCAGGATATTTGGTGAATTTTCCGTGAAGCAAATGTTTTCGATTGGCTCGATTGAAGGCATTTTTCACGGATGATCAGTTTCCTTTCGTGCTGTTTACGCGCACATACGTACACATTCACGCATGCATGCACGCACGCACGCACGCAGTCGAGCATACACGCACACACAGACACGCTTCGTGGATCACATGACCTGTGCGCATTGAGCTTTCCATGAGGCTAGTGAACGAAAGCGTCGTTTACCTGATGTCCGCATCATGCTACATTAAATTTTTTCCAGTTTCTCTCTCACACACGCAGGTGAACCTTAGCAGGCACAAAACAGACGCGACGAATTTTTAAAAGAGGCTTACAGATGGGGATAGATAAAGTTCAGTGATTCGGATGTAAAAACCCGGAAATGAAATAGACACATCCTAAAAGATTCCAAAGTGATTACGATGACGGACAACAAGAGAATCACATGAAGGGGAATAGATGACTGGTTTCTACTTGAAGAAGGTTTTATATCAGGTTTTCACCCTTCTGCATGGAGAGATTGAACTAAACACAGAAGGAAAGTTGACAAGTATTCTAAGGACATGTTGATATCTATCAGTTTAGCAGAGATTTCAGATTTGAGGCACAAATTGACGCAAGAACCGAGACAGGATGAGTTTGTGAACGAGATTTCCTTTCGCTGTGATTTGAGGGAGAAAGAGCATTACAAACCAACGTTAATCGATCGACTTTCCGATTATTACAGTGATATTCGTCAGCTTCAGAGACGATAACATCAGTGATGACACTGATGCTTCACCGGCGTAAGGGTGCGTGTACTCGGACTTCAGACTGCTCATCACATGTTCCGTAGATGAAGAGCACTGACATTCATAGGAACGTTCAACCATAAAATTCTGTTGCTTCCAATTTTGCGTTTCTTCTCAAATGGCTGTGGCTAAGGTTTCCAGATCAATGCTGGCAGAAAGTCTATGAGGAGATTTGGAAATTTCATTTGAGATTTCGCGGATCTTTTCCACTAATGCAAAAAGTGCATGTGCGAAAAGTTAAGCTCCGCCACTTTGTGCCAGCTCCAACTTAATGTACGCCCACAACCTTGACCTATTTTTGATGAAAACAATTCCTTATCCGCATCTAGGCTCATTTTGTGCAAAAAATTTCTCCGTTCGGACGTAAAACCTTAAATGAACTTCCCGACGCTTTCAACTCTTGTTCATGACAAGGAGACGGCAATACGTTTTTTGCAAAGCCACGGAGTGATCCATCAGCAACGTTTATGCAACAATGGCCACCAAATGACACTTTCAACTGTTTCTGACAGGTGGAGGTTAATGCCCGACAGTATCGGCAAGTAATCGGTCTTCGAAAGGGAACTTGGCTGGAGCGGTCTAGGATGGGGTTTAGGACAGTAATTCTATTCATTTGCTGCTCTTCCGAAAATTTGGCAAAATCAAATTCTACTCAGAGGACTTATCTGTTAGCCACACGACCGCTGTTGACCGAAAGAACTTTCTTCGCGAAGCTTGCGCCTGGCGGCTTTTGCAGACTCCAGCAGTTATCGGCGGCCCAGGTCTACACGCCGAGATCGATGAAACGCTAATATCTCGGCGTAAAAACCACGCAGGGTGAGTCCTTCCCCAGCAGTGGATTTTCGGAGGGATCTGCTGAGAAACTAAAGAGGTGCTCATGTATGCAGTGCCAGATCGAACTGCGGCCACTTTGATGGACACAATCCAGACCTGAATCGCTCCCGGCTCAATCATCATCTCCGATATGTGGGCATCGTACCAAGGAATTAAAACGATGATTGACATGAATTACACTCATGAAACGGTTAATCATACCGAAAACTTTGTGGATCCAACGACTAGAGCTCACACACAAACCATCAAATCTCTTTGGCACGTCTACAAGATGCAGAATAAACGCCAATGCGGCACACACCGATCTTTAGTGGACAGCTACTTGTGTGAATTCGTTTGGAGGCAAAGATACCGAAAAACGAACCTTTTCATGCAAATTATTAATGACATGTCCCAACTTCACCCTCTTCAATAAAAACTAAAAGTACAAATTTCATACCCTTTTTTCCCAATCTTTTTTGGGTGGCGGGGGTTAATTTTTTGGCAGGGCTTATCTGGAAAAGACCCGATTTCGCGCCTCAGTTGAAATCATTTCGTATCAAAGAGCCCAGAAGAACTGTTTAGCTATTTCATCCTTGTTTGGATCATCATCAGTGGGTAACTCAAAAAACTCCAGGAAGAGTTACGGACCCGCGACCTTCCGACCAGTAGTTGAACACTTAACCGCCTGGCCACGTGCGGCTGCTCAGCAGTGTGGTTAATTCGCACAAATGTTTCTGTCGTATAAATAATCGCCCCAAAGGTAGGGTCACACAGGGGACTGCACCTACCTGATAAGCCCCAAGAAAGGCGAAACTGCTCGTGGGCTGTCGAAGAATTTTCAGCAACCTTATGAGTAGTGTGTTACATCTCACACAATTATATTTTCTTTTGTATGTAATAAAGTATGTTACACGCCATCACTTGGTACGTTCATTAAAAAAGAGTAAACCAGGTGAAATCCTGGAACCAGTGGGAGTTCGGTGCAAACGTAATGTAAAAACGGAATCTTTGTTCCTCATCGACCATTGCGTCCCCCCAGAGTGAGCAAAAACAATCCGGATATGACTGGGGGTCGCTTGTGAAACAATCACTTGTAGGATGCTTATCTGAGTCCGCATCCAATCACTGACGTCAAAAACCGTGCCCCCGATCGATAAGCTATCATCCTGTCAGCCGGTAGATCCTCAGGCATCAGAATTATCGATCGATCAGGGTTATTTGATTTTTGCTGAGTACTCATTATAAGGACTGAATACCCAACCTCAAAGTTTTCGCGCACACGTAGGCTTGGGGCAAAGATTTTAAGTAGCTTTAAGCATTTCGGAATTTTTACTCAAACTAGTGACTTTGTTCGGAAACATCAATCTCAATTTTCAAAACGTTTTTCAGCCTGTAATTACAGGGAGTAAAAATGGAGTTTCCTTGTCTTTCACCATGTGTCTCGTCTAAATGCGTTCTATTTCGTCCTATTCTTTGTTTGAGTGAGCAAAAAATTTCAAGACTTTTGAGTAAAGAGAGCATCAGCACTGAATTATCCTCAGTGGATGTGGGAAAATGGAAAATTTTGTACTCTTAAGAACCGAAAATTTTGTGGTCAAACTGCTTGAGTGAATAAAATCGTCCACCTGCAACGTTCCTCTGGAACCTAGCTGACATGTCACTTTGAGCAAGCCCTTGGGGTTTGAGATACTGGCAGGTTGCCAAGAGGAGACAGGAACAATCGAGATGCTGATTGTCTGGTCACTCAGTTCACTGAGATACGTCGAGCTCAGAATATGGAGAAACTTCTTTCCTGATTTCATATACTGGCTGAATCAACGTAAAATAGTCCAGTGTCGTAAAACATTGACTGCTCAACGTATACACCATTTCTGTTTTCAGTTACTAGGAGAGGTGAAATTACATTTAACGGTTCATTTTGCAGACAGAACAGTTCTATCGGCAATCAAGTGCGCAAAGCGATCGGAAAGGCGGGATTCTTGGTTGGGACTCAAACATATGACCAACTCATTATCGCTTTGCCTATCTTTTGCACCATTATGAAACTGTTGCGGTTGGCGTAACGAAATTTGATGTAGCAGTTGCATAGTCACTGTCTGCGTTGCACACAATTAGTTCGTTAGGCGGAAGGCTGCGATCGTGAGTTTCGTTCAAGGACTCTGAGTTTCATTCACTTTTTGTATTGGAACCTGTATTCAAGTTTGAAAGCGGTGAATCATTGGAAGACTTTTTTTAACATGGTTAGAATAACCAACAGTGTACTTCACACAAACGGTAGAGATCCTGTCCTCCTGAGAAGCCAGCCAACACCATGTTCCAAACTGTGCAATGGGAGGACGGTCAGACCATACTCTGAGTTATTCACGCTGTGGATTAGCCACTCTTAGCCGAAGGGGGCGGTTTTAGCCGCAGGGTTCAATCTCGCGACCTAGTAACAACTGTCAACAGGGCTGGAACAGCTGCAATGCGCTGCCCAACGTTTTTGTACGGGTTTATCTTCATTTAGGAACCAAATCTCGACTCACGTTGATAACTGAAACCGGAAACGTAAACCTTGCAAAACACAACAAAGTTACTACAAAAGTACGTGACTTCTTCAACGATTGCCTGATTTGTTTTGCTCAAACGCCAAATCACGAGGTGCCTCACGCGCTTGACGTTGTTTTCAGGCCATCAGTTGTGTACCAAATGTAACTAAAATGCCTACGTAAGAGATCAAAAACATTCACTAAACAAAATAAGGACCATACGACTCTTTCCGTCCCTGAAGAAATCAATGAAGACATTTATCAGTTGGCAACTTTCACCAGGCTTTTTCACCGAAACAACTGACAGTCGTACAGGCTCTTTCGGAAGGTCGGCAAGCCTTTTTGCAAGCGCGTCAAATTCCGACTTACACGTACTGGTGAAATACAGTATCGAACCATGTCGTGATGCCGGTAGGTGGAAGAGCTCTGAGCAGACGGTTAATTGATTTTCGCGTTTGTCCCAACAGATTAGCGGAAATTTTGCCTCGTAATTTTGAGACCAAAAGGCACTGTAAGTATGTTTCATTCTTTTTGGAAACAAACGTCAACAGCGCCCACAGAAATTCAAACTCACGAAGCTGTCCTTCACCTCCGGATTGGCTCAAATTAGTCTTGTCGACCGAGAGGAGGTGCCAGTATTTACAATAGTCTACTTATCTAGGCCTTAAACAATACTCATTAGGTTGCTGAAGAAGCTCCGACAGTCGATGACCTGTTTTGCCATTCTTAGGGCTCATCAGGTAGGTGAGTTCCCCGAGTTTCCGTCAACCTCGTGTTCTACACAAACCCAAATTGGACGCTGTCTGTGAACTACTCTCAGTTGCAAACGAATTTGGTTCGGAACGGGCCACCGTAGACGAGAGATTTAGCTGGAGTGTGTTGAGTCTCCTGTCAAAGCTGACTTCCTCTGGAAATTGGGGTATTGGTCAAGGTCCATTTACCACTTCCGTAGATCATGAATTTTGCGATAAGCGACTGTTACCTTGACTTACTTATATGTGGAACACGTGCCCCTCTCCGATCGATAAAAGCATGCAATTTTTACGGCTGGAAAAGGCAAAATTCTTCCTATCTGTTGTGGACCACAGTTTGCCTAATGCCCTCCTAATACCGTGAACCCGATAGCCACTCAATAGCCTGATGTGCTTAGCCAAACCAAAAAGCCAATGAACTTGCGAATCAGCTGATCTATTGAACACTGACGCGTACAGGCGTGTCACGTGCATCCGAAAACGGGCTGTTTATAAAGGTCACATGGAGCTCACATTCGAAAGTAGTTCTCCTAATAATATCATTGTCCAGAACAGTCTCCTAGTTCGGTTGCGAAAGTGTGACAGGTTTACATTTCCCGTCTAGAGCTGTCCAAATAAATCCGCAAGGATCTAACCCAACCGAGCGGAAACATGTGACAGGTGAGGAAAGTGACTAACATCTCGTCGAGGTGAGACAAATTTCCATCGAAAAATCTCGCTAGGGCTGGTTCGAAGACGGTTGTAGATTCGGTCAACACTGTCTAGACATAAGGCGTGAAAATCACAAGCCTTCGCTATGGTAGTTCACTGACAGTATCCTCCTAGATGAAATGTCCCATCGACTTTTTCCTATAATGTCCACATCAGGGAACGAAATCAGTCGTCAGAACACTACATAACCAAATAGAAACCCGCGCCAACTACTGAATTGTTGCTGTGATGTGGACATTTGAGAGAAGACGCTTTATAAGTCCCCGTAGTTTTCCTTACGTTGATGAAAATTCTGCTTCTCTCACGGTGCGCGCAGTGCGTTTATTCGTGCTCAACACGAAAAAAAGTTTGTTAGATGCCTTATGAGCTGTTTATGCCTCAGCCATTTTGGTCCAGTTGGTGAGAAGCACATTTACCTCTGGTAACAGGCTCAAGGAGTGGTTAGCTACTCAAGGTCACAGGACTCATTCGAGATTCAAATCAACTATCATCATCATCATCATCATCATCATCATCATCATCATCATCATCATCATCATCATCATCATCATCATCATCATCATCATCATCATCATCATCATCACCATCATCATCATCATCATCGTCATCATGATGAGCAACATCATCATCTGTAAGAACCGCGTACTTGTCGTACAGTGGTTGTAGCTGTCGCAGTTTCGTTCACTGATGATTTAGGAGATGGGCTAGATAGCTGCGCATTTCAGGCGGGAGCTGATAAATTGGTGCGTAAATACAAGGCTGTCCTATAAATGGGGGGATTGGGAAGGGAGCTGTGTATAGGGCGTGACTGGACCATGTCTGACAATGGTTCTAGCCATTGATGTGGCCCTTCTCGGGGTCCACATCCAAGAAGACGGCAGTGACCAGCGCAACCGAGGTTGCTGGTAATGACTTTTATACTTCGCCGCCAAGTCATTGTTTGACCTCCCCTGTCTTGTTTCCACGCTTCACGTGGTTGTGCGAAAAGAACCCTTTGAAGAAGTCGATCGACTGGCATACGCAGCATGTGGACAGGCCAGCGCAACCTATGCAGTGTGATCAGTTCATCTATCGTTGGTGAGTTATTTCTTCTGAATACCATTCGACGTACTTCAGCGTTGTTGGTCCGTTGTTCCCACCAAACTGGGGCAATGCTCCGAACAGATCGGTGGTCAAACACTGTAAGCTCTTCGATGGCCTCAGCGCGCAGTGGCCAGATTTCTGACCCGTATAGCAATATGGATCGCACCGTAGGATTGCAAACTCGACCTATGACGGATAAGCAGATGTCACGCCTACGCCACAGGTGACACAGTTTCACAAAAGCTGCTCTGCCTTTCCAATCCCGATGGAAGTCTCAACTTTGTTAGATGGGTCACCAGGGATCGTCCACCTTGTTTAAAGAGGGCTCGATACAGACCGTCCGGTCCTGGTGCTGACCTAATTGGCGCGCAATTACATAGTCTTTTGTAGACATCATCGGGGAGATTGGGAAGGAAACTACGCATTGAAGACAAGCGCTTGGATTCATGAACGACACTAAGAGCGCGACTGGGTCATGTCTGACAATGTCTCTAACCATCGATGTGTCCCGTTTCGGAGTCCCCGTCCATGGAGAGGGCAATGACTAGCGCAGCTGAGTCTGATGGTATTGGCTTACATACTTCTTTCTCAAGTCATCGTTTGACTTCTCTTGGCCCGTTTCCACCCTTCTCGTGGTTGTGCGTAAAGAGCACTTCAAGGAAATTGATCAAATGACGTACGGAGCACGTGACCAAGCCAGCGCAACCTATGGAATGTGATCAGTGCATCTGTGATGTTGTTCAGTGGAAGCTGGGTGAGCAATCTGCTTCCGAGTTTATTTGAGTCGATATTTGTTGTACCGAAGAATGCTGCTGGCACGAGTACCACTATAGATGCAGTTGGCGTTCACCATGGAAACCGGATTTTCTGGGGGAACACCTGTCAAGATGTTTATCAAGTCACCGTCAGTCGTCACGCACTGTTAATAGAGCACTGTTCAGCCGCCTTGGTTTCTTGTGGAACGCGAACTAAAATGGAATTTCTCGACGTTTCTGAACTGCTTAACAACCACCAAAAATCAAACAAACTAGTGTCACTTGGAGACTGATGTTCAATAGAGTTTCACAAACGATGTCACGCAATTTCAGCGCACAATCAAACTCTGATCCCTGTTCCAGATTTTTAGTTGAGTATCCAGCTGAAGGACCCACTAGTGAGAAAGAGTCTCGTTATCCTTTATCGATTACCTATTTTCACAAATGTAGTTCTGCAATGCTTTTGGGAAGTTACCCCCCCCCCCCAAGGGGATCAAGGAGCTGTCGTATAATCGGTTTGTGGCATTTCTACCCCTAGCATACGTATTACCCCCAACATTGGTGTAAGGGGGTGGCTTCCACATGCGCAATCCCCCAAACAGGAGCCAGTCTGGCACACAGAGACAAGCATATCGGGACACATTTCATTCGAAATGAGGTCTCGTCCTATGAATGAGGCAAATCTATCGTGACGAATCGAGAAGCAGGGTGCAGACGCTTCATTCTCATTGAAGAGCATCAACAGGGGCACCTCACGAGACCCCGGTAAGGAGTTTTGAACACGCGACATTCAGCCTAATTGTTTGAGCCCTTATCCGTTGGACATTGTGATTAACTCGCATTTTCATCTCAATAAACTTTGTCAAAAACTTGACAGGGTTAGAATGACTTTCTCGGGCATCAAGCAGAGGCTCAGCACCAGCAAACAAGCGTAATAGGCGAAATCAATAACTCCAGACCCACCAACATGTTGACTGAGAACATGAACTTTCCCAGTCAGTTACGACGGTGCTACTCACAACCCGGACCAGTAGTATAAATCTTCATAACCTCCTGCCCTAAAGTTGACATACCTCTTTGTGCTTGTTATGGACATAATTATGTGTAAAAAAATAATATACCTCGCTCTGTTATGTGCAGTTTTTTAAAGGCGCGCTGCGAAATGACCTTTCTTACTAGACACTGCTTGTAAGAGTGAGACGACAAATCAGAGGCTGTTCTCACTAGAGAAGAACGCCGCACTCCTCTTGCTTGAGCGGTTAAGCTCACGAGTTTTGTTTGTCAGGTTTTGAAGATGGAGGAAGCTAAACTAAGCCGGGGTTTTCTTCGCCATTTCACACTGTAGTACGTTTGGCGGAAGACATTCATCGTTTTTGTGGATCTCTAACCCCAATTCCAGTGGCAAAACGTTTCCTTCTTTGTATTAAAAACAAGGAATTCTGCTATAAATCAAACTGATGCGTATTGCTGCGGTTTCTCTCCAACTGACCCCGGACTTCGATTAGACAGTTGCGGGATGTAGCAAGCATGCTAGATGGACATTGTTAGATGATCTGTGCGCTTGAGGTTTTAGGGACAACCTCTCTCCTGACACATTGGTGTGTTTCGGTTACGTCCTATCTGCAACTGTGTCCTGCTACATGCCTGTCCGTTTGTCTGCTTTCACCAGGCTGCAGCAATAAAGATTTTATGGTACTTTTGGGTACATAGTTAAGGTAGACTTGACTTGCGCAAGCTCAGAATGTCGCTTTTTATGGCCTGGTTCTTGCAAGCGTTCACAGACACAGTAACGTACCAGCGTTGACAGAAATCCTCGCTGTTTTGTGGAAGTTTTTTGGTCTAAGTGCAGAAACGTGTTTCTGGTTTTTTTTTTGCATGACGGCGTACCCGAGGCTCAGAGTAATTTAGCGATCGTATCATTTGGAGCCAAATTTTTGAAACGATGCAGGATTCTCATATTGCTGGAACACATTTTCAAAAGTATTCGTTTCTAAAAACAGTTGACCTTTTCCCTTAATATATCAATAGCAGAAAGTTAGAAATCACATAAAGCAACAAACAATTTCTCATTTAAGCGCATGGTATATAAAAAATCTGGAAATCAATTCCTCAGATTGACCGCTTGTTCCATTGTCTGTCAATTCTTTCCGAAACAATAGTGCTTACTCTCCATTCTAATGTTTTGTTTGAATCGTCACGCAACGGTGAGAAACTGTCTTGTTGGCTGACCATCAAAGTTTCCTCTCTGTTTTTTCCCATCGTTTCTCTAGCCCGGAAACCCAGTTGAACCAGCAAACCTGGTCGACGACAGTCGACACAACCAGTGTAAGGAGGTAAGCCTTTCGCTTCGAAGTCGTTTGTTATCAAACATCAAATAAACATTTGGAAACAGTTGGAAAGCAAAATTTCGATATGCATATAGTTTTTAAAAACTGGACTTTCCCAAGCGTCTTCTTACATTTTCGTGGATATTCATTGACTGTCACACAGTTGTAAACGAACACTGCAAAGCAGTTCCGCAGCTTCACATTCCATTAGAGGCTGGATGGATCTTTGAGAATACCACAGACTACTCGCATGCCTCATCAGTAGTATCCGCCGTACAGGCGACCTTTCATGACTCTATTCACAAGCGGGCGGCACGAAATGCTTTTGCATGTAAAGGTGAGTCTTGTGATTAGACTGTACATCTCAAAACGCTCTGAAGTTTCATGACGTGGCTACTGACGATGACTTCCAATGAGGATGACACACGTGCACAGTGTTTTCAGGCTCCTCTTAAAGGAGCGAATCTTGTCAACACACGCTTTACCGACAGAAAAATCGATTCGAATCAATTTTATCACTTTTCTACCAATGTACGTTCCCTCTGCATAGCAACCAGTGACGACCGTCTTCAAAAAACTCACCGTGGAGAGTTTCAAATGTAAGGAGTTTAAATATGTTTCAAAAATAGGTCATTATTGATTTCGGCAAACCAAAGTGAGCTAGTGTTGTCAAGGTCAAACTCGGCGACTTTCTACCAGTAGTGCGTAAAATTGATCAACAAACTTCTCTTCCTATTTCATTCATCGAAGTAATCCGCATGCCCAAAAGGCGCGCTCATTCTAGTGTGTTCTCACCAAACTTGGGATGAATTACAAATGTTTTCCTCAGCATAATTATCACTCATTCAAGAGTCTGTCATGCCGGAATTCGAACTGAATGTACACTATGTGCGAGCTGAGTTTGCTGGTCTGCTCCGATGTGTCAATTTCGAACAGGTGGACACCTTAACACATTGAGGGTTGTGGTTGGTCCGCTCAAACGACCAATCAGCATGCTTCAACTGTACGTTCAAAAAGGCCTGCAAGTTTCTGTCATGCAGCCTTTGTTTTGCTGGTTAAGCAAGTGATTTTCTAGTTTTGTATAAACGATGCAACGTCATTCTATTCCATTCAGTACGAAGTATATATTCTGCCCACGACACGGTCGCCAGGCGAACGTCTTTCCACGACATTCTTGTTTGAGGAAAACAAGACTTCCAGGTGGAGAAATACACTTATCTGCATGCCGATTTAGTTTTTACGGGAGATCCGAAAGAACACCTTGTTTATGGCATTCTTCTTTAACCGAATGTACCAAGTCGCTTTATGTTTCACTTGCTACGAGACGCTAGTATCACAATACATTGTATTCACTGAAGAACATCGTAAACGAGAGATTCAGTTAGACCACCCGTGGAGACTAAATTGGTACGCAAACGAGGGAATCCCGCTAATTTGGGTTCAAGCAGAACATATGCTTGAGGAAAGAGTCTACCCGATAAGCCTGAAGAAGGGCAAAACCGGTCGTGACTTGTCGAAAAGTTTTCAGTAAACTTACGAGTAGTGCGTTACGTCTATACAAGGATTCCGGTCCTTCCGCACGGTTAAATGCTTAGCTCATGAAGTGCATCAGTTTCTATGGGTTTTCCTGCATGGGTCTTCCAAAGACCATAAAACCGCATCCTACTTGCTCTTGTTCCTATGGGCAAATTTAATGACCCGGTATGGCAGTCGTGTGGGAATTACGGTGATCCTCGATGAATGCGGAACACCTGCATGGTCTGATCATTCGCTAGCTCGATTTCTGTTGTAGTGCGTTCACTAGTTCTTGGTGACTGGATGGTTTTCTTTTTCTTTTCTGACGATTCCAAACTTTTTGGCTAGAGTGGGTCAAACGCAAGTTTTTGCGCACCTCAGAAATTGATGTGAATATCCTATAGGACCTACCTTACCATATGTTGAACTCGATTGTGAATAGAAACGCGACAGGGGACAATCACGTCACAACCATAGTTCAGTTGATGTTACCGGTGCTTTGCAAAAGTAAATGCCTCGGTGAATGGTGATTATCCCGACTGAGCACTACTCACCTTGTTGTCTAAAACTGGATTCTAAATTAGAAATTATTCAGCTGGTTGAACCAATTTAGTTGAACGTACTACTCACTAGGTCGCTGAAAACCCTTTGGCACTATCCACTACCCGTTCCATCCTCTTTGGGATAGACGTAGTTCCTGAGTTCGTGCCAGCTTCGCGTTCTAGTTGAACAATTTGTGAAATGCTCTCATTCGCACACGAATTTGGTTTTAAAAGATGAACTCAAATAAATCCCAGATCAATAACTTGTTTACGGTATTCTTCAGGTGAATGCGCTGCACGAAGGCCGTCTCATGTTTCATTTGGTACGCTATTCGAGATATCGCAGTCTTGAAGATTTAGTTGAGACATATCATAAACGAAGGATTCGACAGAGATTCGGTTGAGTTTCCCTTTCCGAAATGACCTCAGCCGCAGCAAATAATCAAATCACAGGCGAAAATCTTTTTAGTCAGAGTGTCACGTTACTTGGCCATACGTTAGCATGTATGTTGGATGCTTACAAATTTATGGGAGGATTTCCAATGAATCACGTTCAAAGCTATTCAGCTGCTTATACTCCCTTGATCGCAAGGGGAATTAGTTGGGATTCCGTTGCCGTTATTTCGTTTCTGTCTGGATTCACTTGGTCGTCAGACTGACTAACTGGATAGGGCCATTTGCATACTCTGGAGAACGAGGTTTTCTCCCATTCTCCGTTTGACGTTAGCTTGGTATCCTGATCACGTGAATTTTTTCAAAGTTGCGGCTGTTGTTATGAGTAATCTAGTCGTAAAGCAGACTCTTTTCAACAATAGCATTGCAAATAGAAAGCCATTTTATCATCCCTAAATGCTAGCTAAAACTCGGCTTTGCGAATCGATTAAATGCATTTCAAACATGCTCTGAGAAGATACCAGAACTTATCCTGGTGTGACGGTGTGCGTAACTTACCAACCCGGTGAACTGTACCGGAGGATGTCAATCCAGCTCCCCCTCAGAGTCTCTCATTCCAGAGTGGTCATTGGCTAGTGATCTAATAAGCACAATGGTCTGACCATCCAGCTGTAAGCCAGTCGCTTTGTTTAGACCCAAGTCTGCTGAGGAGGCCTCTGTCCTCCAGTACTCTCTCCTACCTCTACTCTTGACCTATCCGTACAGCCCAGCAGTGGGTCCGCTACTCGGGCACCCAGGAAAGTGAGTCGTTGCGTACTTCATCGTTCATATTCCTTTCTCTCTTTTTATTGCAACCTTTAGCGTTCTCACCCGTAAGCAGTTTGTCCTTGCGCACACACCTGACACTTTATCGACAGGCGCATACAACATTTCTGAAACCCGAATACAAGTTCCAAATACTCCAGGTGAGCTAACGACACCTTCGCCATAAGGCTCGCTATCGACTGCGAACCTCAGATGTCGCTTCAGCTCCTGAGGCTGGTTGTGTCTGGGTCGATACAGCCAAGGCCTTCTCGTTTGATATGATGCACACACAGACGATCGTTTCTATGTCGGCCAGCCAGCCAGCCAGCCATTTTCACGCCGGTCGAAAAACTAATCCCTCTTCGTTTATAGCTGCTGGCTGTGCACCAGCCACCTGTAGCGCTGATTCTGTGGAGGACACTTTTTGTCGAGACCTAACCATTTCTGTTTCGTTCAGATTTCACTCTGGTCGCAGGAGGTTTTGAATGCGCTTGCAATCAAGACACTTCAGTTGGTGAGATGCTCCATTTGATGGAAAGTGTGGTCTTGACATAAGTCACAATAGTAGAATTGGATGTCTTTCTTACGACAGTTAAACATCAGGAATTAGTACTACCCTCAGGTATCGATGACGGTGGGGACAGCACACGTCACATGATCAATCCAGATAAAGCCTAACCACTTCAGGTTGATCGCGATTGGGCAAGACCAGTCGGTCGGTGTTCGGATTCGCTGTCCACTGTAATAAACGGAATGGTATGTTATGTTTTCGTTGAATTGAATCAATAAAACTCATCCATTCGTTGTCATTCTCTACTACTGTAAGACACCAACTTTCACGAGGTGATAACTGTCCTCCGATGAATTGCGCTGCTGCGGATGAACAGACCTATCTATCTGTTTTAAGTTTTACTTGCTTCCCGTAGATGAATGTTATACAATTCAGTCCCTAACATTTTGATTAAGGTCTTTTGAGGGATTCTTGAGTGGCGGACCACTGATGGTGCTTGAAAAGGATGAAAACATTTCAGGGCAGCCTCCCAGCGTAGGACCGAGTCCGGGTTCTCACCCAGTTTGCACCCACTCTAGAACTGAGAATTTACGTTCCACCAATCAAAGGCTTGCACAGTTGATTCTTCAGTTTCGTCTCTCGGTATGCCGCCGTCACTGCCCTGGTAGGTTCCATATCCACCACATAAACCAAGCGTACTCGGTCACAGAGGCCACAGGCATTACAGTGTCCCTGTGGCCGAAACTGCGGGCGATTGTTCCGAAGGACGTTGATATGCTAGTTAGGTATACCGGTTTTATCGTTTTGAATATTATTCCATGTTCATACCTAATTGTTGGACAACACCTGTTGAAACAAGCGACTTGTCTCCGGTTGATATATTACTGCATGCGGTTGGTGTATATATGTGTGACAGCGGGAGGGACAAGCTTACACACCGGCCCCAACCATGGGTATGTTATGACAAAGGACTGTCACTTTGTGTGAGAAAAAAATCTGTTTGCATAAATCCACAACCCATGAATTTGGTTTTGATAGGAGACTCGAGTGAGCTGACTCTCTCGTTTGTGATGGTCCGAAGAGCTTTCAGCAACCTTATGAGTAGTGTGTCACGTCCAGACAATCCGTAACTCTCTTCTGTGATGTCGTCACAATGTAGAAAATTATTTAAACTGGTGCAATGTTGAAAGATAAAGGAACGATCCCAGACGGAGACCTCATACTAGGATGCCAAAACGGATCTTTTGTGGACTAGCAAAGCGTAAATCAAACAGAAGTAACAACAGACCTTGTCACTACACGCAATGGCTAAACCATGAAAGACACCCATTCAAACTGAAGTTTGCTGAAAAATCTGCACCGTTTCCCCATTTCCATGATGGAATAGTATTATATACTATCATTAGAGATAAAACAACTTCTTTACATCATATGACATTATTTATACGGTTGGACATCTACCACCTGTTTCGTACGCCCCGGAGATCATCAGACAGACCTAGCTCTCGAACTGCCGTCAACTACAAGTGGGCGTCATTTCGGAGCTGCACCTGTTTGTAACTTAATTTAGAGTCAACGGAAGTTTTGGACGAATCTGTCGCTTACAATCATCCGCAACTGAAAAGGCTACACAAAGACCATCTCATTTTTCGGTTGGTATGATACCCAAAGTGGCCAAGATGTTTATTTTGGGGTGATAAATCTCTTGTCTAATGAGTGCGTCCTACGCAGAAGAATACAGGAAAGGACCCTTTTCGTTCTTTCGCTCACGAAAAACTGTCAAAAACACGCTCATATTATTTTTCGAAAAACACAGAAAACTTATGAACAAGGTAAACTTCATTGGTGGGTCAATCCAAAGACAAAATATCTCCAGTCCAGCTAGTTCTTCATTTGAGAAGGGTTTCGTGAAAGTGTCTTCCGACAACATTTTATGTGATACGAAACGTGTGATTCACAGATGATTGACGCTACAGTCTAACTGCCTGCAACTCATAGTGGAAATCGAGGTTCCTAAGCGACACCTGTATTCCTGCCGGTGGTTCGCTAAATATTTCACACTGGTGGTTCGAAACAGGACAATCTCGCTGCTTCTCCACTCATGGGAAGGTGCCCGTCTGACCGGGGCTTAGGAACACGTAACTGTTTGACCTTCATCTCGGTTACACAAATTTTGAAGGTTACACAGCAAACGAAAACCGAAAATATTTTCGTGAAAAGTTCTGTAAAAAGTTTATGGCTTCTCAGGAAATTTATATGCTCTCCTACCCATTTGTGTGAGGCAGGCTACACGGCTAATGACCAGCATTGATGAACACCGACCGAAATTCGCTCACATGTCTGGATCATTGATCGAACAAGTGGGTCACGTGACATTTTGTTGGTACTTAGCCATATGGTGAAGCCTAATCATCTCAGGCCCAAATAACTAGCCTCCTAGTTGTCGCAGTATTCGAAGTTGAATAGGACAAGCCGATCCGAATGAATGACTTACATCATAGCGGCATCTGGAGGGAAATTTTATCCAGTTATTGTCTAGGCGTAACATACTACTCATAGGGTTGGTGAAAGCTTTTTGATCAAGATAAATGGACCATCATAAACGAGAGATTCAGCTGGCTTTAGTTGATTCCCCTGCCCAAATCAAATTCGTGTGCAAACGAGTGTGTATATCAAGTTGTCTTCCATGTTGAGGTTACAATGACTACGCTGTGTTGCTGGACAAAAACCAAGTAACTTCTCACCGTAAAAGAAATGGAGTTTAGACAGCTTAACTTGTCTTGGTTGCTCAACAACTAATCTTTTTTGGGTTCAGTTCATAAAAACGGAAGCTTGCGTTGGGCCGAATTAGTCATTCGTACATTGTCCGTTCAAAGATATGCCTTATCGTTTGAGTAACATGGATATCAGCAAGATATCAGACATTCTCTATTGTAGCAGCTTACGTAGTTTCCCCTGATTTTTCGTGTTACACACAACACATGATTAAGTTACAATGAACGTCGTACAAGGGTTGTCGATCCATCAAATAGCCCTGATTATCGACTGACCGAATGACGGAGGAGTGTAGACAAGCAAACGACCAATGTCATAGCACAAACAACGTTGATCGATGAGAATACAAACGACAATCATCGCTTATAAATTTGTGGGCCCCGGTAGCTTAGTTCTAACGCATGTAAGTAACCCTGTCATTCAAATTCTTTAAGAGAGACCAGGATAACTGTTTGACCTTGTGAGTACTGCTCACGTTAGTATTGACTTATGATTATTACTCAGTTAATCGATTTTCAGAAGCACATTCCTCAAGTATGAAATGCAACTTCATCATCATCAAAAGCCTATCTTTGACTCCGAACACATGGCAAACTCAAACCGGAGATGATCAACACGGATGGCATTTAATTGTCATCAGCTGACGGCTGAATTCATACACGAAGTCGAAAATGAGCCGAACTCATTGTGTGGAACAAACAAAGACTAATTTGCCGTTTATTGCATACACAAAGAAGCTAAAAGATAACAGGAACCAGATAATTGGATGCGCTTTACTTGTGTAGTTACTGTGCCAATCGATGGACAAGAATTTCCGCCGAAAATTTTTTACGCAGTTGTTTTTGGTCAACAACTGCCACTGTTCTATACCTTTTTTAAAAATCTCCCATAAAAGTTGAATTTAAGCGATTTCGGATTTGATCGTTGGCAAGTTTTTCTATCTCTCCTCATATCATAGTCAGCCTTTAAAGTTCATCTTCTTGTATAACCTTCCAGCTCAAGTCTGAAAGAGGGATGGCATATACTTTCGGGTCAAGGTTCTTCTGTTCACCTCGGAGACACGTGGGCATTCACGCAGGGTGGAAACGAATCCAGGTTACTCTTCTAAAACCCAGCTGAATCTCCTGATTTTGGTGTTTCCAAGCAAATCAGTGTGTTTCTCCAAATCAGTCCACTTTGTGTTCAAGTAGAACATAAGGTTGACGGAAACTCGGGGACTGCGCCTACCTGATGAGCCCCAAGAAGGGCGAAACCGGTCGTGGGCTGTCGAAGAGTTTTCAGCAACCTTATGAGTAGTGCATTACGTATGAATCCAGGTTAGTCCATAATTTTGGTTCCTTTGGACAACTACTTGGTGACCCCACTCATGACAAATCTCAAAATGAAGGTGATTACTCTGGCCAAATCACACCCTACTTTTAAAATTGACATCATCAAAACAAAGTTCCACAGTCTTTGGTTAGATCGAAACTGGAAATCGTGAAAGTTAGGCAAAAAACTTTACTACTCTTAAGTAGTGAGCACACTTGCTGACAATTTTGATCACGAAGACTAAACCATGTTATGCCCTGCTCTGTTCCCTGGTTCATCCCGTAATGTGAACACTGCTCGCAATGTACTAATGTACAAATAAATAAATCGCCAGAAACTAAAATTGCCTGATTAAGACTAAAAAAGGGGTTTCCAAAGATGGTTTTGAATAGAGAAGGTGGGAGACTGCCTGCGGATTCTGTGGTGCACCACAGTAGAGTTTTTTATCTCTTGCTGACAATAGAATAATTATACTATCATACAAAAATCGAGAATAAAATTCCGAAGAACTTACGTATCTTGAAGACGACAACAGTGTTGTTCTCTCACCGGACCACAACAATAGACCATATCCGATGTTTCGTTTGGTCGAGGACAGGCAAACTTTCCAGACTGGATAAGTCCAAGTTCGGTCTGCTGGGATCCAAGCTGCCCGATTTCGATCCAGCGCTGTCGTTTCTCGTTAACACACCAACCGACTCTACCCAACACGGGTGTAACAGACTTTAACCACGATGCTGAATCGGCTTTTTCAGTTGTCAAACTGTTTAGTGTGATAACATCCTGAGAGGAATTTTGTGAGTGAGATACTGGAATGCATTGAATGGCCTCCGATTGTAGACAAACAATAATGGTTGATATTATACTCCGGCTTAGCATAGGTTAGGTTTCTGTTTGCCACAAATGGTACATTGCATTTCCTTTTTGCGAAGAAATAGTGCGCGACCAACCGATGTGTACTAAGAGCTCACGCAATGGATTTCCAACATAACTAGCGAAACAGCAGTCACCTAATTTCTCATGAAACCACTGGCGAAAAGCCTCAACGTGATTGGTTGATTTTCAAGGCCGTCGGACCAATCCGTATGCAGTGGAGGTTGCTTCGTTTTTTCAGCAATATAACGATGTATATATTGGAGGATATATAAAGATTCCCCAAGCACTTCTTATTTGTTTTTGGACACTCAAGCTTCCAAATACTTCTTATTTGTTTTTGGACACTCAAGCTTGGTTTGAAAAACTGAGCGTCCTAAATAAGTAAAACATATTTCCAGTGTGATATTGATTAGAGCTTAGTCTTGAGTATAAAAATTGTGGTAAAATCGATCATTTCCCACCCCACTGTACCGTCGAGAGCATTAAAGCAATTAATGAGCCGTAGGTTTTAGACTTTTAAATCCTGAGACTAAGACAAAAAGCCTTATGGTTTTTGTGTCACCATAGTCGGTGTGGCCTGTTTAAATCGGGCTTTGTCGGTGGTTGTAGGAGTTGCGGAATTTGCGTTCACGTCAGTCCCATTTGAACAATGTCCTCAAACTGTCCTGATGCACTTATTTTAGTTAGCCCACAGGAAAGAGGAAAAGACTCTGACTTGTATTTTTCTGCCATTAAAGTTCAGTCGCATGTCAGATAACAGGATTCATAATCCGAGTGGGCCAAGATAAACATGGTTGATGAGCTTTAATATACTCAAATAAGGTGGCCAGTTTTCTAATAAAATCCCATTAAAACCTCTCCGATTAGGTTTCGTTTCAAACGTCCAAAGCTCCATCAACAAAATACAGGACAGGTCCTCTTTGTTTTAAAACAAACGTTCAAAATGTCGGAAGATCTAAAAGCCAAACAAAAATGACAGGAATCGATTTTTACTACTTCAAAAAGGACAACATTCAACTGGGTTTCAGGTGAGTTTCCCGTTAGAACCAAATCGACGTGGAAATGTGTGTTATAACTATGAATATCCAATCGATACACAGTCTAAATTCTAGGTGTACTTCGAGTCACCAACGCCGGAATCGTTCAAACAACGTTTTCGATCACTTCTTTGGTGGTCATTCTAGAAGGCGGTCTTTAAAGTACAGGAAATGCCGGTCAGTACGTATAATTTCAGGTCGCTGGCGTCAGAACTTGCTAATTCAACACAGTCCATCATGCTGTTTGGTCTCAAAAGAATACTTCCAAACTGTTTCCTCTGGTTTGCTTGGGAATTTCTTTAAAAAATTTATCAAGCGTGGTGTGAAAAACCGAACTGTTGTGTCCTAGTTTCTGCTCATCCACAAACCTTTGATGTTTGGTGTTTTGCCCTCAATCAAGGTAGCATCTATCCTACCAACTGCCAGGTGAGCGGCACGGTCGGATGCAAAGTTTTTTCTCAACAGCTGTGTCAAACTAGGCCGAAAACTGCCGATCCGATGTCACTGTGATTCTTGTGCAGGTTATATGCTCTGGGAACCTGAAACCCGAGAGAACACATATATACCGCAAGTTAAAACAACTTTTGTTTTATGCGCAGTGTACTACTCATAAGGTTGCTGAAAGTTTTTCGACAGCCCATGACCAGTTTAGCCCTTCTTGGGGCTCATCAGGTAGGTGCAGTCCCCGAGTTTCCGTCAACCTTATGTTCTACTTGAACCCAAATTCGACTGTTTTCGAGAAATACACTCATTTGCATATCAATTTGGTTTCTGCGAGAGACTCACCTGGAACCCAGCTGAATCTCCCGTTTTTGATGTTTCCAGGCAACTGAATGTGTTGCACCGGGCCGCCCCATATTCCAGTTGCTACGATATTCGAGATATCGCGATACATGTATATACGTAATGCACTACTCATAAGGTTGCTGAAAATTCTTCGACAGCCCACAACCGGTTTCGCCCTTCTTGTTTTGTTTTGTTAAACTGTTTTCATGGTTTTCGTTTAAAAAACAGCATAGTAAGCAGATTATGTATATGGGAAATGGATGCCGATGCGGATACAAGTGTGTCACTCGCGTGCGCAGATAGTTTTAAATTTTTAGCTAAAGGCCTACGGTTGCTTTAAGCAATTCCTCACCGGTATCTCATCACAATGTTTTCTCCTAGGATGCCAGAACTCAGAGTTCATGCGAGACCAAGTATACCTGATTGATGGTTTGTTCGCTGAGCTGGGCAATTCAATTGCAAACATTTCATCCTTATTTGAGGTGGCATTTTCAGGGGCGTTGTAAGAAAGTCAAGTGGAGTGGGACGTAATGACGTGCATGGAGTCGTACTGCTTGCGTATTACTATACGTGCTGCTAGAGGAGACTGGCCTTAGATTACGCTTGATTATTCGTCAAGTGGTTCTCTTAGTTGGTTTGTGACCCCCTGTCCTGATTGGTCGATGACCACGTGATCCCTGAGTTTGGCCTCCTCTCCCTTAAATTTTGGAGTCTGTCCCTGGATTCCACTTCTGTTGTCTGGACTCCATAGATTTTCTTGTTTCCTCGGTTTTTGAGTCCCCTGGTCGACTCTCTTCAGATTCTTTGCATGTAATGGAGCATAAATGGACTTGGTTTAACTTATGGGTTCATCGGATCAATCGTGGAGTACCATGCTTTCAGAAATTCACTCCCATGTGCCTCGTGTCTCTTTAAACCAGGATTTTTGTGTTTTTCAGGTTGTATTTGTGACCTTATAAGGATATCAATGTCATGACTTATGATGGTCGCGTTATGTACTTATATTCATATATGAAAATTTCCCCACCGGGTCCACCATAGATCTCGTCGCGTCCGGTTGGTCACGTCACATAGTCCCTTTTGGTTTTGTCAACGTTGTCTTTCTGTTTTGAGGCAGTTTCCACAAAGCAACGTTCGATTTGTGGGCGACGAGGATTTATCTCTGAGCTAACTCACTGGCTATGAATTCAGGTATATTCTTGCTCAAGTTCAGAACTATTCGTCTGGTTGCTTGTTTATGCCGTTGGTCTGTTTGAGGTGTGTTCTTAGCGGTCGCTGCCATAAGAACGCGAATTCACTCTGTGTGGGTCCAACCGATAACTCGAAGGAATCAACGAAATGTGACCATCTTAGATAGATGATATTCTAAAGGCGCGCACTGGAGGTGAGAGCCATTTTTATACACAATATCCTAAAAGACTCACACAATACAACAACCGACGGCAGGTGCCGCCCGTTATTTATTTGTTTATTTTATTTAGTTATTGAATGAATTATTTATTTATTTAATTATTCAGTCATTTATCATTTATTTAAGCTATTATTTAATTAATCAATTAAATAAATTATTAAACTATTTATTTAATTATTTATTTAGTTGTTACTTATTTAATGAGATCCAAAAAATCAGATACAGTCGTTTTGCATATACACTGTTTTATTTGTAGCCATTTCTCTGGGTGGAAGAACTCAGCGACATTATGTTCCTTTTTATTATAATCGAGTTAGAGATTTGCATTAATTTCGTTGCGGACAACTGATCAGTTTATTATGCATAGATTAATCCGTAGCTTGATCAATCTGTCTTCAGACGGTCTAGCTCCATTCTCACGCTATTTTCAAGTCTGATAGTCTAATAAAAACGGGCTTCCAGTGTAACGCAAAAAACAGCACGTGATTTGAAATTCCGCCCAAGGAATAATCCTGATTAGCCTAAATTCTATTAATAAACTGCAGTGACAAGGAATGAAGCGAAACCCAGATATCAAGTGTGTTCTCCTCTGGAGGAGTTATTGCTCTGGGGGCTAGAGTCTCACGTGACCTGATCAGCTGATCAGTCAGTCGAAGCCCTCCAGCTATTAAACTGAAGGTAGCAGAAATCTGTAGGATGATTTCCATCTAAGACGAATTGGCTGTACAGTGGTTCTCGATTCCGATACTACAAAGCTGCCCCAGATAAGTCCGAACAGAAAAATGAAGATTTTTTAATCGGCATACCAAGAAAAAGTTACCCTGAACTCGCGTCTTGATTGCTCCAATGGTGATATGGTTTCCATGTGGTGATATCAGCCACCATCAGATGTATGCAATTAAATGGTTTCTGACTGTAAATGTCGCGTCATTTTAAATTGCGCGCATCAAAAGTCCTCTACGAGTTTGCATGAAATTAAGTATGTTCGATTTCCCATTCTAATTGTACTTACTCGGGACATTTTGGTTGTTAATTGCGAATCCAGCTTCTAGAAAAAAACCCACAATGTCCCGTGAATAAAGCATCTTTTACAATTTGGCCAGAATGCAACGTTTGACTGCGTGCGGTTCACCCGGTTTACCTAGTTGTGTGTTCCACCCGAACAGGCAGATCAACTGAGGGCAGCTTAAAAACTACTTGTGCATGGATGCCAAAATGAATTACAAAAAATGTGAAAATGCATTAAGAACCAGTAGTATATGGGGACCAGAGACACTCGCTTATCTGTACGTGCATCGGCGCATTTATCCAAATGGTCATTTTAGATTGCCGACATGCAATTGCGGGCGGACGTGAATAACAACGTAGGTCCATTAAGCAGTCAAAAAAAATCCTTGAGTCCTGATTATACAGGAACTTACTAATTGCCTAACGGAAATGATGGTCCGCTGCGGTCAAACATTTCCATTTGTAATAATAACCTTTCAATAGTAACTTTAACTTTGTGAGGCTACTGCCTAAACTTTGCACGTATTCCCCTACCTTCCTGATACCACAATCTCCAAATGATGATGATTCACGATTGGTATGGTGAGTCATCCTGAGTCACCCTGCTTTTTTGTGCTTTTAAAACTGTACCAACTGGTGAACCCGTCAGATGAAGAATAAAATTCAACCGAGAACTTCCATCTGAGAAGTGCTCACTAGAACAACCAATCGCCGCGCGTGACCACATGATGTGGTTCCCTTGACTGAACGATGAGCGGCGCTAACATCTGTCTGAGTGAAATCTAGTCACTCTACTGATCAGCCGCTCGTGACCGAATGGTCTGGTGATCAAACTACTGGTCCGGAGGTTGCGGGTTCGAAACTCCCTACTGATGTTTCGTGACATCTTCTTCTCGCCTTTTAAGTATAGTTTAGGTTTATTTCCTGGACGAAACCAGAATATAACCTGCGTGTTCAACAGAAAGTAACTTTAAATGTATTGATCGTTCGAACGGAAACGGTGCAACTTGCCGTTTGAATTCATTGATGCGGTTCGACAACATGTTACGCCAATCAAAAAATACGATTATTCTGCGGTCAGGAAGCCTTGTACATCCGGTAGCAGTGAAGCGTAACAATTCGAACACTCTGTTCGCTTGCCTGGTTTTCTGTCCAACATTCAGGTCTGATAGACCACATATGTGCGTTTCGCACGCCAGTGGCTGGTAAAGAAAGCGAAATGAAAAGTGAAAAACGACCAGTTTTGTCAAAAAGGGATGTGGTTCCTGCGGGCAAAGCCATTAGGAATGACTTTTGTTGCCGATTTCAAACGGGGTAGTGCAAAATTTTTGGACATGGGTAGAATTCAAAGGTGTGTAGATAGTATTCGACGGGTTTATTAGGGTCGGTGTGTTCCGTTTTTTTGAAATCACGGACGATAGCTTTGACAACTGATGATAATATTTAAAATAGCAAACAATTCTGCGTCAGTTGCAAAGTCTGTTGTATGTCACACATCGAAAGATATCCACACTTTGCTTGACCGGCTACAGTTCTGTGATTTTCCATATAAATCGCGTCGTCAAATGTCGCAGTGAACACATGCCACAGTCTCTTATGCGTGTCCGTTTCTTGCAGAACTTGTTTCATTGTCTGCTGTTGCCCATGGAATTTTGTGCCGCACCTAACCCTGAACTTAAAAAAGCCTTCCATTCCTCGAATTTGGCAGTGTTTTACGGAGCCTCGCGCACTGCCGGAACCCAAATGACTATTGATTCTCAACGGTTTTGCCGAAAAAATGCGGCGCTTTTCATATCTGAGGGTTCTAGACACAAAACTTTCTTAACTGAGATTTCGTCTTCTGAGTGAAGCTGATCGATGCTGAAAAGCCAGTCAATATGTGAACACAAATTCTGGCTTCCGTAATTGAGGGAGGAGTGCTATTATATACGGTTTTAGTGCGGGTTAATCACCCTGCTGGCTAACCGTTCGTGACTGAACTTGTTCAACTGCTGACCGGAAGGTCGCGGGTTCGAACCTGCACACTGAAGTTTCGTGAGTTGCCCATTAACAGTGATTCTCGACGAGCATTAACCAGCTCTCCGACTCCTCTCAGCTCTTCATCATACCTTAGTTTTGCTAACAGGACAAAACCTCAGTTGAAACTTCCCGAATCTCCTCCGCCGCCGAAAATATTGTTATCCTCACAGTAACAGTAATGTGTTCTCACATGCTTTTCCAAATGTGAGTTGCACACGCAATCGTGCTGAGCTAGTTTGGATGCTTTGAAAAGAGACGCAGTTCACACCGAATGGTCAAGTCAGGTTGTTAGAAGCAAAAAACTACCCAAAAACTGATCAACAGTCGACATAGCGTGGCTCCGTGTAAACGTATCATATCACACGTGTTCAGTTACACATGATCCGGCGTAGTTTCACGTTAACTAAGAGTCTTTTCTTAGCCAACTGCGAATAATCCAACACTGTAGACATGAGAAATCCTCACTCTTTGGTCTCGCATAAAACTTCATCACAGAACACAGCCGTCACCTCGTATTCTACGTGAAACAAAATTAGACGCAGTTTGCGAAATACACTCATTTGCACACCAGTCTTGTTTTAATTGGAGACGCGACAGATTTCGAGTTAAATTGGTCGTTTGTGATATTCTTTTACTAAAGGTTTTTAAAAATGCTCACTAATCGATACTAAAACAAGGGGTACGAAGCAACCGAAGTTGAAAGTCTCGTTTCCAGTTCTTCACCTTGACATCATAAATCGTGGAATCCAATGGATATCGAACCCCAAAATTAAAACTTGCGTGCCATACACTGTTGTTCTTCTCCTCCGGATTTACGGAAATCTCGAATGAACTTCACATAACTGTGATACATGAGAGGTTCGTTTGTATTTTACGCTCCTTATGTATCCTGACTTTCAGAATGCTTTGAATTTCCGGTCAACCTGTGTGCTTGGTCAATATTGATCCGTTTTCTGCGCTGAGTGTTGGTTATTCTTACTCACGTTTAATTTCATGGAATATAAGTATTCAGTTCTGAGTTGATCGCAAAACAGATTTTTTCCCTCTATCCTCCTCCTCCTCTCAAAACAACCGGGTTTGGAACATTGGCACTTGGGATTATTGAACGTACTTTCCTGGAATGTACTTATGATGAGGCCTGTTCCCCCATATGCAAGATAGTTGCAAGCTCGACTAACAAATCAACCTCATCGAACGCCCTTTAACCTACCACAGCTACCGATATTAAGACGACTGCCAACAACGCAACACAAATCCCGAACGAACCAATCAAATTAAGGACCAAATGATTCTTGAACAACCAATCAGGTTGCAGATATTAAGTGCTCTCCAGAAACTGTATAAACGCAAGCAGAAGTTGAGGAATTACCCACCGAACAGCCTACTGATGATGTATTCCCGTGTAGTGACGAAACGTTCGCAAGCCAGTTACCAGTCGCTGTCTGATGAACAGCAAATTTTTCTAGTGGTTTTCAGAAAAGTATAGGCCGCTGATGGTCGCACACCTGGATGCTCAACAAAAGCAATACAAAAGTTTTGCACAATCTGAATGAAAAACACCCACTGTTTATCTCCAGTCACTTTTCGCTTGTAGAAGGAAGCTGCATAGACTCACATTCGATAAGGAGAATGTCGCTCTCAACTGAGCACAACTTTGAGCTCAACAGCAGCCGTCAGAGCATGCGGGTGCAAGATGGTGCCTAAAGGCGTCAAATTATGCAAGTTTACATCAATCAACACGCCAATTTCATTTTGTGAAACAATTAACAACCGCTGCACCGTTGTAGATTGTTGTGGATTGACCCAGACATTGGGTTTGTAGCCTGTTGTACCCATCTGACCGGCTGGAATGGGTGTCCTAAACAAAAGGAACTTTGTTGTACTTGTTTAAACTTTGAGAATCAAACCTGTTTTAGGTATGGATCAAACCGATTTATCCTTTTTAAATTTATCTGTTTGCTGTATCGATTCGGTTACTCATATCCCCATACTTTCTGCATATTGGCACTGGATTGAAGAGAACGTAGAAAAGCGGGTGGCCACCTATCTCTAACGATTTTCAGGTTACCACAGTTTTAATTTTCGTTCCCTGCCAACTAAGTTATCCGAATGAATCACCTCGACGACCCGGATTCGAACCCATTATGAGCGGCTTAAAAACGACTACCAGCTCGCTCCTTACCATCCGCACATTGGTCGTTTCATAAGTAGTCCAAAAAGGAAATCCAGTCTCCATCTAAAACGAGTCTCATATGAAGTAAGTCCGATAGAAGGTTGTCAGCGATTGTACGTGAATCTTATCAAAATTCGCTATGACAATCAATCAAAGAGTTGGCGAGATGATTCAGCTGGCATCTGAGTTCGAATTTGTTTAGAGCAGTGGTAAGTGCCTTCAGAATCTTTTATGCGATAGGTCATATTTGTTCAGCCGAGCACGTCCTGAAGCTAAGTGGCGTACCTTGATGCCGTACAATGTTTTTTCTTGATCTTACATGAACCCGGGAGACGGTTTATGTTGTTTATCTCAAAATGGCTTGACTTATTTTTCGGTTTCTTACAGCCAACCATTAGTTGATGAGTAAGAGACTTACCTTAAACAGCTGTGTGTGAATATGAAGTCCGGTGACAAGCGGTGGAACAAAAACCCACTAAGTTGGTCGTCGGTCTTTTCAAAGTGCCGTAGCTGGTTCATTCACCAAACTCTATACGCCTGAGAAAAAACAAGATGCTGGTTGGTAGAAATTCAGTGCCCAGGACTAAACAACTCGATACCACTTATGGGAGCAAGTGACAACCCTCATCTTGTACAAATATATTGTCTTGGTTTCGTTCTGAAGCAAATTATCCCCATTATTTTTCAGCTGTGCAACATCCCAGCACAACATTTTCTGATGCACACTTTGTCCTTTGTAATGGTGAATGAATTTCCAAGTATGAATGGTGTAATGACGGAATTTTCCTCAGCATCGTTCTTAGTCTGAACGTCCCAAGTTAGCGTTCCCGTCAAAAACGACCACCAAATGTGTACAACGTATATTAACGCCCGAAACCGGGTCAGAAACACTCGTACAGCGTATCGTATACAAAGTGTATGCTGCGGCAACATTCTGGAAATCTTGAGGCCTTCTGGATGCGGCACTGGCAACCGGCATTCGGTAAATACTGGGTCATGGTTGGCCGTTGGGTCCAGACTTTCGACCAATCAGAGCTCGGCTCAATGTCGGACCTCCAATTGACCCTAGCATTTGGCCAATCTTGTGCGGGATAGGCTTCTCCGCAGTAGCAGCCCCTATCTGCGACCGGTAAAGCGATATCGGTGTGTAATTCCGTCCAACAGATAACTATCGTATTTCTCAGAACTATCGGGGTAGACTTAGTGACCCGTGTTTGATATGTTTAACACCGTAAACCTACGTGTTCTGGCCTATATCCCGATTGATTTTCGTGCCCTCCTCAGAATAGGAAAATACCTGTTTGATATTGTGATAGGTAGAGTTATAGTACATGTTAGGAAGAAGGTTCCAGAAACCCTGAACTGGATGATATTATAAAGACGGTTTATCCGAAAATTTAGCGTCTTTTTTTATAAAAAAGGTTCAACCTACACGTACATCCATATTCCACCTCAAACTCCAAAAAGGTACAGCTCCGTTGCTATCGTAACCGGGCCACCCTTACGGGATCTTGTACATGGTCATCCCTTGTTAGGTAGAGCTGGCTCACTCTAGATGCTCGACACCGTCTTTTGTGCCGCTCCCGTCTTCTGTGTCAACAGCTCCAGCCGGGGCTATCACTACATCAACTTTGTTTTGCAACCCTCACAGAAACATCGATCGTGTCATCCGCACCACATCCACACCGTGCGTGAGACTGTCCAAGCCATGCACAGGTGTAAACCTTTTTGCACCGGGCTTGGTGAAGCACGCTGCCATTGTTCATGGAGCCGTGACAGTATGAATGCAGTGCCACGTTTCGATGCATGTACTGGGGACGCTTGCCCCCAGATGGCCATTTGGGTTCTCCAAAGTCGGGCACATAGCGGTAATTGTTTTGCGCATACCGGCGACATCCCCTGCTAGTCGCACGTTTCTGCGGAAAACCACTAGTATTTTTTTGCAAATCACCCCAGAAAACGAAACTGTCTTCCCAAAGGTTCAGATCCCTCAACGCGCATAAAATATTGAACGAATTCGCAAGGTTCCAACAATACTTAAGGCACGTACAATTCTCCAAAATGAAAACACCGCTGGCACTCCAAAGACCTCATCTGTGGAGATGCACAAATGTCTCGCATCTAGATTATCTGCCTTCGGGTTGAAGTGCTCTCAACTTAGGAGGGACGTACAAACACTCGAAAATATTCGCAGCGAGAAATGGAGCTCCTTCACAACGAAAACGCTCGGAATTCCAAAAGATGAACATTACTCCACCATTTTCTTGAACGTCCTGATGGAGGACCACAGTGTTTTAATTGACCAGGCTAAATAATGTCGCGGAAATTTGAAAGTGCATGCAGCTCGGTGCTGCGCGAAAACTTTATCAGTTCCCGCATAACCCGTTTGCGTCTTTCTGAACGACTGTGTGATCAATGCTTGTGAGCACTAACCAATAACGACTAGATGACCTCAGCTTCAACCTGGAGGGGTCACTGTGTGACCCCGACGACACAAACCATCCCTTGAATGTCAAACCCGAACTGATAGACGCATTAGTCCAGCCTCGTTTATTCTACCTCTACAATTCCAGTTAGATGGCCTCCGACAAAGGTAATCCACGGCAATCGAGACGCTGATCCGGAAAAATGTACCACTATCGGTGTATTTCTTCCACGCGAACCATTCGACCCTATTTACAGTGAACGCGGTGCGGATGTTCCCGTACCTGAAAACCATCTTACGAGTTCAAGAGAGACCAGTGAACTAGTTCGTCATGGACAGTAATTACTAGCAATTGGTTTCATTAACTGGACCGCAGAAGAAATCCGCACGACAGCTACATATGTATGGATCAACTTTCGTCGCGTTAATAAACGCCAAAACTTTCCCACACTCAGTTGTGCTAACTCGGTTTAATCCGTGAATGCAGATTTTCAAACAAAGACCATTAACACCGAAAGATGGTAGGATACATTGTGGGTGCTGAGCAATATTCAGAATGAATACCACCTGAAGGAACATGTTGTGAGTAACTTTCATACGTGCGGAAGAAATCGTCCAATTTACGGTAAATTTAGTTCCCATTCTGCTGTGATACGTGATTATCATCAAACTGCCGGTAGATTTCACATTCGCATTGTTTAAATGCACTCAGTGTTCGGAAAACCGGTAAATATTGATTTTTAAAACAAACTGAGCGGCTTTTCGGAACTTAATGAATTCGGTCTCGCAAGGGGCGAAACATGACAATAAAAACCTCGTCCAATTTCCGTTCTATACGAGAACGTAGTATTTTTGACCTGGTCGAATTTTGTAGTCGACTGTAGACACTTCCACACTGGCAAGTGGAAAATACATTTTTCTAATGGTTTGAAGGCAGATTAGAATAACGGGGTAAACTGAAATCAACCACGGTAGTTCTGAACGGAACTGACCGGTCACCAATTAATTAATCAAAGACGAACTTGCGACCCGCAAATTTCCTGTTTCATCCAAATGCATATCACTAAATTTTGGCGCAGTATTTAAACTTGACAACCAATGTGGACCAATTCTTTTGAGCGGGAAGTTTAAATACAACAACACAAGTAGACGCTTTGTTTTAAACGGGGAGCTTTTTGTCGGATTTCCTGCTCAGCTGAGTGAATTCCTCAGATGGGGTGATAAAAACAGCCGAAAAGAATCTGAAGTTCCGTTTAACTCCTCGATACACCAAACCAACACAGATCCGCACACGGTTCGAAGTTGCATCTGACCAGATCCACGACCCGGTATCTCCTTCAGTAGACGCACTCAGCTGATTCAAGTCCAAGCTGGCCGGTCAGCATGGCCGGATTTTTTGTCCTTCAATCACACCCAATGTCTGTAGAACATATCATATAGCCTGAGGGACTTCAGAACACCGCTCAGTCGTTTGCTCCACCAATCAATACGGGATCTACGAAGGTCACTTTAAGCCTATTGGTTTACAAACCAACTTGCACGGTATCAGCCAGCGCAGTGATATGATTCCGGAAGTTGGCTAACTGATGGGTGATTATTCACAAGAACCACGCCACAAAGGATAAGCAGACAGGTGCACATCGCAAAAATGCTCTAGATGGGGACAATCTGCCTGGCCATATCGGCAAAATTTTTACACAACATAGTCTTCCTCACTGTTCAGCAAATTTGCCTGTGTCACCAGGATTCGGGTAAGTTATGTTCAGCCCCCGAAACAAGTTCTTCTTTTGGTGAAGCCAGTCAGTGCTGAAAAACCGAGAAACACAGTCTGGCTATTTTATCCCCAATTGGGGATTATCACCAGTTAGCAACTCACGAAATATGAGGGAATTTCGAACCCGCGACATTTCGGCCATTGGTTGAAGACCTAACCGTTTTGCCGCAAGTGGCTAGTCAGCATTGTTCCCGCGTTCTATTGTATTCTCCTTCGAGAAAACCTGTTCATCTCTGTGATCACTTACAGCTTTGTATCAGCCGGTGGAGGCCATTGCAATGAGAACCCCAGTTATGTCACACACGTTCCAGCCGCTTAATCCACTCTTTGAGCGGATGCAAGCTGCCGCCAAACTGTGTCAACCTTGAGAACCTCACCGCCTCTTATATAGAAACCTCTGAGGACGCGTTATGTAAGTACTTTCCGCATGAACTGATTTCCAGAAGGGGAGGTTATACTACTTGGAATTTAAATAAAACGCTGTCGGTAACCTGGGAACTGTCTGTTATCTCGATTCCAACTTCAGTTACCTACTTCGGAAGTCAACAGCTCTCCCATTTACCAGGGCATAGCTGGAAGAGTTGTCCGTAGGACTGAGCTCTAAGATTGGTTGAGGACTCTTTTTTTAAGTTCATTTCAAAATTTCGTAGGACAGTTTGACAAATTCTCGTCTCAGAACACTTTGTGGTTGAAAACAAGAGATTTGGACACATCTCACGAGCTGTTATCCTCATGCATTCATCAACGAAATGTGCTGCACAAGGCCGCTTCATGTTTCAGTTGGTACCATATTCGAGATATCGCGATACATGTATAGACGTAATACACTACTTATGAGGTCGCTGAAATCCTTCGATAGCCTACGACCAGTTCCGCCTGGGATTCATCTTCCCTGACTGAAATTGTTGGAATGAGACGCTTTTCCCTTTTTATCTAATATTCTCCCGTACACGTGCCGCGTTATTTTATTGCATCCGTTTTTATGTCTGCGGCCATGCTCTTCAAAAATAAACGATAGTTACATGTCTTACTTTATTCCGACCGAAAATTTCTCCGATTTAGGATAGAGAGTCGGCTCAAGGGTAGGCATTTGCGTCTTGATGTTACAATCACCCAAAGACCAAACAGGAGCTTTCAGTGACCAGTGTGCAAATGGCAGAACTCATTGGGGCAGTGCAGAAAATTGCTATGCATTTTGCGCAGACAAAGCGAAGGAAATCGGGTTAGTCGTCCGGCAAATAGCATCCATAGAACCAACTAGGGCGAGAACACGAAAGGTTTACATGTTTCATTTTAGAAATACTGGAAAAAAAACACGTGCCGCGTTATTTTAGGCTAAGAGATCTAATATAGACTCCTACAAAAGAGAAGAGGAAAGTGTTGTATCTAACTGTTGGCTCCAGAGCATTGGGAAAGACTGATCAACAAGGAACACAACGGCATTACTGCAAACAAACTAGCGTAAAAATTACAAGGGGCCTCGAGCCTTTTGATTGGCGCATTGATCTAGGCTGTCTGTCTGGTGTTTGGTGAGCACCCATCAACATCGACCGTGCTTGTGCGTCATGCTTGAACATTTACTATAGTCGTGCCTTCTTTTATGGCATGCCTGAACGCTCATCAGCTTTCGCTGAATTGATCGACTGATTAACTTGCCTGAGGGCTTGCGAATTACCCTACTAATGTTTCGGTAGGGATGAGTGTCTCTGAAGGTTTCGGGCATTCTAGGATTGTTTTCAGGAATTTGACCCTCCCGATAAGAAGTCAAGTCAGCCCCTGATTGTCTGTCTATACCGGAAGCAGAAACTTCTAAAACGGCCAATAAATTCTCTTTCCATCAGATTACCTTGTGCCACACGGCTTAGGACGCACTCTGATGGTGGCCGACCGGTCAAGGACTTCTCTTGTGTTAACTATCCACCCGGTTGCAAATATCTCACAAGTTCTGAGGATCGCAAATTCGATGCCTGTTTCCCGGATGGTCTGAGCTTGCGTCATTCTTTAGGTAAACCGAGTATATGTCAAGGACGATTGCACCTCAGTCAACGGATTACCTAGTCAGTTAAGGTGCGTGCTACCCAACCTTTTTGAAGGTCATCGCTGGCACTTAATTGATCGATACTGGTGTGAGGAGATATGTTCATTTTCAACGGGGATTTCCTTCATGCTAAAAGGCCATCTGACCACGTGACGTGGTTTTCCGGGATGAGTGGCACTGTATCCTGTCTGGGTGCTGATCAGCCGCTCGTGGCCGAACGATTAGGTGTTCAAACTGCCAGCCGCAAGGTCAGTGATTCCAAACTCTTCGTCAGGTGCACGCTGTTGATAATTTCCAATATGGATACAACATTTGTACAATGCTTTCCGGTTTTTCAGCACAGACTGTTTCACTGACAGGATGAAGTCCCAACTAAGTGATCGCCATCGTGTTTCTTCAGTCCAGTGAGTGACATTCAAAACGTCACTTTGAAGCACTGACTTTGTTTCGATCAATTCGAGTTAACTGAAGCAACTTCAAGCCACATTTTAGCATTCCAGTTGACTCTCTTTGTGTGAAATTGTGCTCGTCATTTAGGACATTGAAGGCTACTGTTGTCAAAACGTTTTTTTTTCAAGGTCCACCAAATCGCCTGCTATACCTGACGTGTCAAACATGTGAAACTTTTGTTGACAGGACTCAACAGTTGATTCTGCATTCTAAACAAACGCTGTTGTATCTACAAATATATGAAAAAAGAACAGTCGTTTAGCTGGCCACGATGCCACCGAAAGAATCACAGGGGCTGAGATACTAACGGGTTACCCAAGCCTGGACATAAGCAGTCGAAATGCCCCGGTTTGGTTCGAACCTCGGACTTCCCATCACTAAGTTCGCACCGTAACTTGAGCCGCATGCGTTCTCTGAGCTTCTCACAAGCCAGCCCTTCAAAATAACACTTTCTGAATTGTCCTGTGCCTCCCAAGACTTTCCGCGTTTTACTCCCCAGAACCATTTAAACCGATTGTTTTCTCTCGGTTTATTCGATTGATAAATACGTGTGATGAGACTGATCGTCTTCGAGTTCAATATGACTGGCTGGAAGATAGATGAACTTTCTTCTCCTGGGTTTGGAAGATTGATGGACTTTCGAGTAGAGTCAGCTTGGTTACCTTTATTCGATTAAGTCGGAGTGATTGATGGGGATTTTTAACCGAACTAGCGTGATTCTGAATGGCTATCAGGATGAGGTTGGCGGCCAAAATACTCTTTCACTGCGGTGTGTGCGTTCCACAAAGCAGGTGAAACCCAGTGAAATGCGCATCGCTTGGTGACAAGACGTTTGCAGTCTAATCGCCGAGCTTGACAAGTAAATTAGCTTCCAGCTAATCAGCCACAGCAAGGGGAGAGGAACCAGTGTACTCCTGGCTGTTACGAAGTACCAGCCTTGTAACAAAGTACGAATTTGATTTGAATGGACCAAATTTTGTGGAAGTTGAATGGCGAGCCGACAGATAGATTTACCTGAAGGAGTGGTGGAGTGGGACTTTTTAGTTTTATAGATCTTTTTGGTTGAGAGATGATTCAAACCGAATTCGTTGCTTACGTACTTTAGAGTGTAGTTGATTCCTCTTGAAAGATAAGCTGGTTCTACTATTCTCGCTGGTTGTTGCTCGCCATAGTCGAGGCGAGGACAAGGATGGGGGATAGGTGGATGCAAGGCAGACGGACTGGAGGTCGACTTGTTTGACGTCAGTGCAGAGAAGCCAAGGCTCTGTTGCTTCCGTGGGCAATACCATCGGTTCCTACACGTGCATGGTTCGACGATTTTGTTCACAATCTCATCGTCCGATTCGAGGCGTTCTAACCAGCGCTGCTTGATGTATTCAGACAGTTTGGGTGAATCACAACCGTAATATCTGACCTTTTCACAGGGCTTCATCAGTCCACCTATAAATACCGATGACAAGGAAGTTAGTCAGTGGTCGAGAGCCAAGCGGTTCTCACAGAAAGTGCCCATCATCCCTGGATGATATGCCAAGCAGCTCAGCACCCAATCGGACGCACCTCCAAGCTTTCCATATAGGATCTGAGCCTCTTGAGCAATCTGAGTCGGGGAAATTTGGCGTTATTTTACTCCCACGTGAAACTGGGCTCTGCTTGTCCCAAAGTTTTTCGGAGGCGTGGATGTTTCGCTCTCTTTGAGTGAGACTGTTCGACAGATCGCAACCGTTGTTACCCTTCTTGTGGCTCATTAGGTAAACGCAATCCTGAGTTTCCATCAACCATACGTGTCAATTAAAATCAAATTAGACAGATTTCTACAAATACTCTTATTTGCAAGCTAATTCGATTTTGACAGTAGACTTCACCGAATTCAGTTTAGTTTGTGGTGGTTCGCTTCCACCGAAAGTGCTGCGCCAGGAAGCTTCTTGTTTTAGTTGGTATGGTACTCGAGATATCGCGATACTTGTTGTCTGGACTTAACATACTACTCGTAAGGTACCTAAAACTCTTCGACAGCCTACGATCGGTTTCACTCTTCTTGAGGGTAATCAGGTAGGCACAGTTCCAGAGATTCGATCAGCCTTATGTTCTACTTGCATCCAAAATGGACAAATATTCTCATTTGCACACGAATTCGACTTTGCCTTGCCGCTGGAATACCCGAGCAACTGGATTCCTTCCGCAAGTTTTTTTCCCAAACACGCAATCATTGCGACTCAATACCCAGGGAACAACGCACTGAACAACAAGCATCGCATTTTCTGCATCATGGGATTTCGTTTCCACCTCAATAGTTGGTAATTCGTTACGGTTTGATGAATTCCCACATCATGCTGAGGCAAATCTTTAGAGATTTCATTTTTTTATGGGTCTTGAACCTTACAAAACGCTTCGGTTAGTTAGAAATTTGAAGCGAACGACTTCATAAGATTGAAGAATGTCATACATTCTATGTAAGTAAGTCTCTTAGGTATACTTTTATTTTCTGAGTATGAAGTGAATTTTTCCCTTTCTAGACATTCTATCAAGGCGTGAAACACACGCGCGGCTTGGTATACAAGCAGGAACTAAGGTTGGTTAGGATTCGGAAACTACGACTTCCTGATGAGAATCAAGAAAACAAAACCTCTGATGGGATGTTCAGAGTTCCCACCAACCTTATGAGTAGTATCACGTTAACCAACCTTCTCGTTTTGGGTGAATTTTTGGTGTTCGATGAACTAACGAAAATAACGATTGTCCTGCAGTTATTTTAAGGTAGCTCCATGAAATCGTGTCTGTAAGTCCCACCTGTCATTGCCGGACACCACAGAAGCATGAACCTTCCATCTGAGCAATCCTAACTCAGGGAGCCAAAGCAACAGGAATTCAGTCGCTTAAGGAGAAGTGGCGATTTCTCCTGTCCAATTTCGATTCAGTCACACTGCTGATCAGTCGTTCGTGGCCAGACGGCCAATCCTTCATCCGATAGATGGAGTTTTGCAAGCTAAAATACCATTGGACAGTTGTGAACTAATCACTATCGATGATTCTCGGTAAATGTGTGGCAGTTGTACAGTGAATCTCGGCTTTCCAATCGCATTCACAGGACGTAGGCGAACATTTTTGCATTTCATATCAGGTCAACACTTCTTATAGAGTGGGAATTGATGGCAAGCACTGGCACCGATAAAATTGAAGTCCGTGCTGTTTTGTTCCACTCTATGGCGTTTGTTGTAGCAAAAAAATGCGTAGTCTTCAATGTCGGCTTTTTCGAATTTTCGTTCAAATTTATAACTACTTATATCAGGCACAGTAGCATTTTGATCAGCACCTACATTCGACGGGACGTTCACTGTCTTGTGCAAACTAATTAGAACACACGCGGTTTCAAAGCTGGTTTGTATATATAATAATTTTTCGAACAAATATTTAGTCTTTAACTCATGAAGAGGTATCATTTGGTTAAAAATTTGGGCAGCCATCGAATCTGGTTTGAGGGCCTGATCTCCATCCACTGTTTTAGAGATCTCGCATAGGTAAGTGGCATCACTTTCCTGCCTACTCGGTGTATGGTGTTCGTCGTCTAAACGTGTGATTTCTACTGCATCTGGTGCACACTGGTAGCGAGATCCCTCACAGGGACCCCACGTGAAGCTGTGCTGCAGCTTTCAGGGCAACGTTCTTGTTTACACACTAAACTAATCACGCGCTGTTTGTTGCCTGCTTGTTCAGGGGGGCTGTCTGAAGCAGAGCGGGGGGGGGGTATGTGACCACCAGGCCCAAAGGCAGCAATACCTCGTATGTCGGTGATCCGCTAGTAAACAACTGACACGAGGTAACCTTCGCAGCCACTATCGTGCAATTCTGAGTAACGACCGGATCGCCGAGTGACAGTCATCAGAATCAGCATCAGAGACGCTTATGCCTCACCATTGTACAACAAAAAAGTTCACCCAATTGTATTGAGAACCTTAGTGTGGCAGGAACAAAAAAGAGTGAGTGAGTGAGTGAGTGAACCTGGTACTGGCCTATCGCAAGCATTCTGCGGTGCCTACACCTCCAAACGATCGGTCAGACAATCTGCAAATAAAATGACAGCACGGACGCCACTGACACCGCCATTTCTTGCAACGTCTCCAGGGAGGGTATGGGGACTTCATCCTGGAAGGCATACAGCAAAAAAACACCCATATAACAACACAACCCTTACTGTAGCCTGGTACACACGACCCTTAAGATCTAGTGAGATACCTTTTTGACGCCACAGATGACGCAAATTAGCAAACGCGATTCCAGTCTTTCAGATTCTTCCACTGACTTCATCAAACACATTTCCGCCAGAGCTAATACAACTGCGGAGGTATGTAAAGTTTTTCACAATCTCCAATGATTCTCCTTCAATTGCAAGGGATATGTTAGGAGACTGCGTGTTCTGAAGCATGGCTTTGCACTTTGAGGTTGCAAGGCGCATGCCAAAAGATGGTATGATGGTGGCCAGTCTATTCAACAGGGCTAGTGCTTTGCCTTAGTCTTCGAAGATGAGGGCAATGTCATCTGCGTACTTCAGATCACCAAGTCTCTCGCCAGCAACAATATGAACACCGGGGTTTTGAAGACCTTCCAGCGTTCACCTCATTATTTCATCAATGACGAAGTTGAACAAGAATGGAGAGAGTGGACATCCTTGTCTGACACCACTTTTTGTAGGGAAGCTTTTGGAGAGCTCACCATACACTCTCACCCGCCCAGAAGTATGTGAATACAAAGAACTTATTATGTTCACAAACTTCATGTATATCCACAAAATGCTGAGCACTGACCAAGCGCTGAGCGATCGACACAATCGAACGCACCTTTGAAGTCAAGTTTGTCAAACATGTGTACGTATGGGATTGCTCTAGTACGCGAAGGGATGTGAAGATATGGCCAGTGACAGTTAGGCAACTACCGTCGATGGTGTATTTCCACGGGTTTGTTCACGCTATGGACCTGCATCTTTTGAAAAAGCGACAGAGACATAGGTGCTAGCGCGTGCGATGCCATGTCTATTAAATATGACAGATGGTAAATTCGCTCGACGAGGCCGGCCCGAGGAGGGAATCTGCAAAGCCGTGCACAAGTTGGGACAAGTCCAAAGAAATCCTGAAGGGAACGGCAACCTGATCTGAATTAGCAACGAACATGCGCCCTCAGCACTTGGTAGCGCAACTGGTCAAAGGGCGCGCGTAAAAATCTCATCAGAATTGGTTGCGAATGCCAAGGGTCAAAAGATATTGAGGGATTTCTGGTAAATATTGAATTCATGAGGTAGACCCAGAAAACAGTGGTTTGAGCGACTGAGTGACTGAGATAATGTAAGTACATCAGATCTGTACACATTTAGGAAGCTCTCTTAGTAGTTATCTTAAAGGATTAGCTCTTAGCCCCTGTAGATTCCCGAAAGGCGTTTCCCCTTAGTTATGTGTCCGTGGGTGTTCCTCTTAAACAGAATCTCCAAAATTTGTCTACATTGTCCGGCGTTGCCACCTGTTCCAGCGCTTTACGAACCGCTCTGCTAAGTATGGTATGACCCCGACCAATTTTTGCGAACTGACCTGCATTCTATTCTACACGCTAAGAGACATAATCAGTGCGTAGTTGGGTGGATGTTTCCTCCGTGCCTAGCTGCGGTTATATAGCTTTAGAAGACGCACTGAGCATACTGAAATAAGGAAACTGCGAAAAACAGGAGTCGCCATAACAACGAACCAGATTCAAGGAAAAAAATGACCACAAAGCGACAAAAACCTGAAATGGATAAACGAAAACGGGCCTGAGACACCCCAAAGCAGCCATCCAACCAACCAATGGAGTAAGGGACACACAGACCAGGACGCAGCGCAAATCACGATCAGACCAGTCATATTACAAGAAAAGTATGTACCAATTAGCCAATCACATGGGAGAATATTAGATGCTCTTCAAAAACCGTATAAACGTAGCTGCGGACGGAGGAAGCACCCACTTCCCTGCACAGTGCTGATGTCTTCTCGACTGGGGACGAAACGCATGCAAGCCAATTGTCAAGCTTGGAGAACAGATCAACGACCATGTGATCAACCACCAGAAGGAAGGATTCCGTTCCATTCACTGGATAAAGGTCAATAATTTCGCATATTTTGTCCTACCCTGCTTGATGGCCAGGTGTGAGATTTAACTCAAAAAGACTGGAGCGAAGGTGTGACCGAAATGGAACAAAATGAAAGCGTAAGAGCAAGCGCATATGGGCTTATGACTTCAAATCCGATAACATCGGGACTGAACCAAGAGCACTTTAAGATAAAGAGGGACTTCTAAAGCCGAACGTGTGCCTGCATTCAATAGTTTTCCGACAGTTCACCAGGTCCACATTCACAGGCACAAGAAGTCATCCAAAACCCTTAAACGTGCGGAAAAAGTTGGGTAAAATAGCAACTGTTTTTTGCATTGCGTCTTCGTGCTGTTACTCCGTGATGCGGCGTGAGACCAAATTCTTACTCTTCTCTGTTATTTTTTGTACCTTGTCAACATAGTTTCAGCAACAGCATGACCCGATCTTGGTTATAGCACGCTAAATTGATCTAAGCTTACTCGAAAAATTTTGGTCGGTCTCAACCTGGTACTTACAATCTTTATTATTAATTGTGCGTATGTCATTGAGTCCACCCTACCAGTGCATCGTTAACGTCGTAAGTACTTCATTTTTTGTCTTACGATTTGTCATCATTAGCAGAAACAGCAGAGGAGAACACTAGCGCTTCAGTGCCGCACGACCCCCTGTCGTATAACTCGTGGTTGTATGCCCGCTGGGATACTGCCAAGGTCTAGACTGTAGGACGATTAGGGTTGCCAACCAAAGCCTCTGGCTCAGAATTCTAGCCGCAAGGCAACGGTGGTTGACGAAAGACCGTCAGAGCAACCACTGAGGAGCAAGTCGTCACGTATGTTCCAACCTGGAAAACCAGAAGACTGCGTTGAACAGATCTCTATGCACTGACTAACATGTTGGGAGAAGATCTATAATTGTTGCAGGGACACTGTCCAGTATGGCACAGAGGGTCGTGAAGGTGCACAAACAGTCAAAATGAGGTGAGATCCAGTCTATTCCTTTGGTTTGGCAATACGCACAGTTTCATGTTGGACGAGAAGCTATAACGAAAGTAGGTTACAGGTATCTCCTGTAACGCTCGAACACGGTAGTCACCGTGATATCTTGAGGTATGTCTGTTGTTGTCTTGGTATCAGATAGCTACTATGGCTTTCTCAAGGTCAACGTTGCATTTTTTATTCTTACAGCTTACTACGTCTGGTAGTCTTTTTCCACAAATCCCCTCCACAAATGTATACTATCAGGGGAATCACACAGAAAAGGGCTTCCCATGAACTACGATCATTTCATACCAATTTAATTTTACTGGTAACCCAACTGGATCCAAGCTGAATCGCTTGTTTGTCATATACTTCAACTGAGTGTGCTATGACATTCGGGGTAACACCGTATATTTTTTGGCACAATACAGCTCGTAAGATGTGTGAGGACTTTTCGACAGCACTCGACCTGTTTGCTTCTTCTTGGAGCTCAGCGTGAACGAAAGGTACAGCTGGAATTCAGTTAAGTCTCTCAACGGAGGCCAAATTGGCATGTAGGTGGCTGTATTTTGCGGACTTGGCACAAACCGGGTTCAATTAAGACCTCTGTCTGACGGAAAATCGAAAAGTTCGTCCATCTGATAAGCTCCTAGAAGGACGGAATCTGTAATTGGATGTCAGAGTTTTCAGCAACCTTCTGAGTAATACTCCTTTAATGGCTTTTCCAGTTTTCTTTGGTAGGCACTTACCCCGAAAACGTCGGTCAACTCTTGATTGAAATGGTCCTCAAATCTCCTGGAAGGTTAGCGTGAATACTTCGCCGAGGAATGCAGTGTTCGTCGTTTTCTTTAACATGAATGGAGGATTAGGTTAGTCAGGGAGATATGTGGTGTGGTGTAATGTGGTGTGGTGTGGTGTGACATACCTTTTTACACCGGTAGCTGATGTGCCAACTCTCTTCAGTCCCAACATGGGAAAGATCATTGTGTAGCCTTAGTAAAATGCTGGTGTCCACATAGCAGATACATTGAACAGAACTGTCCGACCACTGCTTCGGTTACGGGGGGGGGGATCAAATGACTGACATCAGCAGATTACGCAAGTGGTTAGCTGAAAGCTGGTCAGAATCCTCTCATGTGGACGTGGTCGGCATGAAAATCTTGTGCGCCCTTGAACTGATCTGTCCTTTTTACACCGGTAGCTGATGTGCCAACTCTCTTCAGTCCCAACATGGGAAAGATCATTGTGTAGCCTTAGTAAAATGCTGGTGTCCACATAGCAGATACATTGAACAGAACTGTCCGACCACTGCTTCGGTTACGGGGGGGGGGATCAAATGACTGACATCAGCAGATTACGCAAGTGGTTAGCTGAAAGCTGGTCAGAATCCTCTCATGTGGACGTGGTCGGCATGAAAATCTTGTGCGCCCTTGAACTGATCTGTGCTCGTCTTCTGGATATACACAGAGGCGTTGTACTGAACCAGTGGTTCTTAATCAGTTATGCGTCGACGATTCCGCCAGTGTGTTTGTAATATGGGAGGCCTCAGCCTGAAAGTGAAAGCCAGTCCATGCTGAGAACCAAGGAAGCCCCGTACGGCTCTGTTGCATACCACCGTTCGTGTGCGAGCTAATCACCATGCTGATCGGTTTGCCCTGACTGAACGGCATAATGTCATACCACTATCCAGGGGGTCGCAGTGTGGACTTTACTTAAAGAATCAGGAGACACGCACCGCCAATGATTCCCAGTCTAAATGAAGCAACTCTACGGTGCTCCTTGTCTTCTCAACACATAGTTAAGTACCGAATAAGACATTTGGTGGTACGGTTGTCTATCATAAGATCCGGCCCATTTCACTTTGAAAGGGCGAACCAGCTACAAAAACCACCCCAGGATCTGATGACATCATGCGTAACACAGACGAGCAAACATGCATGTTCCAGGATACCAGTGATGTGTACACCAATCACAGCCTAAATGGAGACCATTCTCACTGGTTCAAACAACGAAGTGGTGGCACTGCCTTCGCCCCTCACCCCATATAATCGGAGTTCAATACCTCGGCAAAGACTGGCCTCACACGCAGCGTGAACTATTTACTAAGAATCCTATAATCATCTCAAAAGGTTGTGTCCTGTAGCGGCTACCCTCCTGGAACTAATTTTATTAGTGCATCCACATAGACTGTCTATTATCTTGTTTAGCCCACAACCACGAACATCACACCACAACAACATTGTGACTTGCCTGCAGCCTTGACCGAATAAAGTTCACCTCCTGTTCGTACGCGTCGAGGCGACTCTGTGATTTCGCATTGTTATTTTTCCACGTCACAAGTTCACCCCGACACACACACACCTCAACGGCCCTAGATATGTAGACCAGTACACAACACGCACACATGACACGAAACGAGAGAACAACAGTAAAGGTTGACCCAGCGTGGAAACGCGGAGCCATCAACACCCAGGCCACGGACAATCCGAAGGTGTGGCAGTTGAACCTGTAAAGGAAACACCACCTGCGTCCGCAAAAATTTGGAGGAATTACTGGGACTCACGTTCAAAACGATTAGCCAGCCTTTTTGAACTGTTTCATGCTGACATTGTACTTTTGTCTCATCAAGGTGTACCTATTATCATACCTCGTTCTCACAACATGTATTTTATTAGTGCCTATATAGTCTTCTGATTACCTAGTTGATTTTGTAACGTGGCGCACTAACAGTCCCTTCAAAAGAGTACTTTCACGAAGTACACGGCTTCAGCTGATCATGAATTTGGAGGAGAATGGTATTCAGTAGTATGTTGAACGATCAGTTAGATTATCCACTTTGTGTTTTTCGTCTTCTCCAGTTCATGCGATTGTCGAATTGTTCAAGCCCCAAAGTCAGCGATTCATGTTTTGATAAGATATTCATCCCCCCTCTGGAGAGAGTAGCCTTAGGAGAGGCCAGCTTTCGAACGAAACAACAGCCAATTGGTCCACTCAGGACTAACTCTTGGAAGAAAATGCATTAAAAATGGGACAGTCAAAGTGGTCTCACTGGACACGGGCGCGACTGAACTTCCACATCGACTAGCCTGCGCATTAGAGGTCGACTGACTTTCAGAGTGTTTCGCTTGTCCTGTAGCAGTGAAACACGTGGAAAGCCACACTTCAGGCATCTCTGTCAAGTTCCAGCTTCTCCCATGGTCCTGTTGAACGCTGTTCCAGAACAATGCACTTCAGACGTTTCCAATTTCGAACTCCACTTCTCGGCTGATTGAAGACACCTACCGCATCGGCAGTTGTATACTGATCCACGTACTTTTCTGTCCTCTTTGACATTTCCATCGTTTCGTTGCTTACTCCAAAAATTCCGGGGGCAAGGCCAAAAAGAAGCAATTCATCTCGTTCCACAAAAGTATATCGAAAAAGTCATCAACCACTGGCTTTGTGACACAGGTGTACAGATTTTGAGTAACGAGGAATTTCGGCCATCCGCAAAAATAGCACGTAAATGGAGTTCCAAACAGCTGCTACCTACCTACTTTTTGATTGTTTGAAGGTGTGCTTTTTGCCAGTGCACCCGTGTGCCAAATTGCTATAAATGGACGACACCTAGTTTGTTTCATTAGGCAGTTACCTGGAATGTAATCATTATCTGTAATTGGGAACTTAGAAACAGTTTGTTTGACACAAAATAACACAGACGACTTCGAATTTGATTGGCTTATCCAGTCCATTTACCTGTTGTGGAAATAAGCGCGGAAAGTGAGTAGTCCTCATGAAGTTTTAATCCGCTTTTTTCAACTTTTACCCCATGCACAATGATGTGAACGAATTTGGCGAGGAGAATATACGAAAATGAGGTCACAATTATACAACGTAAGCGGAGTAATCATCCTCCGAAAGCATCTCACCTGCATCACGCGGACACACCGCCAACTTTGGATGAAAGGCTGACGCTCTCGGTTAGGTTCGTCTATTTGCGAAAATCGCAGCGAAAACCATCGCTCAACCGCGGCGACTAACGTTTCCTTTCTTGTGTAAAGGACTTGTCTACACATTGCATCCGACTTAGTGGTTTTGGTCAAATCACATGAGCGCCTTTAAACATATGGTTGACGTGATTCCCAATCTAAGTGATTCTCTCTTAAACATGGTCACCAGCGACCCAGGTAACGTTTTTCACCTTTGTATTGAGACAACTTAGGTCGCACGCTTTCTTCCAACTTGGGGGATATCGGTAAATTTGAGGGAGAATATAAAAGCACGTGGGTGGAACGAGATGTTCTTTATCCCAGAGCACTTATCGATCTGCCGAAAAAGTGAGACGGTCAAACACGTGACAAACTCTCTCATCAGCCACCCGATCAATGGGGGCCCAATGGATTAACTGGGCCGAGTCATCCAGCGCAATCTTTCGCATACCAAAGACTCGCTAGAGGCGATCGCCACTTGGCGCATTTTCTATCAAAGGAGACATGTGAGGCCTTGACTTTGCCTCGACCCACCAAACTCCATAACTACTGAGTGGATGACTTCCGAACCAGATTTTACATCCACAATGTTTGAATCAGTGGACGCCTGCGCATATTAAGAAACCACAGCTGGTTTGCGCGGAACTGAATGAGGTGTTGCACGCAAGCGCTTGGAACCGATTTCAACCCGAAGGCAAAAGATCGGTAGTCCAGAGTGTAAGCCACCAGCCAGCCCAAACATGATGACATAACAATGGACAGGGGTTCGTCATCGAGGAACCGCAATCATCTTTCGTCGCATACCCTCCCCAGTAGAGCACCATTTAAGTGTTCCTGGAAGCGGTCCATGAGTAGCCTGGTGGTATTCCACTGACTCTGTTCGTAATGGTATTTACATCATTAGGGTGACAATGTCACGTGTGTAGTCATGAGAGCGTGGAACAAGCGTACTTACCTACTTGGTTCGATATATATGTATCTAACCTGTAAGGAAGATTTAGCTCTACCTGGCTGAGATTTGTGTTTTCACTGAATCTCATGTTTCTTTCTGAGTCTGTGAAGACCGGTAGTTTGTCTTGATTCGGCTAAGATAAAGTTGATCTGTTCACTGTGCCTCAGTTTTATCAAGCAATAATCGATGAACTCTTAACTAATGCGAGGATAGGTCACGTTGAACGGGACCATCTCCGGATAAGTCAACTTCGTACGGTTTTCGGAATTTGCACAATTCATATTTGCGTCACTCTCGCTTGAACGCCCGTTCCTCTGTCCGGGAGCAATGATTCTGGTGAGTCCGCCCCAGCACTAGACTAGAATTCTCTCTTATTAGAGCTCATCAGCAGTATCGTGTCGGGGTTTCTGATTCCGGACATTTGACATGGGAGGCGAGTGTGTTACCACCACGCCATCAGTGCACAGTGGATGCATCTGAATTACCGTATATGAACAGACTAGCGGGCTCACGCTTGAACAATCTGATTGGTTCACCCAACGCCTTTGTTCAACTTCATTTACTAAGCGAATTCCCTATTCGGCGGAAGACATACTTCCTGTGGTATTTTTTAGTCAGTTGGTTGCCTGGCAACCTGACCAAGATAGTCTCACCGGCACTAGGCGCTTATCGAGACACTTTGATACGGTCGAATCCGAGTTCAAACCAAATATTGGCACTAACAAAACAAGTCAATAATGGCGTCATACATCATCGTCCCATTTTTTACTATCTTGTGTAATAAATTGCTTGAGAATCTGACCGGAAATTGGGTGTTCCTGATGTCATCTCTTACTCCAAATAGCTCTGGCCCTTCACACTTCAGCTGTCTATAGTTCAAGCCACGCCACTTTGGTGGGGGGGGAGTTGCTAACTTCCGAACCTGGATTGAAAAATACCTTTAGACAAATAACTAGATGACGCAATATGGTGTGCGGCAGAACAAAATTGAGTCTCGTGTGTAATTTCAATTACGCCACACGCTACACTGTGGAAACGCTTTCAGAGAATTCTCAAATATTTCCTTGAAGGAGGGGTCTCTTTTTGGATGGGAAGTAACTGTAGCTCATGGTTTCTGTGCTACGGTACTGGGGGAACACTTGTATCCGGATGGTTTCCGACGTATTTCTTGAAGTTGGGGTGGAATTTTTGTTTGCATTCGAATTGATCTTTTTGCTTTCACATACCCCTGATTCGTAAAAATCGTCGAACCCTATTGATGCCTGTCGGTCTACATCATCTAATTCAGCCAAACTGGAATGCGTTTTCAGGAAAACGACGAAAACAATTAGCATTACTGGGAATTCGGGTCTTGTCCGGAGGCGAGTTACTCAAATAAACGAACATCAGATCGATTGGAGGATGTGTCGCCACCAGTTCACTGATAATGCGAAGGCGTGTCCTGATTGGTCAAAATGTGAACCAATAAGAATGGAGCATCTTCGCTGGGTGTTTTTCGCATCGTCATGAGGATTGCGGCGTGAACCTGTGGAAAATTGTGTGATAACCCTGTTAATACAGTTGTAGTAATCTTCATTTACCCCCATAAAGGACTGTCTCGAGTTGCGGGGTTTTTTCATACACCATAGTGGACAGAACGGGAAGCTAAGGTTCAACTTGTGTTGCTGTACGGTTTGAAGTACACAAAAGGACCAGAATATTCTCTTGCGTCCCATTATCCTGACCCTCGGCTGTCTTATCGTGATTTCAACCACGAGATTTCCCAAAGCATAGCCTAGTGCACATATCCCATGAATATGTTTAACTAAGTTACATTTAGTCTATACGCGCAGATTTCATACACCAAACGGTTTATTTTATCAACTGTGCTAATAACACAAACTTATTTTGGTGGTCGGCTACTAACCAACAATACAGTAGCATTGTTGCGTTCAATGGGAAAACCTCCAGTTCTCGGGAATTTGATTCGATGAGGTTAGGAAATCCCCTGAATCCAAAACTGTCCTCTGGTTAGAGGCGTTTTGCGTTGATGGATACTCCGGGGAAGAGAGAGCTTCTCCGGGTTTATGACCGGCTTCAAAAAATTCCATATCCAATGTTTTGTGGGGTCCGCATACGTTTCTCTTTTCTGAACGGATGCGATGCTAAGCATCCGTAGTACACACTACACACGCAGACGTGAAGTTATCCGTGATGCACGATCAGAATTGCTTCTCTCATGAGGAGGCTTTCCATCACATTTGCCTTTCAAATGAAGGTTAACATGAGTGTTCTGAAAGAAAGTTATGTTGGTAACAATGTAACCATCTCCAGGGATTCGATAATCAAAATCTTCAACATGTCTGATGAGCTGACAGGAAAAAGTGTGGCGGAAATTTTTGAATTAGGCAATCCAGACCCCAGTGAACCGTTAAAATGGTCACAGTGACTTAATGAGCTTCTGTGCTGATCCTGTCAGAAGAACAACACACTCTCGACAGAGCATAACTTTTTGTGAATGCTGATTAAGCGAGCTATCTGAGTGTGTGGCGTCGAACGAAATATCCAATTGAACTGAACGTCGTTGGCCCACACACGGCTTCTTGGAATGGAGCCACTGATGCTGACTCAAACATGTTCTGACTTCATGTCAATGACGATCAGAAATTTGCTTGTACAGTCATACTGAATCCACAGTCACCTAATGCACGTGGCCCTCAAGTTCATGCAGACATCAGTGGCGCCATGTGAAGACATTTTACAATTTCTGATAGAACTTTCGTCACCCAGCGAAGCGAATCTACGCTAAAAAACCTAAAAGGATCGCACAGCTGCTGCGTCTTTGTTAAGGACCATCGACACTCCTCATCCCATGAGATTTACAATTTCATACCTGCGACCTCCGTGACCGTTTGGCGACGAGTGGCTGATCAGCAGTGTGATTAGCTCTCACGTAGACGGGACATAGCGCCATTCATCCTTTACTCATGGAAGCTACATAAAGTGGTCACGTGTTGGCTGGCTCCTCAAGTGACGACTTCTCAGAAGGACGTTTCATTCACCTTGAGAAATCATCGTTTCTCTGAGCTACTTATCAATCGATTGTAATGTGAGGAGATTCAGCTATTTTTAATAGAAATTTCGCCCTGTACATGGAGACAATCTATGCTGAAAACCCTAGAAGGACTGTGCAGATCCTTTATCCTTGTTGGGAACCATCAGTAGTGCGCATCTCACGAAACCCAGGGAGTTTCGAGCCCGCAAACAAATCTGTCTTCCAAACGCTTAGCTGATGGTCATTGTCTCAACGACTTGTAATGCACTGTACAGAGTTCAGTGCCTTTTCCATCAGTGTTGATGAAGTGCGCAGAAACAGGATGCATTGAATTTGGGGTCAGCTTCGCCAATTACCCTTCACAACCAAAGCGTACTATTCATACGGACAAAATTCTGAAAATGTGAGGCACCAAAGAAACTGTTGTGCATTCGGGTGGCATCCACAAATTGCTGATTAAATAATCAGGTCCAAACAATTGCATTGATGTCGATCCAGTTCATCAGCACCCTTCTGCTAAAAATAGGCCGAGGATCACCCCATTACCAAACATACTACCGTAAACTCCTCCACCCTAGATGGTTTCCACATTGCATACTTCTATCAATCCATCTAGCAATAGGCAAATGGGCCTTCTTCTACCTGGTTTTTCTGTGTTCTATCCGCTCGGCCCACCGGTTAGGGTGGGAACTTACCGATCGAAATGTCCATGGTTCGAACTCAACTCCGGCATCTCCACTGCTCCTGTCTAGGCTTGGGTGACCTGACAGTATCTCAGTCCTTGTGCTTCCTTCGGATGGCACAAAATCTACGCGCCGAATGGGTGCTACGGCTGGATGATTAACTATCCATCTCTCGTCTCTTTCGGCCTTAATTCCACACTCATTTATTGCCAGTTTGTTTCACCCCATCCCAGAAACAACTATAGACCTTATGTAGCAGCAAGAATATTGATATACAGAACTGTTAACCATGTATGGAACTATTGCCGTGTTCAGCCCTTAGAGTGCAGAGCATAGAAAACACTTAGAAAAAACTTACCAACAGTGGCATCAAAATGCCGCATTTTCCTTATCCATTGTGTTTTGAGATAAGCTGTTAGGAAAGTCATGGTTCTGTAAGCGGCATCCGACCGGAAACGAAAAAAATTGGAAAAATAGCCTCGAACTTCGATGAAATACGTTTTCAGTAGCTACTCTGGGATGGTGACTTAATCCTCTCACTTTAAAAATCTCCTTGATGGGATCTGTCGAGGGCCTTTCTACCAAGTGGATTCACAGGGGGAGAATTCATCAGCTCACCCCGATGGGACGTCCCACCATCGACACTGTGGAGAGTCTCTCCAGTGTTTAAAATGTGCTTCGTTCCAGTATCCTATCGTCCTCACAAGCAGGTAGCTCATGGCTCGGTGCACGCAGTAGCTTCCGGTTGTTTTCGTGCTACTTATAAATTTCTAGTAGTTCGAAAACAATGCAGTTCACACCGAAATGGACGAGGACAGTGTGCATGGAAGGTAGAGGCGAAAAATCTCCGCTGTCCTCTGTGCTAATTCAGACTAAATTAAGCTGATAGCCAGTGATCCTAGATAACGAAGCTCTGGTTGACAAATGGGCAGTATGCGAGGTAGTAAGCTTAACCAAATCGGAGGAATAGTTGGTGCAGCAATATGCTGGGTTCGAGTATCGAACAGATCAACAGCCACCTGATCAACAACCGAATATGGATAAACACGAAGTCATCATTACAATCGACGGACTAACATCAGTGTTCACCACTGATGCTTCACTGCCGTAGATATTTATGTAGAACACATCAGGACACAGTATACTCCCGACAACTCAATCATATTTTTAGGGACTCGATTAAGCACCCTCCAGACATCAGGGAAAGGTATAATTGATATCAGAGTACACTGATGCAGTAATGGACGTTGGTCATACGCACTGGTTAGCGGTTTGGGTTGAGTTCCCCAAAAGGAAGACCATTAATGAAATTGATAGTTATCCTCTAGTCCTTTGACACTATTTCGCAAGGTCCGTCTATAATTCGGAACGAGACTTGAACTATGTTCCAAACGTCCATTATCAGAGAAACCTTTGAGATTTGGAAGGTTCTAAACAAGAACTGAACGTACCGTTTCACGAGTAAAGGCATATTTTTTGAGACGTCCCAATGAACTTCTCAAGAAGACCCGGTAGAAACCTTAAAACGTGTCTGTTGCAATTAGACGATGACTCGATATTAAGTCAAGAGGCATCAAACGATATACACCCTCCGGCGCGAAGCACATTATGTCACACGCACGTTTTGGGACATTTTAACTTAAATTTTGGTCGTCTTGGTAAGTTTACTGGGACATTTCCTCGGAACTGCCGAAGACTCCCGACATGGAAAAGGTGCACTTAGTCAGCTAAAGCCTCTACCATTGTCCTAGTTGGTCGGACAACCAGTGCAGTAGATAATGCGCACTCGAAAACGAAAAGTGAGACGTTGCATTGTTCAGCTGAAAAGGTCCGGAAAATTGATTCGAACATATTTTGATTGGCTGGGCTGCGATGGAGAGAACTGCAGTGCGTAGCAGCTAAGAGACACAGAACAGGGTTTCCAGAAACTTCAGTGAACACATCGGCGGGACATTCAGATCCGTCGCTCTTTCCAACTTCGGGATATATGTCCCAACAACTTATAGCCAAACAACTCTGCATCTTTTCGGAAAGGTTTGGTAACAATCGGTAGATTTATTGCTGGGCAACGTTTCGCTTTTGACACAAAAGTTTCGTCAGGCTAAGTGACTAGGTTACGAGGTCGGTCGGGATTTAAGGCGGAAGGAGAACCAATCAGCTAAGTCAAGCTAAATCTCTGTTGGGTATCGGCGATACCCAACAGAGATTTAGCTTGACTTAGCTGATTGGTTCTCCTTCCGCCTTAAATCCCGACCGACCTCGTAACCTAGTCACTTAGCCTGACGAAACTTTTGTGTCAAAAGCGAAACGTTGCCCAGCAATAAATCCCAAGTGTTAGACCAAACCTTTCCGAAAACGATGACTACTCAATCGGTTCCAAGCGTTTTTCAACTGATTGAAATCTGCATCTTCTTTTAGTGAACCGTCTACTGTCATATCATTTTCAAGGTCATCCTGTTAAGAGAATACCATGCAAACAGCATCCACATTGCGAAAACGCTATGGAGCAGTGTGGTGTCTGTGGATACAAGTGGGAAATATCTCCGTCAGTACAGTGCACATCACAGCAGAATACACACAGAAATTAGCCTAAACGGAAAAAGTCACACGGCACAACAGGGACCAGCTACTTGAAATTTTCGAAATTTCCCACAAATTTACAGAAGAATTTCGGTCACAGTTAAGGAAATCGTGGGAATCGCGTGTACCACAATCACGTTGGATGGGATGAGACAGATAGTGTGAGTTAGGTCGTCGCACAAGCGGCCAGAAGGAACACGAATTACTACGATCAGCTCTATGAAACACAGCAATATATATATATATATATACGTAATAACATGTGTGACGATACTATAATATAATAAAAAACGAAATAGTATGAAATAAGGAAAGCCATGAATGAATGTCTTCCAGCAACAAGGCCATGATTCACTTCGTGTTACCCGTCCTTTCAGCATTCGCAACTCAGAAGCTTGTATCGTGACGCATGTGAGTAGAGATCATTGGCGTCTCCAAAGGTGTCTGTCCACTTCAGATAAAGTGTGTATCAGCTGCGTTACTCGGAAGTGCAAACCCAGAGTCTAGGTAACTACCAAGTCTAGCGTCCTTACAAATTGACACTTGAAAACCGTTACGCTGCAATTCCAGAACATTCTGACTGCCTACCTCTTTTCTGTTGCCAGTAGAAACCCATTTGGTTCGGTATTTTCGCGTATTCGCTGGCGAATTGAATCTGTCTCATTGTTTTCACCTGACTTTCTTCAGCTCACCAACTATTGTGAGATTTCCCAAGCAACTGAAGGCCACGCTGAATGCGCTATCCCTGATCATTTAACTCCAAACCTGCCCCTGAAATTATAATCCCAGAATAACCCTAGGGCTAATGTACGCAAAAATTCCTCTAAGCTGGATGGAAGGTGCTGCTCACCAGATGACTTCAAGGTTTTGACGGACTTGTCTTCTAACACCAACTTTTCTAATTCTTATGACGTTTTGCCAGAACCTGACTGGCTATCTCGACTTTTGCTCCGATATATGTTAGTCTGTTGAAGATAGTTAAGTTAGCGCTGACAGGTTCTCTTCACAATCACCACTTAAGCGGCAGCTTAGGGGATGGTAGCACGCTACAAAAAGCGACCGCCTCACTAAGGTTCTCTGAAAAGAGGGCTGCGGATCCCGATAAGCGGCCGATAAGCCCAACTAGTAGGTGATTGGTCCAAAGGTCGAGCAGCTTACCGGTCCAGCATCAAGGCTGGACCTGATTGGTCAAAAATATGGATTCAACAGCCAATGACGTTGCAGCATCTACTGGATGCCGATTGTCAGTGCTGCGTCCAATGTTCGAATTTACAGCGCTTTCGTTGCCTTGTGGTCAGGTTTTGAGCCAAAGGCTTTGGTTGAGGACCCCAATCGTCCTTCTATCTAGGTGTGGGCGCTCTGACAGTACCCCAGTCCACGTACAACCATGATACCTACGTTCAACAATAAACTCATGCCACATCGGACGTCGCATGGTGCCATCAGCCGAGTCGCCTTATCCGCTGCATACAGCAAAGTTGCTAAGCGAAAACAGGTTACAACTGACGCCTCCCTTCTTTCTCTTTCACATACTTTTTATTCCCGCTCTCCCCACCCAGAACTTAGGACTGATGACTCCGTTCGTCCTGCCTCGGTTTTGCAAGTAACATCTGCGGATCATCCGGCGTCGACATCCTCAGGCATCTCGAAATCAATCTTCAAGCCTCGACGCCCAATCTGTCTTGCCGCCTTCACTGTCAGCAATCTGAAGCAATCAGGACAACAAGCTGCTCTTGCTCTCACATTGGACTCGCTACGGGAGCGAAGCATCGGTTTTGAACACTGACGTCATGCCGTCGATGATGATGATATGTGCTTCTAGTTGTTCTGCTGAAAAACGAGAGATTCAGATCGAGAACTCAGCTGAGATATTACCGTCGTTACATGAAGTGTATTGGAAAGTGCGGAAGCTTGGCCTAGGTCCTCAATCACCATTACTGCCGGAGAAGCGTGCTGGTCTCCTCAGCGAACCAATGGTTGTATAGGGTCACTCTTGCTCCACAGAGGACGTTTTTACACACAGATCATCCGGTGACTTGAGCACTACACACAGGTGCTAACGCTTTTTGTTCGTTGATTAAATTGATGCACTGACGAAAGACAATCCAGCCCTTTTTCAACGCAGCCTGCGCAAGCTGATAGACCTCACAAACAGCGCACAAGTGTGGACAACCGTCTCTCCACAACTGTGGAGAGAAACAGCCTCGCATCTGTCCCACTCAGTCTTATTCACAGGTTCGTCAACGCTCATATTTCTCCCATTAGTTTTGCTCTGCCCCAGTTCCCTTTCCACTAACTCCTTGAGAAGCATTGCGGACTTGTCATGTCACCATGGCAGCTCTCTGATGGAGTTTGAAGGAATGTTATGATTGACTTCGCATTAAGCAAGCATTTTGACGCTCCGTCCACCATCATTATCATAACATCAGTGATCAACACTGATGCTTCGTTGCCGTGCAACCATAATTTATTTGAAAGCCTTATTGTGAAGAAAAGAATAAAGATGGATGGGGAGGGGACTTATTGCTGCCTTACTACAATCATTCCGAGGTGCCTACACCTCCAAACACTCATTCAGGCAATCTGGATAGAAATTGACAACAAGATCGCCACTGACATCGGTTGGCAGCCATATCTTGCAGCGTCTCCAACCAGGCGCAGTGGGGATCACGCGGTCCCAATCCTGGAAGGCGAGTAGCACCGACAGCACCCAAGCGTTTCGTGATTTCCTTCATACCCTTCTGCCAGGTCAAGGGTTAGCCACCTCTCTGCTTACGTCACTTTGAATTGGGCACGGGAAACAGCACTCTCCTCGGCAAACGATGGTTAGGCATGCGCAGCACATGTCCCAACCAACGCAGCTTCTGATGCTGGACACATTCTTCAACGGAAGTACCCGTTGCACAACCCAAAACTCGATTTCTAACTGCCTCGTTACGGATTCGCCGACACAACCCACACGATCCATGGTTCTGAGACAACGATTGTCGAACACCTGAAGACTTCTCAGTTCCGCTGCTCGAACAGGCCAAGTCTCACAGCCATACAAAACCGCAGCCCGCACCGTAGCTTGATATACACGTCCGTTGAGATTCTCTATGATTTGTGGAGACCAAAAACGCTTTCGAAATCAATGCGAATGTGAAGTGTGTATACCTGTTCTATCTTCCGACAACCCCAGGCGACTGTGTTGGATTACCACTTTGCCCATCCACATAGTCAGTACAGATCACTATAGTTGCCCCGTTTTGGTAAGATGCCTCGAGCGGCCTTAACAGAACGGATCGACCGAACGACTATTCGATAACCATTCACCCTGCTTGGCTGCCACGCCAACCGAATAAACTACAACGGCTGAGATTCTGCCCATTTGCTCGAGCCTAACAGGAGTAATCGAAATTAAGAGGTCAGGTTCGAACCAGCGACCTTCCGGTCAATAAATTCGCGGTGGAGCTATGTGGAGCTTGGTTAATTGACAAACCAGAATCTGAACTCCACTAATATGTCAGCACCCAAATACATTCGTTGGTCGTGTGTGGTCTGAGTGGCGCATCAATCCCGGTGTGCACGACAGATATCCAGCGGTGAGGCATGATAGAAAAACCGTCCGTGAAGGTGAACGTGTCGTCAAGACGAGCGTTTATTGTATATCAATAGCTTAAAACAGGTTGCGTAGATCCAATGAAGGCAATCGCAGACAAATTTTTTGAATTCTCACTTTGCAAACACAAACGCTCAGGATTCGTATTTTCCGGACAATTACGTGAATAGACTTCACGTTCCTACGAAAAACTTGGAAACCATAGCCCCATTGTCGACAGAAGTAATCATAGAAGGATCAAATCGTTTGTTTTCCATAGTGAATTCACGTGACCAAGTACAAATTTTGACTGAAGTAAGTGATGGCCGAATAGAGTCCAAAAGAACATTGAACCCGAGTAGCAGCAGCAGCGGCATCAAACACCGAGAGAATGATGATCGCCCTACGGTGAAAGTAGAACGGCGAAAACACAATGACTGATCGCGTACGGAAAAGCCGGGGTGGGCACAGGAGCATAGGATCATCTGTTTGTCTTCTATTTACAGCAATTCCAAATGGGGTGTGGATGAGGGGGCGGGGGGAATGAAATAACAAGTTATGTACAAACCGTTACAACGGGTTGCCGAGTGGCGAAAGTGATGAGGTTGTTTGTAAGGAGGCACTCGCGAACGCAGGCACAAGCGGCTAAGGTGACGACGCAGCTACTGTTGTATCGCAGAATTTTTCTGTGAGAATTCAATGTAAATTGTGCATAACCTCCGGTCAGATGAGTCCCAGCCGCTTCTTATACTCTTGTAAGTTGAGAAGCCGACGAGCGGAACCGGTTCCTGGGCCAGTGGGAAGGGTTGGAGTGGAGATACCGTTACGCGAGTCCCGTGTATCGTTCACGGCACCACCACCACCACCACCAAACGATTGTGCGTCATGGTCTAAGCCTTTCGGTTTGGATGGAGTGGTTCTCGAGTCGTTGAATGACGGCTGGTCCCCGGCACCATCCAAGTCCAGGTCAATGTGGATTTCAAAGTTGTGGATTGCGTGAAGTGAATCCTGAGGTGTGGACAAATTAATCGGCTCGTCCTCGATGGTCCACTTAACTCGTTCCGCAGTGTTTGGAAATGGTGTTCCACCGATTTGTCCAGGTGTGGAGGGAATACGTGCGGTCGGAGTGAGTAACATGTTGGTTGAGGCGGAGTTTGGAAAGCCTGGGTTAGAACCATCGTTGGCTGTACTATCCAAGCTAACTTGGCTGTCACCTTGAGCATCTTTGTTTATCTAGAATCAAGACCAAGCAAAAAAGAAGGAGCTTTGTAAGATGGGGAAGTGGCAAGACGCCAAAAGCTAGACTAAGAATAGGGTAGTGTAGGAGAGGGAGCCTATGGGTCTCGTGGATAAGGCTCGCACCGAACAGTTTCTTCGACGCAGTTGCCGGACGGTACAAATCTCCTATGAGAATAGGATCTCCCAATACGTGGACAGGAAACGGAGTGATCCTCCGGTAAGAACAAAATAACTACACTACGGAAGGATGAGAATTTCGCATGCTCACTTGCTAGTTAGAATGAAATGGTTTGGGTTCCATTCAACCACAACAAGGTAAGATGTAACAAATAGTTGTCAGTTCGTAGTTCAGTGTAGCTTGCATCACGCCGACACTAAAACAACAGGGTACTAGTTCTGATGGCCACCAGAAAGGACTGAGTTGTGTGTCTGAGTAAGGCGGCAGAGGGTACTCGATAAGTGTCAGCTAGTTCAAAACGAAGGGATCAAGAGATCGCACAACGAATCCTGAAGTGTCAGGCAGAAAAATCGTTCCCGTGAAGAAATACCTCTCTCCGGGAGTAGAAGAGAAGAGCGACCAATAGGTTATTAACTTGAAGGAAAGCATCAGTGCATAAGTTACTATTTTTCGCAAAATATTGAGGATGCATCCACCACTCCCCGGTCGAGGTCGTCTCTGAAAACGGTGTACGGGATAGTACTGGTTGGCCTAGCTTTACCGTACTTTCCTTCATGGTCTAACCCCCAACCAGGAAACAGTGTCAGTGTCAACTGGAGACGCTTCTTCTGGGGAGGGATTAGAGTGCTTAGTACGACTCAGAAAAAATATCTATGCCGGAAACACGTGACACGAGAAGCATACTCGCTTGTGCCGCAGCTGTTCCAGGTATTTTTTCGTAACAATCACAGGTTGGGAGTGAACTCGGGTGAAGGGATCCTCCTCCTTCGATTTCTGAGCCTCACGACTTTCTCTGCGAATCGCTTCCTCGGCTTGTTGTACACTCAAAATCCGATTGCGTTGATTAATGGAGGTGATGGATTTGAAACCCATTGTTCTTCGTCGATCGATACGTTCCGCTTGGGTTTCGATGTCTTCCAGTTCGGCGTCAATACGCTGGATCGCCAGTGTGTCACCTTCGACCTCAGCTTGTTCACGCTGTTTGAGTAGCTCGGCCTTGCGTAGTGCGAAGTTGGTGGGAGCCCGTTGGAATCGCTTCTTTGATTGGATGATCTGGGTATGGGGAAAGAAAATGGTATCTTGTATGGATGCTATTAGGCTGAAACTATGTACTATTATTCACCAGGTGAACAGTTGCCCAGGCATTTGCCAGATAAACCAAAGTGTTGGACTAGATGACGGTGATAGCCATGCAAGCAGTAGTGCTCCTTGCTCATTATGAGACAAGTGAGCATAAGAATGTAAGAACGGTTCCACCTGCCGCATACTTGTTCACTGGTAACGAGGAAACTGGGAGGGATGCGCATTTGAGAGGACAATTTAGTTCACACAGTAGCAGCCTGAAGACGGTTGTTATGCTACCCGCAGGAACCATAGAGACAGACACAGAGATAATGCTCGGTCACCCAAACCCGTGCAGAATCAACTGCCAAGTCATCGGTGGACTTAAATCGCGGATAATACAGCCACAGTTTTGCGCTGCCTCACGGTGATCGCTCACATCAAAATGCTGTCACCACCAGAACGAGATCTCGGTAGCAGAATCCACCACTGAATGCTCGAAATCTACTGAGACCCTCAGGTCTGCTAGATGTTGACCAGACAAACAACGCCCCCTCAATATACAGCGCTTCACAGCCTTGTGTCAAACCCAGGCAGCGCGAGTCAGCGTTGCTCAAGGTCAGACAACGTCCCCGCAATATGCAGCGCGTCGCAGCCTTGTACCAAGGCCAGACCGCGTGCGTCAGCATTGGACCAAGTTAGACAGTGTCCTTCCAATAACTAGCTTGAGACCGTTGTATTCTCGCACTCGCTTGTTCGGAATATAGCTGTTGTGTTCCCTTCTGGGAGTCTTTTTTCTTCCGGCATTAGGCACTGGAGCGGGTCAGCAGTCTGATACAACAGGTTGGCGAATCAGCAGACATAACAATCAGTGGTCGCTGTAAAGATATATTGTCAACCAGAAATGTGATTAAAAATAGGAAACAGTATACCTGCTCCACCAAGTGTTCATCCTTGATCGGTTTGTTGATAGCATCCTGGATTTGGGCCGCTTTCTCGCTGACAAAAGCCAGTGTTGGCGGCTTCATATTGGCATCGGATATCCGTCGCAACCAGCTCTCGAATTCGGCCGGGAGAAAATCGGAGTTAGATACAAATGCCAGCCGAAACGTGCCCTGATCTTTGCCAACACGTACAACCATTCCCTTGTTTGTGCTGCAAAAGAGACATGGACGACAAATTAGTGAATGGCAAGGGTTTTTCGGACTGGTCGTCTTCTCAAAACTCCGCTTGTTCTCTATAAAGGTTGTTGGTATATTGTACTCATGTGAGCATCATCATCAGCAGCAGCAGCTGTAAGAAACCGTGTACTTGTCGTACAGTGGTTGTAGCTGCCACAGTTTCGTCCACCGATGATTTGGGGAGGTGAAGTAGGTAGCTGCGTAAATACACCACTGTCAATGGACTGTTAAGTGGGGGAATTGGGAAGGGAGCTATGCATTGAAGGCAATAGCTTGGATGCATGTGAGCATGCCCCGCATATTGTGCACGTAAGGTAGCCCTAATGTTATCCTGTCACATATATGCTATCACATAAATATACAAGGCCCAACAAACAGAGTTGGAATGTTGTCCTAGCCTGTAGGATGAGTATTCACACCCAAACAACAGTCTACGTATTACCATCAAGCTCATGGTGGGCAAGCAATGCTCCAGTGGGGTAGGATTGTACCCAAAACAGATAGGCGAAAATTGCTTATTGGCGCTTCCGGCCGTCATGTATGCAATCTGAGTGAACTAACCTGAGGATAAACTGCAACAAAAAAGTAAACATTGAACAAGGTCCATTCCGAATTACAAGGCTGGCGAACTTACTGATGGGAAGGTACGTGGTTCGAAACCAACCCCGTCATCTTGACTGCTCCTGTCTAGACATGGACGATTCGGAAGTATCCAAGCCCTCGTGATTCTTTCGGGTGGCAGTTTTGTGCCATTTCCTGTAGGATTTCTAACCATGTGGAGGGACAATCACCCAGGAACGCGCAAAGATCTCACAGTGCCCAATGCGGCGCTATGACTTGTTCTCCACCAACCTCCGACCAACAAGAGGTTGGGGTGGCCGAGTATACGCAATACATGATCCGAACACCATAGACTGACAAGCTATACCAGCTGCATAAGCTAACTGGATTCGCTTAAGGAAGGAATTCATGCTGCAGTCGGTTAATGCCGATTGTGCTGAAAGGGCATCGATGATCTAACGTCTGGGAGACGTGAGGATTTCAGATCGGACAAGCAAAGTTGCACGGCAATAAAGGCTGTCCCCAAGGTGGTTTTGTACAACAGCCCTTCACACTCACTGGTATTCGTTTCTGAGGCCAAAGGTGGCGCAAGTCGACAAATATTGCTCGTGCCTTCGTGATGCGTGCACCCACTTCATCTGACAGTGCAGTCTATTCAGCTACCACGTGAGCTTGTCAACTGAAGTTTCAAGAGGGTACATGAAAATGAATCTTACACTTTGAAGGGGGCAAACTGCATATCGAAACGCGGGACCGTTTCCGATATTCTATTTAGAACAGTTTGTGCAGACGCGTGGTCGTCAAATAACAGAACAGTGTCGTCCGAGTAATCTGAACTCGGCAGTCTTTTTCGACAAAAAGATTTGTGCTCCCTTGGAGAATACACTCCACGATGGTTTCGATGACAAAATCAAACAAAAGTGGAGACACTCCTAAAAACCCACTAGTTGTGGAGAAACGTCTCGACAGTTCACTGTCAACCCTAAAGCGATCAGAAAAGAATAAATGGTACTAGGAACATCCGCAAATTTTGAAGCCACTACTCGTTGATGAGTCAAACTGTCCATGGAGTCGAAGGCTCTCTTGAACTCAGTGACAGTGAATAGCACAAAAGCAGCTATTTACAGGAATTTAGTTAAAATCGTTCAGCTGTAACACCCTTCCGGTGCCTGGCTGCCATGCCACCCGAAGGAAGCACGAGGGTTGGGATACCGCCAGGTTACCCAAACCTAGACAGGGGAAGTTGAGAAGCAGAGGCCGGGTTCGAACCACGGACCTTCTGGTCAATAAATTCGCGCTCTAATCACTGAGCCATCTCGCCCCCTCAGTTTCAAAACTGGCTGATTGAAAGTGTGGTAGTGGGTTCACCGCTTCAAGTCCAACTGGTTGTGTTCGTGGCCAAGCTAGAACGTGACGTATAAGCATCTGGTAATCAAGTATTCCACTCACAAACTCATGTGTGTGACCTGAACATGGGTCACATCGTCGAAACTGTCAACACCATCCACCCAGCTACGCAGTTCACACATGAATTTAGGTAGAACACTTCTACCCGATTGTTGGACTTTTTATTCAAGTGGTTCATTGTCTTCTACCATATAGCGCAAGTTTGCTTGGATCGTTCAATGCTTTAGTGCCGTTCCAGAATGAGAATGGGGTTGGATTTGCTAAACACACTGCAGAGGAATGTCGGAGGAACATGCACCTCATTCAATCATTAGTCACCCATGTGTCACTGGTGTCTCCTGCGCACTATTTCCTGGTTATCCAACCGACAATGGTACAGGCACTTTGATAAGATCACTGTCGGTCGCATTCACTAACCGACTGATAACAGCTCAGACAGATTGCCTTCGCTGAACACAAGCATGTATTTATCTCAGCTTCAGTGCTCGTATCTAGCTGGACTCAAACGATCAAACGGAAACGAAACAAGTTTCAGACAGAGTACAGACACTTTCCATCCAGCTTTATGGCCCACACATGCGCCCGTGCACCGATACACGCGCAATCACACAGTCTACTCTAGTTAGAATTCGACTCCAAACGGAGTTGGGATGGGAGAGTGGGTGAGTTCGTCAACCCAAATTCGCTTCTCACGGTCAGCTCCCCGCATTGGTAGGCTACTCAGTCCTAATCGTAGTTGGAGTGTTGGTGTGGTAGTACGTCGCTGTCTACGCTTGCTCGGATCAACTGCCCTCTTGAGCGAACACGGTAAGTATGCCGTGATCGCTAAGTTAGATTGGGGTTGACTGGCGCCGAGCTGTACGGCACACGGTGAAAGTGGGCATGAGCGAACTAAAAGTGGTTCAGTTTGAAATGGTCGACTGTAACGAGCGAACCAATGTTTCTCTGATTGGCCGATCAAGTTAGTTAGTTTATGAGGCCGGTATCTCCGAATTCCAAGGAACTATCGGAATAATCTACGATGACTACGCCATTCAAAGTTTGCACCGCGTTGAGATTAAGTAGTCTGAGCGATACCAAAGCATCCATACGCATCTGGGGTGACCAGACGAGGTCGAAACTTGAGATAGTTAACTTGACGATATCTCGTGGGTTGGGTTGGGTTTGCCCATTCCGAATCATTCATGGTTTGCTTGACTTAATGAACTGGATCTCAAGCTAATGATCGGTTTCCGGGGCAAGTGGTTATCTAACGCCACAAAATGCGTATTTTGGGGGCTACGGAAACTACCCAATCTCGACTTATACCATTTCTTCAACAAGTATCTAACTTAAAAGTTGAGTCAGTTCGTCGTCGCCGAATGGTAACATTGAACCTGAGTTTTTTCGTCGGAAAGAATCCTCAGAATACCTCCCGGAAGTATGTTTGCATATTAGCACCCTCAAATTGGACTGTTATACCTTCTACTGGAGTACATGAACATCTTTCACACGACAAAGTCATGAGTTTTTTCTGTTTTCTAGAAGGGGGGTGGGGACAGATCGAGGCCTGTCGCGGCCAATCCAACGGCCGAATGTTTTGATTGGGAACTTACAAACGCACTGTACAGTGTGAGCTGCGCATCCACCATGTTGGAAACCAATTCAGTAGCGCTCACAAAGTGGAATTCCATCTCGGACGGATTTCCGACAACTTCGAGCCTGATGTTGAACCTGTGAGCCGTTTGAAATTAAGTCTCTTTAAGCTGGAAATACAAACCCAATCCCTATTACACAGTCAACCGAAATGTGGCTGATTCGTTTATCGTCTGAACACCTGTAGAAACTGAAAACACCTACGAGTGGAATCAGTCTGCATTGGCCCCAGTCGGATTCAGCTAAACTGAATCACACGAACTGATCCTGTCCGCCAGGACGCATATGGACGCTTGTCGTGTTCGCTCGCCTGCAGTTAGGAACGCATTCAGTCCGAACAAATTCAATCGACGACAAACTACTAGTAACATTCTAAATAAGATTTGACTGAGTAGTCTGCAGATCCGGTGGACCGACCACGAGAAGCGAAGTCGAGTGAATCAGCTCAGTGACTCGCACACTCCCCAGCCCCATTTAAAATTGACCTGCTGACCGAGTAATTCGATTTCCTTCACCGTGGGGGGCAGAGTGCGAGAATAGGTGTACGGCAGTAGTTTTACGTAACCGTTCTACTGAAAACCACTTCCTACACAACAGTCCTCGAAGAAAACTAAGGCAGGTTCAACATAAGCTCCGGTCGATCGTACCACGCATATTACTGTGCGCCTCCTCATCGTGTCGCTTGTCGTCCAACTGACGATATAAAGTGGGTCCGTATACATAGTAAACATGGCTGGCTCTGTTGCTCAAATGAGACGATAGGTCCGAGGTTGCCTTAGTCAGCTACAACGAACAACTGACGGTACTGAAACGCCGTTGAAACAATCGATTAGTTTGCGGCACAAACCAGTATGACAGGAATGAAGATAAATTACTGATATGACAAGCTACTAACATGCAGGCAAATTGACAAACAGAATTTTTGTGCAATTGAAAAGGACGTAATGAACAACAGGACGATTGTTGCACAGGTCTTAGTGAACGACCGTTCATGAAACAAGATCCAGAAAGGAAGACATTAGAGTGGTAATGTTCGTGATGATAACTGAGCAGCTGCAAACCTCAGCGCTCATCAGCTTAGCTGAACGACACAGTTAGGTGGGGTTTCTACAACCGAATTTGTGTAACCACTTCACCCAGTAAAAATAAAACCACGGAATGTCGCCAGAGAGACGAGAAACAAGCCAATTGCGAAGATCAATAGGGGAATCCAGCAGAAAACAGAGGCTTGTTAAAAGAGATAAAGGCGAAAACCTGGCAGTCTATGACTCACCGGGTTTCCCCAAGATCATAGATTTTCGGTGTCTCTATGATGTCCACAATTTCCGCGCACCGGTAAACGGCCACGCCTTGGTTTAATCCAATATTGATCCGAACAAAACAGCCCTTGACCAATGACTGGTAAGCCAAATAGGAACAAATAGAAGACATCACGTGAATAAACTTATATTCGTCCATATGAGGTGCTGAACACAGGACAGCAAACTGAATGTGTTGTGAAATGATGCCCTTTTACTTTTCAAAAATGCCTTAAGATGTAGCCATTTACTAAAATACGCGGGAACTTATTCCACACGATCCTGTGCATGGTCTTGCTGCGGATAAAATGTCGTGAAACGGTGCATAATACGATCGGCCTAAATATAAAAAGTAGGGCAAATTCGGCATACATAACATTTCCCGGTTTGAGAAGCATCCATGGGCCAGTATCAAGAACTAAGGGCACCTTGAAGAGTCACCAATAGACCACGATGGGAAAGCAGAACACTGATCTGGAAGGTACTTATGACAGAAAAACTGTCCCGATGATCCACTCTTTTGAGACGTTTTTATCTAACCCACTAGGTTCAACTCAGTTATTCATCCTAGGTCGAATGGCTTTAGATATCACCGCTGCAATCACGAACGGTAGGCGCGGATGGAGGGAGAGAACAACCACACGGTTGGGGGTGAATTAGACAGGCTGGGAAGCTTGATTAAAGTAGAGACACCGCTGACTATATGACTGGCTTATGTAGTTCAGTGTCCATAGCCACTGATGTGTAGCGCCCACTGGGAGGTTCGAATGGGTGACAAGTAACTGGAATTAGGTTCCATGCTAAACGAGTTAAAGAGGTTTGAAATCCCCTGTTTGATGCTAAGGTCTCGCAGCGAATTGTTGCACAATCTTTGAAGCAATGTCTTGACAACAACAGGAACCCTTCTAATCAAATCTAACACAATTTTCAACAGTACATAACTGAAGTTTAATGATCCACCGATTTGTGGTTGTATAGTGTAGTCGGTGGTAGCGACAGAGATCTAAGAACTAACACACAAGTGGAAGGTCTCGTAGGCCTACAAATGGTCCCCTTGCTGTAAGCATGAACGAATCCACTGTGAATAGCTGCCAAGAAACCCGAGAGTTGAGGCCGTCCAAATATAGACCGGAACAGATGAAAAACTAGAGCATCGAAAGAATGTCATCTGCGCACGCCGCACCCACGATTCCTTTGCCAGATTGATTGATTGTACAATGTAAGTGGGGCAAACAAAGCCCGACTCTGATGCTGGTCCACGCACATCCTTCGAGCACGAATCACGTGATGTATAGTTGACCACGATAGTGCCCTTAAGCGTATTGGTAAGATACTGAGGGTAATAAGCAGTTACTGGACCGCAGAAGTGTTTCTTAAGTTAAGCCACCCGTTCGATGTTGGTGTGGTCAGACTGCATGCACTCATTCGACCAAATGAGCGAGTAGCATGTTCAAAACCAGACAAGCATGGACAACTCGAGAGACTCACGTCAAAGAAGGGCATGTGGACCCATTTCTCCAGTTTGAAACGGGACAATCGGATTCGGGACAGTTGTTCGACGGAAGAGACCAATGATTCCTCGGGAGAACGGCTACGACCGCGGGCGTCATCTTCACTGGAAGAACCGGACTGTTGGGATCCAGTAGAACTGGAGAGACTGAAGGGTGGGAGGACAAATAGCACAAAGCACATAAGGCTTGCATGTGATCCTCATTGCATAAGCAGGTTCCCAACCGCACGCAGAATTAGGCTGGTCAATCAAACTTCATTTAAAAAAATGGTTTAATGTCAACTCGTCATGGCTGAAAACGTTGAAAGTGTTGTAGCACAGGAACTCAGCTAGTTCTAAGGACACTTCATCAGAGAAGCAAAATGAAGCAAGGCTCCAGCTCTAGGGAGGTAACAGTGAGATAACTCATCAGGTGACGCATTCCCACATCAGCGCATAAATCGTTCAGCTGTAGCACCCTTCCGGTACCTAGCTGCCATGCCACCCGAAGGAAGCACGAGGGCTGCCCAAGCCTAGACAGGGGAAGTCGAGATGCAGAGGTCGGGTTCGAACCACGGACCTTCCGGTCAATAAATTCGCGCTCTAACCACTTGAGCCATCGCATAAAAATCTAGCAGATTTGGCTTTGATCATAATCCTTACAGATATCCATCCACAAACACCTTCAAATCGGCCACCGGGTCCCGCCCAGGAATGGCGTACATGTGTTTTATCAACACGGGCATAGAAGATAGCTTCTCAAGCTAGGTCCTTCCAGCCTCTCTGGATATGAAGCTTCGAGGAATAATTTGGTCTGAGACATCTGTTTCACGGAACTAAGATATTGGGAAGATCTAGGATGCGGATAAAAGGTCAAGAAAAGATATCCAGTCAACAGTCAGTCAAGACAGAATTTACCAACCTGGCACGTCGTGCTTGAGGTCGGGCGCCTGGACGGCTGGAATCCGTGGAGTCTGATTCGTCAGAAAAAATCCGCTGAGACATTGAGGTAGCACCATGCTTTCCCCTTGAGTCCTTAGACTTTCTCCCTTTTTCATCTGTCTCTGATTCAGAGGAGCTGCTTGCACCGCTTGACCGCTTGACCGTAGTAGTTCGCGCAGCAGTTTCGTCCTCCGATCCGGACTGCATACGGCGCTTCTTGGCAGCTTGCTGACGTCGACGTTCAATCAGCTCGTTGAACTTGTGACTGTGTGCTTCCTGAGAAAAGGGAAAAAAGGTAAATTATGGCAACTGACGTTACACCTTCTAGGGGACCTGGGCACACATCATTTCTTTCACAACGGTAACCGTATGTCAGTGAGTTCAATTTACCAATGACCAGCTTGGAAATTTACGAAAGAAACATAAACTACACTTATCAGAGACGGGATATAAGTGCTCTCCGACTGATGAATAGGATCAACAGAGGGAGTGCCTGTTATCACAGATTTTCTCCTCTCGTGGCGTGGGTCATTGGGGTGCTCGGTCAAGTCACTCAAGTGAAAGCATTCACAAAACTTACTCAAATCGGCTAAGTCCTGAAGTTGCAAAGCTGATCAACGTCATTCGCGTTCGTACACAGTACGCCCTCCGCTTCTAAGGACTTGTGCCTGAACCATGGAATAAGGCTGCGCACGTCAAGCACGAAACAGACCCTTCATCAATACGAACTACGATCATCCTTCTAATACGATCGAGGTCGCAAAGGAAGGAGTATTGTATTGCTATGTCTGCCTCCCCATTTATCACTGGCCTACATTTGGGCTATCGCGCTCCTTGCCGGCTCGGCACCTAGCGCCACTTTATTCATCGCCCTTGGATAAACGACGGACAAGAGTTTCCTGTTTTCGATTGCGGATCGACAAAGGAACAAAACGGTCCATGAGTAACAAACCTAACGACCGGTGACAAGGTCCCGCCTTGAATCCAAAGGGGGCGATTTTAACAGATGGGAAGAAAACACAACAAGCGCAATTCGAACATTTAACAATGACGAATGACTCAGTTCATGATAGAGTCTCAATCTTCAGTCGTCAGTGGCATATCCCAAAGGTGAGTCAGGATATTCTTCGACGCAACAGCCACAACCACACTGAGATTGGCCTATGATTCTCAATCCAACCACACATTCGATGCATGACACAAACGGATGGAGGACACCTTTCAAGGTGAGTTCATCGGTCGAGATTACGCACAGAAAGCCCGTCGTTGTTCTGAAAACTCGGCAACCTATAGCGCGACCGTCATCGAAACTCAAGCCTTCCGTGGCAGCAGACAGATTTAGCCTTAAAACAAGCAGTAAGGCAGCGTGAAATTCTCGGTGTGAGGCTGCCTGTTCAATGCTTGGTACAACTGTCTCGAATTGAATGAGTACATGTGGGACGATTGTTAGGTCCGCAATTGCTATAAAAAACTGGAACTTTAATCACCCACAGATCAGTTGGAATGACCAATTTTTGTTGCTGGTTTTCGATCTCCTCATATATACGTACCTAATTACGACACAAAGCTTAGCGGCAATAAGGATACCGTGGAGAAACTCAGTGCCGAAAGCAAAAATCTGACCAACCTCAAATACGCTATTGTGATGGCACCAGCCTCTTCCATTGCGTGCTATCAAATAAATGGTCAAACAAACAAGAAGTTTTGTAGGTCAAACACCTAACATGCAGTTTCTAACGGAATTGCCAAGATGAATATACAAACGGTATCGTTCTCGATGTGGGTAAACAATTTTCCTGAACAGGACTGTCCAAAAGACAATATCGGATAGAAAAAGAACAGTATGGAGGAGGTAAAGATGGCAGTGTTAACATAGTATTACTTAAAATAATGTTTCCGTAGCTGTTGTGAAGTCTGCGGCTCAGCTGGACAAGTGTTGGACTGCATGCCCTCGACTTCTGCAGAGGAGGCATCCTTCCTGCATCTGGAAAGTGCCAATGGGCCTAAAAATTCGGTACGTTGGTCAGTCTTCGGTTGTTTAAGACTACTGGGGGGCTTGTGTGAGCCACCTGTACCAAGATTTAATTTCGAGATCACCTTTATGAGTCGCCACTGACAGTATTCCAAGCTACTTGGTGAATTGGAATAGTACGCAAATTTGGTAAAATTTATTGGTCTAGACTTCGTGCAAACAAGTGGTCCGTACAGCGGTCCTGTTATCATAGAGCGAAAACCTTGCATCTACATAACAGTGGCTGGCAGGGGTCACCTCTGTTTGTTTAATACTGCGTACTCCATAATATTATCTGATTCCTAAGATGACCTAGTGGCCGGATCGATCATTAGCAGTATCAGCAGTCGACATCTGGATGTTCTTAATGCAAGCCATCAGGCCTAGCCCGTGTGCAGTTTGCAAATACCCATCTGAACATCAGTATCACTTCCAACGAGATGGCCGCGTCTTCAAAGCTAGAGCAGTATAAGCTAGCATAATTGGGCTGAAAGCCTCTTAAGTCTTACAGCATTCGCTACAGTCACTCGTTTCGAACTTAAGCCAAGTAGTAAACAGAGCTTATCAGGAAGACGCAAAGATAGCACTGCACAGGAAATGGAAACGAAAAAAATCAGTGAACAAAGAGATAAAGCAGCAAACAACAGAAAGGTAGAACCAGGTCTCGCCACTCGCATTCCTCGAAAAAATGTGCATAGTTGGTGGCACATCGAGGGATGGTAGTAGTTGAAACAAGTGGAACTCTCCTATATTGACGGTTCTGACAACATACGCGAGTAGTGAAGGTGGGCCGAAAGGTGAATGAGTTCAATGCATTGAATCAAGTTGTAGACCCAACCAGAGGGAGAAGAATATGGGAAATCGCTATCCGCCGCCAACGACTACGACGATCTACGCCTCCCGTGGCCTCAAAGTATAAGGGCTCAATTTTGAAGTGAGGAATTCCATGCTGGATGGATGCACTGTGTTGGATTCCTCGGATAGTATTCAAAATGTATTCTACCACTCAATTCTAGGCCTTGATTATAGTCCACAATTCTATCACTTAACTTATTGAGTTGTGAGGTTTTCGGAGCCCCAGATCATGCATATTCCAGAACGTCCGCACGAGAGATTCCGTAACAGTTATCCACGTGCAGCATGTAAGTGGTATAGGTAGTACATGGGGTGAGACAGCTCATTGGTTAGATCTCAAATTTACTGCCAGAAGGTCCGGGGTTCGAATTCGACGTCTGCATCTCGGCTTCCCCAGTCTAGGCTTGGGAAACCTGGTAGTAGCCCAGCCCTCGTGCTTCCTTCGGGTGGCATGGCAATTAGGCACCGAAAGCGTGCCACAGCTGAACGGTCTTCATATAGGTAGACTACCCATGCAGCAACCCTAAATGCCACCGCAGTGTGAAAAAATGGAGCAATCGATGTAGCAGGTCACATTTGCCCTCAATCTAGTTATAACCGAAATGACAAGTTTCTGTATCCTATATTACTTGCGTTGGGTTGGGCATGTGCTTTGCGAACAACGCATTGTGGGTGGGTGTGTCAACGGCAGCTGCCATAGTGACGCCAACCAGGGGATTGAGGAGCCACAAGCGCGAGCAGCAGATCATACCATAAATACCGGCAGTGATGTGGTGACGTTAGCGTAGCGCGTGATGTTACTGAACTACCACAAGACTATTTGTGCAATCCGCTTTCATCCGAAAGAACGGTGGAAAAGTTGTACCATTTTCTGGTTAAAAGTATTTAAAGAAAAGGAAAATCACTTTTTACGAGAAAAAGGGAAGCATATGGGGACTGGTGGCATAACGCCCGAACATTTTGGCACCGAACCGTATTCCTACTGTTGATGATAGAGCTGCAGATGTAACATTTGCAGAAAAGGAAGCTTAAATCGCTAACCTTAAGCAAAATGAGGACGGGATGCGGTTCTAACTAGAAATGAGCAAAATGGCGACTGAGGAAACTACATTCACCAGTACTTTAGCAATGTACGGAGATGGTACTGCGGTTTTGCGGCACTCCACCGCAACAATGAGACTTGGAAGATGTGTACCAGTTGCCAGGGCGAGTCCCAAGCAAGATGCTCCTCCTGTATTGACGGCTGAGTAAAGCAAAGGAAGAGCAGAGAGACTACTTGCTACGTAGATAAACGCCTGTAGAATAGGTAACACGTGGTCTGGAACACGAAAACATACCCATGGTCCCACCACCGGCTGCAGCCACCGAGACATGTCTGTGTCCGGGGGATCAGCTGGCGGGACTCTGCCGATCTCAAGTACTTAGTGATGCGAGTTAAATCGGAGGCGGGTCGTATTGATAGGGGTTGATCATACAGAACATCAGTGCACTTCTACGTCGATGTCACCAAATATCCAAACTGGTGTGCATCATGTGGAAGCTAGGGGTGTACGTCATTGCTGTTTCGCAATCCAACATCAACATCCTTAGCGAATAAAAGCATTTATGACGTTTTGATATTAAGAGACTTCAGTGCCTCAGTTGTTTACTGGTTTGAATCCGCATCTGGCTTCGAGTATCTCAAATTGAGTTGATTGATGGCAAAGCCCTATTTCACAAACATCGGTGGGAGAGGGCTGCATCCCCAATGAACTTGGTAATCACGGGGTTCATCCGCGAAACTGTCGACATATGCACACAACCAAACCTAGGGGGTGATAATGCTGTGTTCCCGCTAGAACTACAAGCAACTTGGACGAAAGTGCCCAATAGATGCTGAATATGCTTTGCTCACCTCACCATCACTACTAATGTAGACAGCAATATACCAACAGTGGGACCTGGCGCCTAAATGTCACATAGCCAGAGGGAAGTATGCCCTAGTGAGGGAAGAAAAATGAAAGAGAAGGCTAGGGAGTTATTGTAAAAAGGCCTTACGTCTGTATACAAAACCTTGAAATGTGACGTGCCCAAACCTACCAAAACCGTTGAGACAAACATATCTGAACATCATTGTTGCGCAAGACCGTATCAAGGGCATCGACGCAAAGTCCTTTGCGAGTCCCGTCCAACGAAATCACAACACACGACGACAAGCAAGCGTTACCAAGGCAACCCGGATGAAATGTGACAGAAAACCCGCCACAGCTCGGCTGCGTGGCATGCCCTGTAGGGTGGAAAATCATGTGGATCCCAACCAGAGGGCGAGAGGACCCAAGTTAACAATAGCAGCTTCCATTTCGCGGTCCCGCGTCATCACCTGTCCTCCGTGGACTTCTCGCCAAAATGGTTCGGCGTGGAAAAACAGCTTTCTTTGGTAGATGGTAGTCAAATATATGTATTACATGCTCCAAAGAACCTAACCTGTTAATTTTTATCTGCTGCTTCAGCGAATCCGACTCATTAACCAGTAGACCCTTATGGATCATTTCATTACGTACATGCTGTGACCAACTGATGCCTGCTACACTACGGAGAGTAATGATCAGAGAGCTGAAGAAGTTTGAGTTATTTATATCAAAGGGAACAAGTTTCACAGCCACGGAGTAGGACTGCTCCCGCGGAGGTAGGCACGGCCCTTCAAACACAGCGGTATTCGTTTCTGACGGCAAAGGTGACGCAAGCTGGCAGATATTGCTCACACCTCTTTGGTGCGTGCACTGACCTCGACTTGCACAATGCGGGTACGGCCCATTCAGCTAGCAATCAAGCTCCTCACGCTGAAGCTTCAAAGAAGTATACGGTAGTAGGAAGGACCCTGGATTTCGAGGGTGCAAGATATGCACACCGAAACAGAAGACTACTGTACGGCAAGTACGCAGTCCTAACTTGCGATGATGATGATGGCGATTCTATGTAGGATGGTTTAGGAAGACGCGTGATCGTCAGATAACAGAACGTCATTCAGATAATCTAAACCTACTAATATTTCTCCATATGTGATTCTCATACCCAGATTCACGGTCCCTTGGAGTACACACTTAAATCGATCAGAGGCATGTGGATAAACGGCACGAAGAGTATCCACAAAATCTGGAGGCAATCCTCGTTGTCCTACCTATCAACAGAGTCGAAGGCTCTCTTGAATCCAAGGAGAACCGCTATAGTTGATCAGCTGTCAGTTGCCCAATCACCTGACGTTATGTGAAGATGTGGTCAATGAACCCATACTCGATCGAAATCTCGGGTTTGCCTACCGTGTGAAGCCAGACGTCATAGTATTACTGAAGCTGGTAACCGTGTTACTACTGGAACGAGGCTCATACCCTTATGGTTGCAGCAGTCACTCTGGGTACCTCTTTTGGGTAAAGGTACAAATATTGATTGGCTCCAGATTGTTGGAACGCACAACTGACTCCAAATTAGTCAAGGCAAAACACAGACAAACCACCGTCCTTGAATATTGCTGGTGGGAGTTCATTCGTCTTAGCGGCCCAATGTCGCTTTGGGCAGAAGGGTATTTTAGTAACTCAAGAAGTGAAGGAGAGTGTAAACTCACAGACGGCTCGAGCTGCGCACGACCAATGACAGGCGCGAGTATAGGACAGACGACCAACTAAACTGTCGTCTAGGATATTCAGTCCAGTGTTGAAGACGTCGGTTCTTGTTAAATAAAATGTTTCCAATCTTATCCCTCATGAACTGACTAGCAACTACTTTTGCGTATCAGGCGAGGAGTATTGGCCCCCTTCATTTCTGGAATCTTTTGATTCACCAGGCTTCCCTATCGGCACGCGGACTGCGCTTGAATTCTTGCGTGCCTGGATGGAACGGTGTGGAAATTGTGCACAACGGATCCATTGAAACAAAACATCCCCGCTTAAATCACGGATGAAAAATGATGACAGATAAAACTCTGCTTAAATAACAGGCGAATTTTCCAGCAAGGAGCTGTGTCTGGAAAACCGAGCGCAATAAGCGACAAAAGTAGTTAGGGTTCCCCTAAACTGGTGGAAATCTCCAACTCTCATCATACAGCTACATGTCAAACGACATGTAGGGTCACACCAAGCTTCTAAGTTGAGGGTTGAAAGTGGATAAAAAGGTTGAGGCTCCGCGAATACGAGTTAGAGAATGACAATAGCGTTGATTCAGAACTTTGAAAGGGCATGTACGGACGGTGTACCGGAACACCCTGAAAAGACTGTACATATCATGAGCGAGTCTACGTCTGACTGAAACCAAGGCTGTAGCTCCCGACGGCGCTCACCAGGTTATCTACCGTTTGATATCATAGGCAGTTGCAGCTACCTTGGAAGCGTCACAGATCCCTCGACAAGACACTGACACAGAACTGGAAACCCGTGGCTCTGAATTCCACACCAAAGAGTAAAAACCATAAAACTGCTTCAAATCCCAGTTTAAAAAATAAGTAATCGACCAGCTGTAGCACCCTTTCGGCGCCTAACTGCCATACCACCTGAAGGAGACACGAGGGCAGGAATACTGCCAGGTTGCCCAAGCCTAGACAGGGGAAGTCGAGGGGCAGAGGTCGGAATCGAACCACGGACCTTCCGGTCAGTAAATTCGCGCTCCAACCACTTTGGCCATCTCGCCCCAGATCCCAGTTTAATTGCAGTGCTGAAGATACCTCCGAGAATAATCGGAGAAAAACCAGAGACATATTCCGCCTCAATTCGCCCGCAGTTGAGCAGCACATATTTCTGCGCGAACGTTCGTACCTTCAATCTGCTGTCATCCGTTGGTGAAAACCAGAGAACAGACAGATAGGGTTGTGAAATCAAGATTTTTTGGGAAAACGTTTGACTAATCCAACTACAATCTGCCAGTGACCTACTTGCCCTCGTAGCAAATGAAGTAGAAACGCTTTCTAATTTAAAGGGGATACTTAGCGCCAGTGGATGGTAGCCGCTTCAGGTTGAGGATGGTCGTCAGCAGAGCGTTTCAGCGATAAAGTAATATTTAAACTCGTTCTCTAGGGGTCAAGCTAGAAACGGGAAAGCGAAGAATGATCAGGTGTTGGGCACTACGGAAGGGATGCCCTCGCACGTTGTTTGTGGCTGCCCTGTGAAGCCCCGAACTGCACCGAATGATATAATGAAGGAAACCGTTAATTCCTCTGGAATCGCATTTTCGTGAGGTTGATAGCGGAAGAAGCTGAACGTTTATTCGGCACTGGCCTTCGCTGTTCTGCACACTGGATGTCTCTCTAGTTAATCACCCTGCTTATCATGTGTGATAGAGATTTTAAAATGTTAACGGGCCTGAGTGTTTGAGTGGTGGCTGGATTATACACAAAGGTCTTCTTCCTTACCTTCTTCTTCTCCAGTGCTAATTTCCTCTGACGAAGACCACGAGGGCCAACGCCGCTAGAATCAGTGTTCTCACCCTCATCACTGTCCGAACTGAAGACGTTGGCGTACGCAGACTGCCGCTTTTGCTTCTGGCTATCCACGGCGGTTGAATTAGATGCCTTCTCAGCGCGCTCCCTGTCTCGCTTTTCTTTCAACTTTTGTTTTACTGCCCGACGTGCCTAGAACATAACAACAGTTACCACGTGTTCTACCTGAATAGCATCCCGGCGTTCTGCTCTTCTGAAAAGTTCTTCCTCCCGTTCTTTCTCACTCATTTTTTCTAGCTTCCGTTTATCATCCTCACCACCAATTAGGTTTTCATCGAGACCATCGTCTTCGTCATCGTCCAATTCGTCGCTGGATATTTCACCTTCCTCGAGATTTACAACATTCTTCTCCACGCGACTCATCTTGGGGTGATGTTTTTTCTTCTTCGACTTGCGCTGCATCTGTGACCACTGGATTGAACAATTTGGAAAACTTCGAAAAGTTTGCTCTCAAAGACAACAAACCTCCTCTTCGTCATCACTGTCGGTGGAATATGATCCGTTTGGCGAAAAACGCGTCGACATCCTCAAAGTGAGATCGTTTGGCCCGCCAACAGAGAGCCCAAATTAAAACAAGAGTGTGTCAATACGACGCTTGACCGTGTAGGAAGCCCAAAGCTTGTAGAATCCGACTGGCAGTTGGTGCTGCCACACGCGTATATGGGGGGTAGCTGGTACTCGAAGAAACTGCTTTAGCGTGTGGCGTTTTGTACCTTTATTTTGCTTTCATTATAACACTACGTATTTCATCAATTGCATAATCTTTTTTGTTTGAATACGAAAAACTAAAAAAAGCGCGCACTCGTACAATTTCACGCAATAAAAACGTGGTCACGTGCTTCGACTCTTCTCTTCTGATTTCGCTCGCGCTTGCAGCGGTCATTTGCGAGTCTCATGTGCTAACTCTGGTATCAAAACATTTCAGACCATCTTCGGAATCTATTATATGCGGAAATTGTTCAGAAGAAGACCCCTGGAACACCATAATTGGATTATTGTTTATCCTCTGACCTGGGCCAACGGCGACTTATTTTAAAGAGAACAATTATTAGTGAGTCTGTTCCATCTGACCTTTTTATTATTGTATACCCAACCTAGCGTTATTATTTTTATTTCTTTGCCACACACTCCTGGTGAAGTAACTTATTGGGTAGCCAGACCACTACAAGCGCTTACCTCAAAATGTCGCAGTTGGCTATAAAACACTGTTTAAGTCTGTTTCTGGTGCTCATTCGAGTGCCCCTTCCTATTGGCAAGGCTTCTGTTTAACGTCGAAAGATTGATAAGTGATGTTATTCCTACTTTTCATGTTTGCTTTCCAGCTGAACCGCGGTCATTGTTTAAGTGCATTACCATTGGCCACCCGAGATGCGGTGGGCAAGATGGTTACCACAAACCGGTGGACCGACCACAGACACCCTGGCTCTACATATGTGCATACAGGCCTCAGGGCTAACACGTTCCTCAATCGCACACGGCGGACGGAGCCCCAGACTCAACAACCTCAGCACACGCTCACCAGCCTCACGCACCGCACCCCGAGCATCGGCCGGTTCACGTAGGCCATGGTACACCGGGGACGGTGTTCTTCAAAAAGGGGGGCCACTGAAGTATACGGTGCCTGCCAGTTTGATTGCTTTATATGTACCTATTGGTGATACACAACCTTGCTTACTGGGCTTCGGCTCATGAGCTTTATTTATGTTTTCCATCCACGGAAATTGCCGTGAACACCTGCCTCCGGAGAATCACTGTCCCCTGGTGTCCCCGTAGCGTGTTTACTACACGTGTAATATAACCGCTGATCATTGGCCGGAAAATGCAGCCCCCCATATCCGGGTATTCATTACTGAATTTCTGGGCCTTATTAGAGAGTAGGTGGTCTTATCTGTGGTCCCCCCTGCACTCTACAGCCAAGATATTAAGTAATATTAACTATATGATCAACTATTTCAACAGCTGCATGCCTAGGTGAGGAATGCGCCTCCTGTAGGCCGGCCCAAGGTCTATCCTAGGTTGACAGTCGTAGCAGAGTCATGTGGACGGACTCGATGGTCTTGCATGTGCATGGGTGCGTTAGAATGCAACGTGCACCATTCAGTGCGCGGCTGACATGCAGCCCCAAGGAATCACGGAGGCCGACATAGTCTTATGCTGCCTGAACCTTGAAAGAAGTAATCCAAGGGTCAGTGATGCTTATCAAGTGCCTGGCAAGATCCCATTTTTGCCTCTTTGTGTCAAATATTGCCCGTTATTTATGTTAGTCCCCCATTTCTGCGCATTGCTAGACATCCACGACTGACGTCGCTCTTGCCTTTATTCTGGCTTCATCATTATGAACATACCTAAAGGTTTGCAACCCACCAGTTGTAAATTTTTATTATAGGGAGGCTGTTCCAGAGGCTGGCATAGGAAAGTGGGAAGAAGTAGTAGCGTAAGTTGCTACGAGCTGGAGTGCACGCCAAAAGGATGTTGGAGTTGCGGAACTTATAGGGTAGACGGGAAGTTATGTTCGACCTACCATGTAGTGTAGAGGCATTTTTGGTGCAACAGATGGCGTAGCAGAGTTTTAATTGGCTCAGACCGTCTGGGCCATAAAGGTCCAAAACCAACGATTATGCAGCGGGACAGGTAGGAGAGAAGGCTGAACTCTGGGAACAGTTTCTTTGGCAAATGAGCACTGGAAGTTTTCATGTGCTAGCCTGCAGAATCGGGTATGAAAATCTGACTATTCAAAGCAGAATTCTATGATTGGTTGTATACGTTGCCCAAAAATTGCTCTCTTTGCGCCTGTAAGACGCAGGAAGCCAATACTAGAAAGCAGAGCAGGTATGCTCAGAACTGAAGTGGATGGGAAATGTTAAAAATATAAGAGTTTGTGAGATGAGGCTATTTGCTTTATGTGGAACGTGTGACATGTTTGCCATCAATTGTGAAAGCGTTAGATGAGAGGGAGCAGCGGCAGCAAGTTATCTGAGACCTGGCACAAGGGAAGCTTAGGTCGGAGACATTTGGCCAGCGAGTCAGAGGGTCTAAGTCTTGTCAGATCTGGCAGAAGGGATGGACTTTAGCAGAGGGAGGAAACGTGTAGGCGAGTTTTATACCGTCTGCAAAGAGGAGGGATTTACAAGGACATGGCGACGAAGACACCGTTGATATATATCTATATATATTAGGAATGCCTAGGCCGCTTCCTTGAATGACTCTACTAGTAATCGATAGTAGAGCTAACTGTTTGTCCCCAGTTTGCCTTACTTTTGTCCCGTCGAACAGACATGAGGTGAACTCCTGGAATAAGTACTTGCTGGCTTCAACAAAACTAGGTTTCCGAAGAAGGATTCGTAAAATCTCTTTGGATAGCCAGGTAGGCCACTATGATAGAGTGCAAGGCGTCGTAGGCTGTGAGATGGACACCAAAAAGTGAAGCTGGTAGTCGCCAACTAACTTCTGAACACGGAATCCATGCCGGAGTTCATCGATGGCATTTTTTTCTGGGAGGAGCTTAGCTGGCGTGCCTCTGACAAGACTTTCAAGGGTTAATAATGTTTATTCCCTACTTGTGAGAGGCATGCAGTCAGGCATGATAATAAGGTCACAGTCAATAGTAGATGTGTAAGGTGGATCCACTGTGGTTGGAAGTAGTTGGGCTACATCCGGATTTGACGTGAGAGCGGACAACAGATCGGTTGCACTGGGATGGGAGGATCCTTGAACTGACAGACTGGATGAAAAGATTCACTACAAGGATTTCGACATTTCGACGACCATGTTTCAGAACACGAAATGCAAGGCCATCGGCCCCCGGCTCGACGGATTCCTTATGGGTTTTAAGAAAGTCAGAAACAACAACAGGGACGACGGTTACTTTTTTAACAAACGGGAGGCTATTCTGACAGTCAGGATCTGTGGAATTTGTGAAGGGTACAAAACGTTGGACTTTAAGTGGAGGGGGAAAGTATCAGCTAACGAAACAAACATTCCATTGGTCGGCTATGGGACAAGGATACCAATCGGTGGAAAGCAGATAAGCGATGCAGAGACTGTCTGGGGACCACTGCCTACAGAACAGGCGGCTTAGTGATTTAAAGTAAGGGGAGACTCCGTGCGTATGCTCTCTTTACGGCCTTCAAGAGATGCCTACAAAGGGTCTCGATCAGTTGTTAGCCTTATGATTAAAAGTATTGAAAAAATCATGAGATTTCCGTTATTCTCGCTTAGTACGGTGTAGTATTACTCAAAGTGTTTAGCAACGTATGAGGATGGGGTATATCCGGGGTGAAAACTTTTTTATAGGGGAAACAACGTAAAGGACTGTCAGCAGGATCCGGTATAAGATATCGTAGATGCGCTGTGTGTTTGTCGGGAGAAAAAAATCGCCTCAGTCCCAGGAAGCCACCAAGGAATAAAAAGCCAGCAGAATATCAGGAGAGGAGGAGAAGGAGGGAACTTGAGGGAGCAGTTGGACCACAAGTGACTGTGTTGCAAGGAACAGCGCAGTGTTCACTGCGTGGAAAGCGTGGACCGACTTTGGCCGAAGCCAGATGACCCTCGTTTGAGAATTTTAAGTCTGGTGTATGAAGTCCATGATTAGGGCTACGTGCAACTCGGGACCAACCTTCTGCACTAAGTTACGGAAGCAGTGAGGCGTACGGGGTGGGGCCCGCAAGCGGGAGACTAAGACATCCAGCAGGTTGGAGTCAACCAGCACAAATTTAGGCGAATGAGGGAGGGCATACACAGAGGAGGTGATACGGGATAACTCAGCAGAAGCAGAAGAGGGGGCGGTTTTAGATAGATGCGACCTACTAGTACTTGTCGGTTGGTCTGTTCTGTAGAGATCTAGATGTCCTACGGAATCCTTTCAAGGATAGAATCTTCAACGAGGGCAAAACGAAGTCCTGATTTGTAATAAATAGCACAGCCTTCACCTCTTGAGTTTGTTCTGTTAGTGTGGTGGTTGCTATTGATAGGGATTTAAAGTTCGAGGCCTGGGGTTTCAACCAAGAGCCATGTTTATGTCACACAAATTAGACTTGGTTGTGCGATGGCGCTAGTTGCTGGCAGATCCGAGCGGGAACTGAACAACAGTATCAATGGGCATGCTGACGAGCAAACCGCGCTTATGGTGGATTTAGTTACTAGGAGGACTTGCGAGAGATGGTTTGGGGTACATATGGGAGGGTTATTGGAGTATGTTCGGCGTCGGCATAGGTGTACATAGCACTGGTAGAGGGTGGGTGAATGGTGGGCATATTGTGTCTGAACTCACGAAGAAGGCGGAGTACGGGGCTCAGTAGAGGGTAGAGGACGTCTTTGTCAGAAGGACGTGCAGTTGAGAGGAAAGTATTTTGACGTGCAGTCTTTAGCATCACCAGGCACTGCGGAGGGGGACGTGGTCTAGAAAGAGGTGGTGGATGCTGATGGACGGGTGGCAGCAGAAAGTTGTAGGCGGATAGAGTGAGAGTGGATGGATGGGGATGTGGAGGTGGCTGCAAATATGGGGTTTTGCCAGGAACGTGGAACGCGCGGTCAATTTTCTTGTTCAATTATAGAGAGGCCGGAGCACAGGCAGGTTATCTTGCGATGCACGAGCGATGCATTGTCAAGCGTCTTGTTGAGGATACACTATGAAGCTTTAGCAATAGTAGGTTTCCATTTGGTAGCCTTCTGAGACCGACGTTTGAGACTGAGGTAGTAACTTTTAGAAAGGTGCCCTTGCAAGCGAGTACGAGCAGCTTTGAGCTTTAGGGTTTAGAATTTTTGTCAGGGAAGAGAAGGGTGACTAGCAGACACACGGCAGCGTTCTAACCCCTGAATCGCAGGATTATTGGGCAACGCACGAGAGGTTTAGACTTTCGGGGCCATCGAGCCGTATAGGTAGTGTGGGGCCTGTCACCTGCAGTTCACGTGGCAGTTTGTTTAATTTAAGCAAGGTCCGTTCAAATGCATTTTAAACCAGGGTCCGGTGACGGCATTCAATGCATTCAACCTCAGAGCAAATATGGCAATGTGGCTAAATGCTACTTCAAGATTTGCTGAATCGCTCTATTTCTCACAAAGAGGTTAGCTAATTTTCCATCATGTGCAAAAGAGCTCTGCGTTTTGTCCGGTCTCTCTCTGAAACTGAGATCCCTTTAGCAGGTTTGAGTGAATGGATCTACTGAGCAGATCAGGCAGGAAGATGCCGGTTAGTACTACCAAAAGGTCTAAGGTTACTCGTAGCGCTTTTTCAACCGGCCCAGAAAGGTGAAGGGACTAAGGGCTGGATCTCTTGGTTGCGGGACTCTTCTTTGGGCTCACTGAGGGGATGGACGTTGAGAAATCAGAGTCTAACAACCGCTTAGAGGAGGAAGACAGGTGTGATGGTGTCATATTCTGCTTTACCTTTGGCTGAGCGATATTTGTTCGTGAAGCAATAGGGAGAAAACATAAGGGTTCTCATTTAAACCCTTCCACGATCTCCTCGGGCTGTCTTGAGTGCTTATCTGTTCTGAGAGCTTAGATGGGGTTGTAGAGGTGAAAATCAGTGACAAAATGTCAACAAAAACGGCGATGTAAATGAGGTCTAAATCAGTAAATGGTACTGGAGAAAGGACAGTCGCGTGAACCTTAGCGTACCATGTGCCAAGTGCTAGCGAACTTGAGACACGTAAGTTTTAAAAAACCTTAACAGTTTGCTAAAGATCGCAGCGGAAACGTAAGCACGGGAGCTGGTATTCTGTGTCTACGAGAGAAACCCCCAGTTAATGAGGCTAGCTGAATATCGATCGCAACTTATAATAAAGGCGGAAGGCTTACTGTTTCTAGTGGGCTACATGGTATAAGATCCGGAAGCTTAGGCGTCGAGAACACCCAATGAGAAAGACATCCGGGAACAAGGGCGAGTACAACTATTGAGTATACAAGCTGAATAGCTAATAAGCACAAAAATCGGGTTAAGCACTACGGATAGGCTGGGACGAAAAAACATTTTATATCATCTGACCTTGAAGTTCCCAGCTGCTGCAACCCATTGCATGCATTCTGAACATTGTTGTGGTTTGCTATCTGTAGTCACTTTTGGATCACCCTTGGCACCTAGTACGTCAGAACTAGGTCGTAGATCACAACTCATTTGGCTGAATTCCGTTTGAGTGCCCAAATACTGCTATATATGCCAGGAAAGTCTCCATCATTGCACCACTTACAGATTAAAGCTTATAGCAGTGCTTCGGGGACTGGTGACTATTTCTCTTGTACATGCTTTCTCTCCTGGTACTGTCCAACCCATGTAATAAATAACAGATCAACCAGTTATCTCGAAAGTTCACTCCCGTCCGCCCTTATACATCTGATTTCCACACCACCACTTTGCATGCTTATATCGGCCTTTACTAGATCCCTTGTAATTTAATATCGTTTGTTAGCAAACCCACCCCCTTGGTCGCTAGTCTATATCCTATTCCATACAATCACTTGTCATCACCCTAATCGCGGCAGACGTCAAGTTTTTCTTTCAATGTATATTAATGCACATTACCCCATTTGTTGTCTTTTCAAACTCACCATGCTTTACTAATTCCATCCCACCCCCTCATCTTCCCAAGCTTCGAACTTCGGCAATGCCTGGTTTGGAAGACCTGGTTGGCTGTTACCCACTCCACCTGGCAGGTGATCTTCAACCACAGGATACCCAAACGGACCAAAAGAACCCTGCGATTCCATATCGGCTTCGCTCCACCTTGTTTCCTCGACCAGCCTGAAATGAATCCCGCTGCCCAAAGAACTGCACACCCCAGCCCACTCACCTTAAAATGTGACGTCCGTTACGGGGCTGTCCAAAAACTGAAGCATGTCAGGCCAATGATGGCACGGCACTGCCATACCCAGTTCGATAGCACTCCCGCAACTATTCCATTCCTTCTCTCGACCGTGCCCTCGCCCACTCGTTCCATTAACTGCAAATACGACGAACTCCCCAATCGACCCCAGCTGACTCCATGACACATTCATTCCAACCTGCTGAACTGTTGGTTGAAATTTAACCATCTCTGTGTTACTGTGCTTCCCACCAAATCCAATAAATTTCTATACAGTTCGCGTTCCGGCTCGTGTGTTGCCACCATCTCTCTCTTCCAAAGGAACTATTATGCCCGCCTCCACAACAGCGACACCAGTGAGTCACTACAGTTTAACTGTATACCATGTCTCTGAGATCCCTGCTACCATTTACCCGCTTTGCTGGTCCCTCCATTTCATCATCCCCACTTACGCTTTTGTGACCCTGGCCACGAGCCCAATAGTCCAAGGCCGCGAGGCCTCAGCGGTTGTTTTTGGCTTCAGTTCAATTTGATCGGCTGGATGATGCCAACTTTGCTGCTTCACCAGATCTGATGTTCTGGTTTCTGATTTTCCACAGCTTACATTTCTCTTGTCATATTTCAGGCAAGAAGCCTCTTGTTTTGCCCTCCCTCGCTTTGTTTTTGCCCGCCACCTTCAAATCCTAACGATCTGACCTTGCTTGATGTTCTCTTCGACAAAAGAGCTTCCCTGCTCTTGCCGGTTTAGTGACGACCACGCCTACATTGGATACAGCTCACCGCCTATGGCGCTGTCCTCTTTTCCCACCCAAAACCCCCTGTACTCACCAAAAGAGAAATCGTTCCTGTGCTGACCAATACTGATACGCTTCAGGGAGAAACACGAAGCTCATCGTCTCCTAGAATCAGAGGTAGTTTCCACATATACGCAGCAAACCGTAACAACAAAAGTAAGACGGCTCACACTTGACTACAATAGCAGGCTGTCAATAGCCTAAACCCTGAGGTCAGCTGCCGAAAGACACATGAATAAAATCATTCATTTCTTCATACTAACCGAGTGCTTTGCCGCAATAATACACTCGTCGTCTCCTAGAGGCATTTCGAATACAGGCATGCCGGATCTCTGTAACAACATCCACGGATGGCATCCAGAAACCTCTTCACAAAGTTTCACCCAAACCGCCTTGAAAACCAGGTCTTGCTTGCAGTTACTGCTCGCCCTGCCTGGTCCGTATCCGCCGAAGTCACATTACTTCCAAACTTCCAGAAACCCGACACTTAGTCTCGCCCTAATTTCCAGCACACCGGACCCCATTTTCCTTACTCTATTTGAATAGTGCCCAAATGCTGCGCAGTTTTGTCTGCCTCCTTTTGGCCTGCTTCCATTCACGGCCTTGAGCCCTCCCTCACCTCTATCTTCGGGCGCCTAATGTTGCCTCTGACCACTTCGACTACTTTGTTTGCACAAGCAGAATTTACTGCTGACGTGACGCATGCGGAATCTTCCCGGCCTTGAGTTGAAGCTACACTCTGTGAGGACGGCGTTGGTTCTTACTTTATACCCCCGAAACTAGTGACATCCCGTGCCTCTCCTCTCCACCAAACAGCCTCTCCGGACCTAAATAGCTGCCACAAAATCCTGGTACAGCAAAACCCTGCTCCCATAAACCCTTGAGTTCCTCCTCCTGGTCCTTTTCTCGCAAAGGTGGCCGTTCTTCGACCTCCACAAAATTACACCGAGGGGATCCCCAATCCATGCACACTAGGTACTTTGCAAAGCCCTAAACACATACCATCCGTTACCTACTTTCAATCCTCATTAGGTTCGCGAACCTCTCCATCAGCATAACATTGGCCTGGGCTTCCTTTTCGACAATTACCTACACATTTACTACTTCAGACTCTTCGAAAGCAACATGCAGCTCCGCCGTCATCTCCCTTAACCCACTCTTTTGAAATCCCGAAACTCCCCTCATCGCACCCACCGAAAGAGGGGGCCCAAACGGGCTCGTTTCTCTCTCATCGAGGTTAGCCGCACCACCGTCTCCTGCACTGTTTCCTGCTCTACTTCTATCCTTGCAATCCAGCCCCTACCACGGGCTTCTTGTCATCTTTTGGACAACTCACATCGGCTATTTATGCCACACCACAACTTGCGGCACCAAAAACACCATCGGACCCGTCTGCTTGTCCCCTTTTAGGGAACCTCCTAGCGTCCCCTTATTTCTCCATGTTTTGACACTACAGAAGCTTATGAGCCTTGTGTAACCCTACCCTGGCTATTTCCGTCCAGGTACCATGTTTGAGCGCCCTTTTATACCAGTTATACGGCCGTTGACTTCTGATCCGGCCTACGATTTAGTCTACGTGGTCTGTATTGTTACCCCCGACGTCCGAGGGGACCCTATTACTCTCTGCTGGCTGCACGTACACACGTTCTTTGCCCCCATATACATCAAGATAGGTCCGGGTGTCATATTTCCATGCAAACTTAGCTCATTCCATTTTGCCTTTCAATTCTAGACACCCGGACTCCTCCGGTTCTCCGCAGCTTTATTTCAATCTCCTTGCGTTTGCAATTTCTAATAGCCATTGTTCTTAGCTCTTCTGACCCCTGTTGTAAACCTTCTATCCTACCGTTCAACTCTCGCTTTCATCTGCCTAAATTGCACCACATTTAATTTATCCCCATTTGCCTAGCTTTCGCGTATGACTAAAACTAGCCTGTTTTCTAGCACGCTTGATTTTCTCTTTCTTAGGACGTTGCATTTTTTACACTCAGTTCCAGCTCACTGCTGGTGACTGCCTTGTCTACGTCAGAACAAAATTGGGTGTCCGTCCTACTGACGGTCCCTATTGGCCCACACTCAAGAATCTCTTCGGCTATCGGTCACCTCACATATCCCCACTTATCCTCATGAGCGCGCTCCCGTACCCACTACACGCCACCAACTCGCTTGACCAGCTATTCACGCTTGCCTTTCGCGTCAAATTTCCGCCTCACCCGTCCAAGTTATCAACTTTCACGCGGTATGCGTTTCTCAACAAAAATCTCAGAAGGTTTTTTTGCCTCTAGCGGCCCAACCCGCTTTTGGGGGTCGATCTCAGGTTGTTAAGAACCGCACACCCTGCCTCCCACAATGAACATCCCCCTGGTCAACCTGTGCCCAAGTCTCACCGCCGTAGCTGGGCTGAATTCCCCTGGTAGCCACCACAATTGTGTTACTTTCAGTCGGAAAACCACCCATCCTCGTGTTACCCCCATACCTTTAAGACCATACATTATTTAGTACGGTACCCCTGAATGCTCCTCAGTCTTTTCGCGAAACGTAGGCTTTGAGGGAGGACGTTCTCTTCCGTAACATCAAAAGCACGTCTATCGTATTTTGCGGCAATATACCGTAGTCAGGGGAGCTTGTTGTTATCCCCACAGACCTTTCCTATTACTGCTCGCCTTGAAACCCGGCGGTCAGTTGTGATGTGCGATAAACTTAGGGAATGTCGTAAGCTTTTCCGAGAAGGTCACGAACGTTTTCCTCCTGTGCTTAAAATTTAGCGCACCTCCGATGAACCAGCTCTCGAACAGCATAAGGACTGGCGCCGCAGTCCTCCCTCATTGATACAAGATGCTGAGTGGCTTGCCGCACAGGTGCTGCTCCTCCAAATCCTCTGGGAGGTCCTTTTTGGACCCCGCTGATATCGAGGAATCAAAACTCCTAAAACGATGGTCGCTGTCCATCCTTCATTCCGCTGGCTTTTTGGCGCATGGCTTTGCTACTAATTTCATGACGACTACATCTAAGGAACACATGAGCCCCATCCAACCTACGCTCGCAGTTAGTCAACTTGATCCCACTTCGTCGTTGGGCTAGCTCACGCACGCTAACCCAGGCGCATGTGCTTGACCTCAGTAATAACACCCTGTCAATGGTGACGCCCCAAGTCAACGGATACACTCTACTATTACCCAGAACTATAATTCAGACCCACCAACAGCCCATCAACCTATCGTGGGCATTCCTCATACTTGCTTTCCTGCCTGTACTTTTCATCGCCCATTAAGTTCCTCGTTAATGATTATCTGCTCATCACCAAGTACTGTAGAATCGACAGTATGAGTTTTGGCCTGCCAGCTAACGCCGGTTAAATAGATTTCTTTGATAACATTTACTCTTCTCGGAATCCCGGATTGCTCATCGTTCATGTCTACCTGGACTTTCGCTTAGCGTTTATTCAGGTCCCCCGTGGTACTCCTGTCGCACGAGTATCAATGTCTTTTACATTTGCTTTGGGCTTCCCAGAAAGGCTAATCCGTGCAACCAAACTTATGGAACATCAGCTAAGCGACCATTATCGTGACCTCTACGATTGGGGTGGCTATGATCTTCGCTGATTATTCTTATGCCCACTTGAGGGAAAAAGCTCGGTCCCTCTTCCCGTCTGAGCTCAGATCACTTCTGACTTGGTTTTCAGGCTGTTTTTGGATGGAGTAGGGTCATCTTTTTCCTGCGACTCTCCCTTCAGTACCTCCTCATCGTCTTCTCCATCCTCTTCTTCACACGATGTGCAGCGTGATAGTGAGTTATTTTCGCTTAGCTGGATGGCTTGATCAACGCAAGTTTAATTTTCCACACATGGGTGGATTTTTGAGTTTTCGGATAGAAACTAAGGTCTTTTCCTAAGTAGCGGTGAAATGTGATGGGTAAAGTTTTACCTAGTGGCTCAAGCCACGCAGCTCTGGGGCCAATTCACATGACAGCTCCTTAGTACCGAGTGTGGATGCATATAATTTAATCCTATTTTTATTCGGTGAGAGTTCCGTCAATAATATGCCGTGCTGCTTTCAGGGCGGTGTTATGCCGTTCGGCAGATAGGACTTGGTAGTTTACAGTTTCCCGCAAATTTGGGATCCCACTCTCGTTCGTTTAAATTATGGGGATAAAAGGTGTGCTACAAAGACATTATATTCTTGTACATTCCTACAAATCGATAGACACTATGGAGAGTTTCTATCATGGTGGATTTGAAAAACGCTTCTCGAGGAAACATTACACGTGCTCAAGCGTTTGTCTGTGCGAGCGGGGGTGTAACAGATGCGAAGTCATATACAGAACCAAGCCTCTTCGCAGAGTTCAGAGAAGGCTGAAAAATTGCCCTATTATATTAGCTACAGAAACGGAAACGAAGAACATTCATTTCAGGCAAAACACTTCTAAGTAGGTCAGTTTTGAGCGATTGAACGCATTTTTTAAATTTAAAATGTCTGTTGGCCCCGAAAAGTCGTGCACCTAAACAAATTGCTGGCACCAACAAATTGCGGAAAAGGCACCAACTACAGACACGATTACCTAATATCTGTTAATCCCGAGACCACAAAAGATGTGGGCGATCGCTTTTATCCCGCGGATACGACTCGGCGTCCGCATGCTTTGCCTTGGGGATAAATCCTCCAGTGCGTTTCTAAATTTCAAAGGCTAATTTACGTAGCTAATTCTCCCAGAATATTTGCATGATAATGTAAATGATAATTCAAGGCAACAAATTTGCACATCTCAACCACAAATGCAAAATGACAGCCGACACGGTCGTTCCTCTAGCGGTTCACAAACCATCGGAATCAGTTGGGTATGTAGCATGCATTACTCGCTAATCCACTGACAGCTTAACGTAACCGTAAAGGACTTCACTCCTCTCATGGGGTAATTAAATGCTGAAATATGGGATATTTGTTATTTAATCTCCCCCGATTTTTTAATTGATAGTCTTCCGGAACCGAAATAGACGAGGGCGCCGCAACAACCCACAAGCCGCCGGACCGCTGTAAAGGGAGTCTTGCTGCCCATTCACCAGCCTCTAGCAGAAGTGGAAATCGCTAACCAAATCCAAGGATAACTATGTGCCTATTGTGCCCACTTGTTGAGGACACAGAGAAACATCTGGTGAAGCCCCTAGCTATCACATAACCAGGCTCCAAGCATGCATAGCTGTATGGATGTGCAATGAACGACGCTAGCAAAACGCCACTTTATTCTTACAGCCGATGCCATGAACCTGGTCGGTTGCTACAGCATGAGAGTATATGCTACTTTTAAGGCGGAATGCAAAGCCGAGGTAAAAGCAAACCACTCAATATACAGCAGCCAAAGGAGCCGTTAGCGAGATTTAGAACAATCCAGTTATACTCCTTTAATTATCCTGGTCTGATGAGTGTCGTCAACTCCCTTTGAAGGTGCCGGTTAATGCCGCAACGGAGCACCGAAGGAAAGGTAGTATATTTATTGATTGACAATAATAATAACGCTGTTCATCCACAATTGGTCGGTGGTGTACAGCAAGACCTGGTTGTAATAGTGCACTCAGGATAAAGACATGACCAACGTCAGTTGCATGTGTCTGACAATACGTGGAGACTGAGTAGTCATATAAAAAATGGAGATTATCCAACACAGGTTGGAAAATGCCAAAATTGACACAACCGGAACTCAGTGGACATTAAAGACGCCTGAAAAGTGCTATCATGCGTATTTCCCAGCTTGTAGGAAATTTACAAATTGATCCAAGGTCAGACCGTTACACTTCGTAGATGGCGGGCAATAACAAAGTCCTGGAAGGTGAAGCCAAGGGGTCCCGCCTGATGCGAGATAAGAAATTGCAAAGTAAGGAAACAAGGAGAAAAACAAGGCCGGCAAAGCATGAATATTTCGAAGATCGAGTGGTCCAATTGGAAGTAAAACTGGGAAACTTTGCTGAGGCTACGCGGCCTCGAACATATGTGTCAGTGGCCAGCAACACAAAAGTGGCAAATTGGGACGACTGGGTGGAGGAATTCTCAGTGGGGATAAACATTAGCTTTCACTTCAAGATTATGATGTACACCGAAGCCGGATAGACTCACCAGTATCACTAGTAGGGGGAGTCAAGAGAAGGAGTTTTTTGGGAGGCTGAGGTGTGATAAGCATAGGACCGAACGACAACTATAAATAGGCATTAAATTTGTGGCCATAGCAAACTGAAATCTAGACAGAACACGGAAATTTAAACTTCGAGGGAAAGGTTCGGCGGACGAGAACGAGCTTGTCTAAGAGGTTGTTGGATCTAGGTAAACGGTTAACTCCCAAGGGCACCCAAGGGCACTGGTTTTCAAGATGTGGCAGTCCAGAGTATGAGGAGAATAATCTCAGGTGAGGCATCATACTGGGGGTGGCAATACCATGCCTTCACAACACCCACATGCTCTAGTTTCTAAACACTCCCGTGAATGCCATCAAGATTGATGTGAGCAGAGTGGGGGTGCATGTCCGTGAGGAGCGAGATTCGACTCACCCAACATGATCAACGCAGGTGCAAATAAGCCGATATAGAAATAGAGCTAACTTAAGTTTGGTTGAAGATCGGCTTGAATGGAGAGCGGACACCAAGCGGATACCAACCGTACGGAGCGTTCATTGCAGCTACTGCCGAAGACTGAGGCTTGGGAACGGGAAGAAGTGGGTGAGTGTGGGGAAGAATCAGGTAACTCGGAGTTCCTCAATAGAAAAAGTTTATTACATTTGAAGTGACGACAGCAAGTCGGTTACTGTGCAGTGATACTAGTAAATTTTTTTATGAATGACCTAACAGCCAAGGCTTTGCTAAGTCTGCCATTATAATGTCAACGTGCTACAAGAGAAAAAGCCATTATGCTTAGGTCGGAAACGTTAATAGCGAAGGGGTACTTAGGTCATTATATTTTATTTGTTTGTGACCACTCCATGGTGCGGGAGTGAGAAATGGACGAAGTGGACTTGTTGTAGTGCAACACAAACTAAGACAAGGAAGGAAACTGTCCTGTACGTCGACGCAAGCCACGAACGTGTCAAAAGTAACTACAGCGTACTCCACGCGTTTCGGTACGCGAAAATACAGTTTTCTTTAGTCTGTATTTCATGGCATCGTCAGATAATTGGCACAATCCGAGCAGACGCAAACCAAAATTAGTGGAAGGACGCCAACAATGTTCTTTTATGGACTTCACGAATAAGTGGCCAGCCTCAGATTCACGGCCACGTGGAAAGCGGGACATTGTCATCACACCCCTTAGTGGAGGTGAATAACAACGCAGAAGCTAATGCCCAACCGCTTATTATTTGTTTGCTGTCCCTGTTTACAATAACGCCCCCCTATGGACAACCGCGATCCCATGATTGAATTTTTTGCTGAGCTAAAAGCTACCACCCTGTAACCTCACCATGTAATGGCCTGTTCCAACTAATCCAACGGCTACCCTCCTCGCCTCGGCGGCTGAGTCCTTACATTCCCAAAATTAAGCACCTACTCTGGCCTAGATAGTACCTGGTTTCTAGGTTAGCCAACAATGCCCATCTCTTTCTGGGCTCAGTTAGCTTGCTGTCGCCCCCTTTTTGATTTTTTTCTATCGAGTGCCCCCTGGCCCTCACCAGATGCTACTGCTCTCATCCTATTCCTTCCTCATTCCTCTCCCTCCTAAGCTTCAATCTTCGGCTGTGGTTGCGCAAACGCCTCGTACAATATACTCACATGGTCTTCCTACAGATTGGAATTTTTCATTGGCTCTGCATTGGCCTGATTCTATCTGTGTTAACCTCCTCGTCTAATCCAGATCCAGCTGCCATGGAAATGCGTATCGCCTGTCCAATTGCGGCAACCCTGACAGCAGTTACGGGGCTGTCCAGAAACCGAAGTATATCAGTACAACGATGGCATGGCACTACCATACCCATTCGAGGGCACTCCCGCATTTATTTTCTTCAGACTCTCCACGGCAACTCCTCGCCCGCTTGAGCCTGCAATCGCAACGACAAAAACAAATTTTTCGCCTGGCCCCAACCGCCTCGTTCGAAACCGCTGAACCCACCGTTCGGAGTTAACCAACCTAGTTTCCTACCGTAATTTCGGGTTTCCTTTCCACAAGTTCAATTCCCTTTATGGTGTTCGGTCGGCCCTACGCATTGGCGCTATCTCCCCATTAAAGCTATCCTTTACACGTGACTTCCCTACAACAGTGAGACCAGTGAGTTTACTCATCCAATTTAAACCATACTTTTGAGAAAAAGCCTGCCAGTTGTCTCCAGATCAAATAGTTCTGTCCCCATCACCATTTTCGCTTTTTGCGACCCTAGCCATTTACTCGACCGCCTAAGGTCACTCATGGCCAGCAACGGTTTTCAATTTTAGTTCATGTCAGCTGGCGTCATCTTTGAACTAGTCGTACCACATGCCCACTGTCCTCATTTTTCGGCTCCCATAACTGCGTTGACAGTTCACCTGATAAGCATGCCAGATGTGTCTGACGGAGATCTCAATGGACGTCTGCTCTGTTTTTGAGCTGACTCAAAACGAGGAGGGCTGGTGGGGTTGCTTTACACTTACATGCGGCCCTGCCAATTCCGATTGTCCTCTCTGATACCACTCCTGCACCTTTTTGTGATGCACTGTGGCTTCAAGTCCCGCTGCGCGGGTCCGATTCTCTCCTTCTCGGTGTGGTCTACTGTTGGCCTCGAGCCCTCCTCCGGGAGATGACCACTTCCTCATACGAACCCTTGGGCAACTCTCCTCCAGCTACCACTTCACGCATCTGCTGCTGGTAGGGGACTTCAACGCCCAAAGGCCCCTGGACGGAGCGCCAGCGCGTCGGATCAAGTGGACCTTTTACAGCGGCGTTGACCGAAGTCGTTCAACAGAGCGCTTGGACTCAACATGTTATTGCACCCACCAGATACCGCGCGGACAAACAACCGTCCCTCCTGGATTTGGTCATCACCAACGAAAGACATTTCGTTGATCAGGTGACAATTAACGCTCCACTGGGACATAGCGACCACTGTGTGCTCACCTTTGATTTCATCTGCTATTGGGCCAGAAATCCCGAACCCCAAACGTGGATTCGAAACTTCTGCCGTGCAGACATTTCGGGAATGCGCATCTTTCTTGACCAAGTTAAATGGGACCAGCCTCAGTGGAAGACTTATATAGGACTATTGTCCAGAAAGTTCACGAGGCTGACGCGATGTTCGTCCCAAAAAACCAGCACGCAGTCGGATGAGCCGTAAACTACCCAAAAGGATCCGGCGTCTTCTGGAAAAGAGGTCACAACTATTTCTCAAAAGTTGACTACAGGAGACACAGAAGATGAGCTGGCATTTCGTAAAATGCGGAACCGCTGTAAATCGGAAATCCGCCAATGGAACATACGAAACAAGCCACCATTCTGGCCTCGCCTGGAAGAAAAGATGTGCTGTTCAAATACATGGGACATCGCCGAAGAAACAAGCCATCCGCGTTCTCCCTGAGGGACAGGAACGGGGAACCCACGAGTGACCCAATAGTGGTATCTGAGTTCTACAGAGATCACTATGCAGGTCTGTATTCAGTCCCAGCGTCCTCGTCACATCCAACCTTGTCAAGGCGTACCTACGAACGGCCTCTAACCGACTTGGTATTCACGGTGGAGGACATTCGTCAACTCCTGCACAAGATCAACCCATTCTGCGCGTTGAGGTCCGACGAAGTCCACCCAAGGATCCTGAAGGAAACGTCGTACACACTGGCAACTCATTTCCATCTGCTGTTTCGTCAGTCGCTTGACGAAGGCCACCTTCCCTCTGTTTGGAAGGAAGCGATTGTCACGCCAATCTACAAAACTGGTGACCGACTATCGCCTGGCAGCTACAGGCCTATAAGCCTCACTAGCGTGCCATGCAAGGTGATGGAACGCATTCTGAAGCGAGCCATTCTAGATCACCTTACTTCCAACAACTTGATTTCTCAAGCTCAACACGGATTTCTCCCAAACCGTTCCTGCGTGACGAACATGCTCGTATTTATGGACAGCTTAACCCAAGCCAGGACGAGGGACTCATATCGGATGCCATATTTTTCGACTTCTCAAAAGCATTTGATCGAGTCCCACAACTGTATCCCACGGGATTCAAGGGAAAATCCTACACTGGATCAAGGCATTCCTATCAGACAGATCATTCCGAGTGAAAGTAGGCTCGACCTACTTTCTGCGGCGCCGGTCTCCATTGGAGTTCCTCAGGGCTCCGTTTTGGGACCTTTGCTGTTTCTGATATACGTCAATGACCTTCCAGATGTTTTTGCAAGTCCATGTCTACTTTTTGCGGACGACTTGAAATCGTGGAGTTTCAATGCCAGTGCCTTCCAAATGGATGTAGACGCCGCAAAGCAGTGGTCGTTGGACTGGCACCTTCCTCTGAATGACGAAAAGTGTGTCCATATGTCATTTGGAGGAGACTCAGCGAACTCCTTTGTCATGCATGGTGAGAAAGGACCAGAAGACATCACGAGGATAGATGCCAAAAAGGATTTGGGTATCTGGCTCTCTCCAAACCTGTCCTTCTCACTGCACCTTGAGAAATCGGCTCAGAAGGCATTCGCTGTTCTACGGATGATTCGGCGTACCTTCTCTCGTATTACTCGCACGGACTTCCAAATACTCTATGGGGCCTATAGACCGCTCCTTGAATATGGTTGCCGGTCTCAAGTCCATGGACTACGAAACGCGTCTCAGTGCTTGACCTCTTTCCCCTGGAGTATCGTCGCCTCCGAGGGGACTTAATTCCTACTTACGCCCTGTTTGAACAAGGTTTGGCCAACAGGTTTTTCACCGTTGACCCAGCAAACACACGGAGGGGACACGGTAAGAAGATTCTTAAGCTCAGAGCGCACGCCTTCATTAGGCAAGCTTTTTTCTCATTTCTGGTAGTTGCTGCGTGGAATAACCTTCCTGAGACGGTTGTCCACGCTCCCTCTATAACTCAGTTCAAAACACTATTAGATACTTATTTACGTGAGTCCTCGCGCTGGCAAGCATACTGCCCCGCGCTGAGAACTTAAAGAGCATTGCTGCACCCTTTTTTCACTTGTGCCTTTCAGATGAACGACAATAACGAAACCGACCCGGGAAACTTGAGCAAATGCCTCGCTCCTGTGTATCAATCCGTGAATCCCTGAATTGACAAAGGGGCAAATGGTCGAAAACCGAGGAATGACAGCTGGTAGAAGAAACTCATCATTTTGGCTGGCTTTCTGAAGGCGTTTTCTTCTATGCTTTTCCATGCCACTCTACAAGTATACTCCCCTTTAGGCGCTTCATTGTTTTAATAGTTCACGTTAACTTTGGAGCTACAACAACAAATGGCGTCAATTCATATGTGACTCCAAGTTCCTTGAAAGAGGCATTATAATCCGCATGGAAAATCTGTCACCATTTCCGCATAGAGGAGGAAGAGTATGACATTATTTTATCGTGGTAAAGGGATAGACTGAGGTTCAACCATAAAGCTTGCCTTTCCTACCCCGGACAATAAACAGTTTATGGATATTCACGGATACACATATTGATACCCGGGATCGGAGCTTTCGAACAAGGAATCTACTTTTTAGGCAGTTGCTGTTTTCTTTGAGCACTTAAATAATAAGCACTTAAAAAATAATTCATCAGTTTGTAGTATCCCTTACGGTGCACAAATATTATGTGCTGATCTTATTATCACATTTAAATGTGGAATAAGTTGGATTTTCCTGTCGCTCGTCGCTTTATTTTGCAAACTGCAGTAATCTATAAAGCCATAGGTTGTCTCGTCTCCCCCACTACTGACGCTTGAAATGCTACTGATGATTTTTCTTTTGTGGGGTTTCTTATTCAAGGCTATTAAGACCGAACAAAGACTATTTCCTTAAGTACTTCCTACATTGATACCTGGTTTTTCCACTACTAATTCAACCATAGACCATTGCGTTCTATTTGACGACTTAGTTGTTCCATGCCAATACAGGAACTAGTAAATTTCTAGTGCCAAATGTTTCTATTCAGTATGCAAAGATTACTTCTCCAATCTGGCAGGCCAGAGCAGCTTTGTCAACCTCTCACATCTGTGGTGCCGACATGGCGTCAGTTTGTCTGTCATGGGCAGAGTTTATACTCTTGAGGTGCGATCCACACCACTTTATGGATCAGAAACGTGGCTTCTGCGTCCGGAGTATGTACGAAAGACGTCAGTGTTTGACCATCAGCGTCTACAACGCATTGGTCAGGCCTGGTGGGAACATCGGATTAGTAATGCTGTGATATGCCAGATGGTCCTAGGAAGAAGGAACTCTCCCGCGATATATGAGTGACTCACGTTTCATAGATTACGCTGGTTAGGACACGTACTCCGTATACCAGAAGACCACCTGCCTATCCAAGCTTTTTTTGTCCAGCCCTGTGCCGAGTGGAGACGACCAAGAGGTGGACAGCGAATGAACTGGCAAGGAATTAGAAAACACTAGCCAGTAAACTTAGTCGACTCGACAAATGCCGCCTGCTCGGATGGGGATCTCGGAACTCAAGTCACCATTGGTTAATGCTATTGGCATAAATGGCCCAATAGCGCGGCCACTGGCGCCTATGCATCGGTACTATCGCCTTTAGTGCGTAGCCACTCAACTCCTAAATTAACTGAACATGCTATCTACTCCAAGGCACGACTGTACCTCCCACGTTCCGGTGATCGAAACTAGCAGCTGAGACCAATGTCCCTATGGTACACGGTTTGTAGATGATAAATTGATTTGAGTGATTAATTTGCCATAATTAGGTGACGTGCAAAGTGACTATCAGAGAAAGCCAATATGCAGAAAGCCACAGTTAGCCACCTGGCACTGACGACTAGAAAACCAGAGACATTTGTTTAAAATCCAGAGTGAAAATGAAATTCCTTCTCAAAAAGTAAACACGCATACAAAAATCGCCTTACCAATGATGTTCGTGGAAATACGGCAAAGGCTCTGATTCTGCATGACGTGCCTAAAAAGGCCTCTCACCAAAGACCTTCACTGGTTATCTGAATAACATGATTCAAGCCCCATTGACATTTAAGCTGCGTGGCTGACCTAAACAAACCACCAGTTTTACCCACTCAGGCCCACAACCTTGCTCATTTCTTCACAACACTAACGACTGTGCCCCTCCAGAAAAAAATACCTTACTCTAAATCGAAAGCTGTTGGCTATCCTGGGACCTGGACGTTAGCTTAAAATGCTAGTGAAGTTCTTAGGATAACCACTCCCCAGAATCACCTCTTCTCATGTTAAAAACACAGTCTGTATAGGCACACAGAAGTCCATATATTTACCTTGTGTAAAATACCGGAGCATTATCGGTTGTAGACCTTGCGTTGCAAGACCCACTCTATCAACGTATGAGGGGCAACGTTAGATCGACAGCATCAACCACTACTCGGGGACCCAACTCACCACACATCAAGTATCCACGACTTCAAAATTTTCTGTCGGGTTCATCAAAGCGGCAAACGTGCTTGAAAACCTTGTTTTCAAGAGACTACTAAAACCAGAATCCACCATAACACCTTCTAAGTTGAAAGTGTGAGGCGGAAGCGTGCGAGCCCCACAAAGGCAAGGAAAACTTTTTCTGCGATTGTACTGCATCCATCAACCTGTTTACCGCGCGTGGGTTTTCCTGCAAACACATCTTGAAGGTTAATTTGATGAAGGACCAAATCGAGGTCTGCATATTCTAACCTTGGTCCACCCGCAGGCCGCTCATCCAGAATTCTGGCCCCATCCAGCTACATTTGGTAATATTCTTCTCGCAACAGGCGTTAACAACAACCACAGTTCACCAACATTCCCTCAAAAAACCCGAAACCTATCCCCAAAGCAGAAGATTAATGAATATGTCTGCTCCCTTAAAGCAGTTAAAAGGCAGATTAGGAGAAGCTGGTTGATAAAAGATGCCAAATGATCCGTGATTCCTAAAGCCAGCTCATTCAGACGCTGCTTAAAGACTTTGAAGCATGCACTATGAATCGACGATCTACCCCTCATAGACCCACTTAAGACATCACATCTGCAACAAAACCACAGAGCATGGAGAATGCATTTGCGGAATATTTTATCTTGATCATCGTAACCTTGTTATTATGACCGGAAGGGGTGTTTTGATGGACATCATAGAATATTAGAAGGAAGGCTTAAGAAACAAAAAGGTTTTGGAGTTAATATGCTTGAAAATCACTCACCCAGCCATGCCCTAATTCACACAGTTAAAAAAATAGAGCGTCGTTTAAAGAAGATCAGTCTGTGAGATTTGCAGCAGATGTAAAGGAGTGGAGAACAGGATAATGTACTGTGTAGTATAACTGGTTGTAAGCAAATCGAACCAATGAGCCTGACACAATCTCCTAAATAATTTTGAACGGATTTTAAATCGCATCTCCACTAACTTGATCTAATTAACTACACCCATTTCGGGGCTATGCTGTGACCCATGAGGCGAACAACACTCAAATATGTGAGTGAAAATCCATATGCAAACATGGAACATCCATGTTTCTAAGATGCTAAACAGCAAATGTACCGTACATTGGGCGAGTGGTATAGCTCCTGATAACCTCTGACTACTCATTCCATGCCCAACCGAAGTAACCCATTCCTACCATCAGTAAGGCGAGCAGACAATCGTGAATACACACATACAATATAAAGGCTTACATATCAGAGGTGTGCAAGTCCATCCAAAGTCCATCCAGTGGTGCCGACTTGTCCGTATCTCACATTATCCACCCGTCGACGGAGACGATGGACTTTCAGAAAAGTCCATTTCCTGACCATCTGTTTCAACATCGGAAAGACCTTGATGATTTTTAGGTTTTCTGGACGAGACAAGATGACCTTGGCTTGCCTGCATGAAGGTCCATACTGCACCCAAAGTAATCAAACCGTCCTAGAAAGGCATTTAAGACCCCTGAAACGTCTATTCATTCGTGGCAAACCCAAATTGAACCAGTAGTTTTTATAGAATTCTTTTCAAGTCAACCAAGGCTATGTGTCGCATGGGTTACTGAACAATGAAAAATATCTGGAACCTATTCAGTTGCATATCAGATATGGCATTGTGATCGCTTTTCAGACCATTATATCCCCGCTATGAACCCCGCGAAAACAAATAGCTTTCGTAGCCACATTCTAAAGAGTATGCTTCAGCAAAGCCACACAATTCAGCTGCTACCTTTTCTTCCTACTCATATGTCGTTCGTGAAATTCTACACTATCCCACTTGGTCTCGGTGCCATAATGGGCGCATTTACTCGTTTTCAAAACCTCCACCTAGAGGACTTTAAATATCACGACATATAACCCCCATAGAGTACTCCAGTTTAGAGCTACTACACGTCGTGGTACGTGAAAAACTGAATTTTGCCAAGCCCTGGAAGTACGCAATAAACACGATGAACATGAAACCCTTTATGGAGTTTTGTATACACTAATGAATATGATGATAACTGCTGTCCCTATTAATTTCACCAGGCATTCCACATTCAATATTGTACTAGGCTGGATAAGAACTAAACAATGAAAAATCACAAAGCTCTCCACCCCTAGCTGACAACAAAATATTTTGAAGGACCACCTGTTTGGAAGAAAGCCAAAAAATTTCTCAGGTTGCTGTTCGAAGTGGCTCAGTGGTTAGGGCGCGAATTTACTGATCGGTAGGTCCGTGGTTCGAACCCGAATTCCGCCTCTCGACATCTCCTGTCTGGGCTTGGGTAATCTGGCAATATCCCAGCCCTCGTGCTTCCTTCGCTTATCATGGCAGTTAGGCATCAAAGGGATGCTACAGTTGAACAATTATTTTCTTTTTATTTGCTATTCAAACAGTCTGCACTTCATCAGCGGAAGGGCATTTGATTTGTGACCATTCTGCCTCTACGACACTCTACTCTCCTGTGTTTATACAGCCTAGAACTTGCCACTTGGAAGGAGGATTCAGGAATGCTTACTGCACACAACTTGAGGATGAACCCCCTTCAGCTGCCAACTGTATTATTCCGCATGGTGAATGCGTCATTCAAGACTAGACATTATCTGTCGACATATTAATGGAATCGACCCAAACGGCATTCGGGTGGCATGGCAGCTAGGCATCGGAAGGGTACAACAGCCGAACAATCTATTTATTTATTTATGCGGCTTTGAAACCCATTTTAAAGGAATTACTAAGCTCCATTCTTCACTCAGTTTTTTACAGAAAGTTGCTATACAATCCGAACCACGTCTGCCATTGAAAGCTTTCTCCAGACAGTGCGCTCAAATCTCATGGAAGGCAGGAAAATCTCCCACTAGAATGGGCCATCTCACCAGCTGACGTATTCAACAGGTACACAGGCGAACGACTGTAAACTCAGATCAAGGAAAACTGTCTTTGCACTCGACTTTGTTTTCACGCTCACACTAAAGTCGTTTGCACAGTCCGTCTCCTATCCTGGCGCAACTAGTTTGGTGAGTCTCCACCAAAGAAGATATAAACACTGGACACGAATCACGCTCTGATTAGGGCTCATTGGCAGGGAATATTCTTGGCCGTGTCGGAGTCAGAACTCCGGACATCAGACATGGAGAGCGAGCGTGTGATCTTTGCTTCATCAACGCAAATTGGAGGCATCCACATTTTTGCGTCTGAGCAGGCGAACATATCCCACTTGTTATAAACATGCGAAGAAACGCACTCGAGGAAGTCAATGCTTTTATCCAGCGTTTCATTTCACACAGTAGAAGCAAACAGGCTCCAGTAATTTGGTTATAGGTTGCTGTTGTGCGATTTGCTGATGTGACTTGCTTGTCTACTCACTAGAGAACACTAGCCTTTTTGAAACCGATTCAGGTAGTAAATACGAAGGAAAAAGATTCCGAAATAAGGGCTACTCTAGACGAAACACACCACTCATTGGGTTGCTAAAAACTCTTCGATAGCCCACCACCGGTTCCAGCTTCCCGGGGCTCATCAGGTAGGAACAGTTCTCGAGTTTCCGCCAACCTTACGTTCTATTTGGACTGCTTTAATTATGTTGTAATCCAACAGAATACTCGCACAATCCAATGGCACGAGAAGCTCTTCCCAGAGCCTCACCCAACCTATCATGCAGCTGAACAGCATCTACAAACCATTCACTGCCGAGAAACGGTTACCCCCTTCCTTCAGGTCCTTTTCCATTATGAATTTCAAGTGATCTCGGCGTTTTCGAGTTTTTCTCCACTTCCACGTTGTTTTCATGCACAATTTCTCGGCTTGGAAAGAACACTCCTCAGTTTTAAGCTTTCCCCATCTCCGCACGCAGTATACGTAGACATTCCTGAGTCCTCCCTTCATGAGCAGGACAAACACAGACGAAACACACCCCCGGTAGATGAACTTATTGCACTGCATAGGTTGCACTGATTTGGCCACGTACTCCGTATGCCAGTCGATCGACTTCCTCGAAGGCCTCTTTTTGCACAACCACGTGAAGGGTGGAAACGAGCCAGAGGAGGTCAAACAATGACTTGGCAGCGAAGTATAAAAGCCATTACCAGAAAACTCAGCTGCATTGGTCGTTGCTCTCTCCCTGGGTTGGGACCCCGAGACGGGTCACATCAATGGTTAGAGACATTGCCAGACATGGCCCTGTCGCATGGCACTCGTGCATCCAAGCTATTGCCTCCAATGCATAGTCCCTTTCCAGGTTCCCCCAGTTGACAGTCCTGTATTTAAGCACCGATTTATCAGCTCCCGCCTCCAATGCGCAGCCACCTACCTCACTTCCCCAAATCATCGGCGAACGAAACTGTGGCAGCTACAACCACTGTACGGCAATTACACGGTTCTTACAGCTGACTCATCAGATTGATGAAAACTATTCGATAGCCCAGTACCGGTTCCACCCTTCTGGGAGCTCATCAGGTACATCAGGGAGCTCAGGCACAGTCCCCGAGGCCAACCTGACGTTCTACCTGGACTGCTTTAATTGTGTTCTAACCCAACAAAATACTCTCACAATCCAATGACACGAGAAGCACTTAACAGAGCCGTACCCAGCATATCATGCAGCTGAACAGCGTCTACAAACCACTCGCCGCCGAGAAACAGCTACCCGCTCCATTCAGGCCCTTTTCCATTATGAACTTTAAGTGGTCTCAGCGTTTTCGAGTTTTTCTCCACTTCCACGTTGTTTTCATGGACAATTTTACGTCTTGGAAAAAAACCTTCCAATTCCAAGCAGTATAAATAGACGTTTGAGTCTTTCCCTCATGGGAACGACAAACACAGGCGGGAGAAATCTGCCGTGACTTCATTTGTTGTCATGAATTGGCCCTTCTGTAGCCGTCACTGCCCTGTGCCTACCTTCATCAAGTCACCTAGTAGGTATTAAAACTGTTGCCACTCACATACACGGTTGGATTGCAGTTCAGTCTATTTACAGTGTGAATTTGCTTTATTTGAAGAGGATAGTCAGTGGCTTCCGATACAGCTTTCCTTATCTGAACCCCGCCTTTCAAGCGACAGAATCAATTTTTATTGTAATCACGAAACTGTGGAACACTCTTCTTATTTGTGTTTTCTAACGAATCCTTGTGTTCACCTTCATATGCCATGTAATTTTTTTGTATTTGTTACAGCTAACGATTCTGGTCTTCCAGATCCTCCGAAGACAGGAGAGTGAAAAACGTCAAAATGGAGAAAGGTTCAAAAACCGACAAAGGACTTTTATTTACAGTGAAACATATTGACCATGTGGTAATGCTTACCTCCCCTGCTTGTTAAATACATTTATTTAGCCAGTGGAGGCAGAACAACACTGGTACACTGTCAAATTGGAGTTTAACGGCATCACGCTCGGTGAATCATCTAAGGTCTCAGTGACCGAAAACAATCCTCTTACCATCAATGCAAATTTTCGGCTATCTTGTGACCTCACCAAAAGATCCGACCTTGAACTGCTTTGTAATCGACCTCTGATAGGTGAGCATGCTACACTACTCAATCGGTTCATGCATTTTAGTATCTATAATAAAGCATGCAGCTAAAAGCAAAAAACAGAAAGATGTTAAACCTGTTGTGGTGGGTTATATGTTCCTTGAATGCACGCCATTTGTCACAAGTAAGTTGCTCCATCCCGCTCTATGATTTGTTCACAAGATGAGACAGTCGAGGAATTGGCGCTGCCAATACTCTGGCAGGAAAGCGCCAAAAGTCCTGCTCTTCAGGTAACTGGGAGTTCACATTCTACTACATGGATTCCAGCCTGTACTACATATGGAAGTCGCCAAAGAACCTCCGGTTGTTGATGAGTTAGAGAAGACAAGTATTCTGAGTGTATATGTTGAATCGATCAGAAGCGTACCGGATACAATACAAACCAAGGAGACGCTCGACTTCATGTGTACAACGCCATTGTATCCAACGGATGAAGTAATGCACAACAGATAGGTAACGTCATTCGTGCTCTAGACTGATTCGCCTCTTGTGTACGTCAATGGAACGGTGAAAACGCCATCCGACAAAGAGTACGCTCCATTGTTACGCCAGTGGCCAAACTACATCAGTAGTATCGAGCCGTCTCGATATATTCCCGAAAGATCTATCGAAACGCTAGCTGGTAATATCTTCCTATCTAATCGGTCAATCTGTCCTCCAACAAGGGGATTCGCATAGCGAAGGTGATGAAACAAATTTTGAAGAAACGTTGAAACCCAAACTAGTATGGAATGCTGAACAGAAAGTTGTCCTCAATTCAGACCTCGTGACCAAGTAGGCTGTTTTCACCTTACCAACACCTCCCCTAAAGATTACGTGAGGAGATTGCAAGTCACCGCATATGGCCGTTTGAAGTTGTTGAACTAAAAGCCCCTGAATCAGGTCGAGAAAGAAGTGTAGGTGTTGCAATCCACAGATGATGAATTCGTTTCAGTTTGAACAGGCAAAGTACGGGTATCACGCAGTGGCCTACGTCAATCTTACACCGTTGTTGTATCCGGGCGGTAAGAACTTCCTGTTGTTTGTAGATAAATCTTTTAATAAAGTTATAACTGTACATACATTGTCCTGTCCTGCCAATTGGACTTTAAACCCCGAGCGGACTTGTTTGTTTTTGCCAATTCCGCTCTTGATGGAAGCATTCTATGTCTTGTCAGTAGCATCAAGCAGGGAAACTGGGATGATTCATCTAGGATATGCGCACTCGTGGGTGGTGCCGAACAGTAGAGAACGCAGAAAGGCTTGAAGCATACTTGACCAGTTTTCTCCTACTTTTGGACTGTTCAATTCGAAACCCAATCAAGATAAAACAAGCAAGTTCAAACTGTGCTTGATGGATTGTAGTCACACTGCCGCTAGTCTGCCTAATGACCATTGTACTGCCTAAAATAAACACTACACTGTCGCGTATAACAATGATGTGGTAAAACACCTGTTTTTCAGGGTTATCCACGTTTTTCTGACTATCATAGTTACACAAACAAGTAAGTCCTGTTAACCCAGCTGATCAAAACCTCGAGCACCTTTTGGTGAGAGACCCCGTTCAAAAAGCTCTTGCACTAAAACGAGCTAGACTGGTGATCAGGCTTGGAACGAGTGACTTAGCAAACGGGGGTCGAGTTAAAGCGCCGTTCTGCAGTGGGGGAGCCTTTGTAGTCCCTATGAGCTGCACCAAAGAGAAAAGCTCTAGAAAAGGAAATGGCTGCCCAGAAAAGACAGTGCCCGATTAATGCTGACATTGTTGTTTTTTCGTTCTTGCTGCTGCTGCTGCTGCTGCTGCTGCTGCCGGTGATGATGACGAAGACGATGCTGATGACGACGATGATCGAACGACTACAATTTTTAGAAGAGTCACACATTTGCAAAAACCTGGCACAAACAAACCATACTTTGGTGGCTGCACAAGTGAGAACAGCTTAGTTCCTGCTGGCTTTGTGACCTTAGGCTAGCCAGTATCGAGGATTCGATCCCCCGGCTGTCCTTGTCAGTTACCAGAACACCTGAAGTTTCAGCTACATTAAACTGAATAGAAGAGACAACCGATACATGCGACGAGACGATAACCTGCATTGGAGGTGCCTGCTGACTACAACTCAGTTAATACTAGACGGCCATTCAGTGTAACGATCCGCAGTTAAGAAGCCAATCGTGATTAAAACGAAACAGCCAGTTTCAAGTGCGTAAGAGGCACTTGTTCAAAACCTTGAACCCGACAGCTCCGTTTTCTTTGGAGCGTTATTGCTGATATTCTTCACCGTTGTAGCCAGGTGATGGACCTCTAAATGCGTTCAGCAAAGCAAGTACTATATCTCTCCACTTATGTCTTCAGACGGTTCCGATCAAGCGTCCAACTATAAGTTTAACTTCTCCCCTCGGCCATCTTTTCGTTCCACTGTTCCAGTAACAGTGTGCTAATAAAGTGAAAATTTGTTTGGTGAATCAGTTCTGACATAAAAGGCAACCGAATAGGTTTACAAACGCGATTGTGCCCAGAAAACGTGGTTCAATCGAGAGACCTACGATACCATCAAGGTCAGTCGCTATTTTAATACCGATCGTGTGGAACCAGTCCCCTGTTTTAGTCTCTCTTATCGAGAGATCTGCTCTCCCCTATCCGCTGAGGGTGGTATTGGACTGGGACTTCCTAAGGTTAGAGTCAGCAAATTGTGTTTGCTTGCCATTGTGAGCTCTCTGCGTACTTACGACACTTTTGTGCATGGTGGTGCGTGGCGTTGAGTGTACATTCTTGCCACTGAATCTCACACCAGACCCAGTATGACGGACGCTTTGTGCCTGACGTGCGAGTTTCGACTGTGCTAGCGCTTACCGCGCTTTGAAGAGCATTCAGAAGTATATACGTAATGCACTACTCATAAGGTTGCTGAAAATTCTTCGACAGCCCACGACCGGTTTTGCCCTTCTTGGGGCTCATCAGGTAGGCACAGTCCCCGAGGTTCCGTCAACCTTATGTTCTACTTGAACCCAAATTTGATGCCTGAGAACATCACAAACGGGAGATTCAGCTGGGTTCCAGGTGAGTCTCTCGCAAAAACCAAATTGATTTGTAAATGAGTGCATTTCTCGAAAGCATTCAACAGTGTTTTTCCTTTCTTCGGCTGTTGGATTTTACACGCGTGTTTCCACACCAAAAATTCTTACATTCGTTGGGATTCATCTTATCTGACTGGAACTGTTGGTGGCATGACTTCGAATGAGACATTTCTCTCTTTTATCTCATATTCTCCTGTAACCCTTTCGCATTCATCGCTTGCATTCACTTTTTATGTCTGTGACCACGCTCTTCAACAATAAACGATAGCAGTTATATTGATTTATCGAGTAATGTCAATTGTTACGGTTGTAGATGTAGCTGACAGGTGTTTATTCGCTGATTCATTTGGTGATATGCGTCACGTATAAAAGTACTACCCGCAAGCTGTTTTTCACTATGTATGCAGTGAGGAAGATTCGAGGGACTTATCGATTGGTGCCATACTCCGAGGAAGAATATGCGGAAAAGGTAAGCTATACAACTCAGTGTGATTCGTTTGCTACGATTACTTGCACAAAGTCACACCTACTGCGTGCTTCGTTGTACTTCAACGGAGACTTCCTCCTGTCAGTGAAGCCTAGCTGTGTTGAAAAGTCGAGAAGCACTGTTTCATTCTTATTGAGAATCATCAGAGGTGCGTATCTCATGGAAAGCAGAGTTTCAAAACTTCGACCTTCCGGACAGCGGTAAATCACTTGACTATTTTAAATACGAACGACTGACCAGCAGTGTGATTAGCGACTACGAACGACTGACCAGCAGTGTGATTAGCTTTCATTTAGACAGGACATAGCACCACTCTCCGTTCAGTCACGGAGACGACACCACGTGGTCACATTTTGACAGAGTTCTTGTTGTACTCCTAGACAAGAGTTTGTTGGTAATTCTAACAAATTTGGAGCAGTTAAGTGGATACGCTCAACTTTTAACTATCCTAGGGAAGGACCTGATACGAAACAAGTCAACTGGACGTGGATTTCAAACTGGCCAGTAAAGTGGTTGCATGTCGCCCTTCAGAATGAACTGTATTTTGTCACATTCAAGTAGAACTTGGGGACTGTGAACACACCTGATGAGCCTCAAGTAGGAAGGAACCTGTTGAGGGTTGTCAAGAAGTTCTCAAAAACCTTATGAGTAGTATGTCCAGTCGAGAAAATAACCATACCCTGCTTCTAAATGTACTTTGATAGCAAAAATGTAATACACTACTCATAAGGTTGCTGAAAACATTATGAATGAGAGATTGATCTGGGTTTCAGATGAGTGCCTTGTCAAAACCATACTGGTAGGCAAATGAGTGTAGTTCGCTACTTAGATCCTAGTTTTGCATTACATGGCAGCAGTTTCGGCGCAGTTACACCATTTTGTCATTCTAAATCTCTCCTAGTGTTCTGCTGTTACACAGCAGGAAATGAATGACTAGCTAGAAAATTTACAGAAAATTGTTCCCCATGTGAATCTTCCAGCTTTGGTTAACCAGGGGAAAACCTTCAGCTAGTTAAATTGCTTAACGCTGTCTAAGCAAGGACGTTGGCTACTCATCGCAGACAGACAGCATGTATCAACGAGAGCGCAAATCGGTTCACTGACACAAAACTTTATACGGTTGTTAGCATTGGAAACTTATGATAAAATACATCTATCGGCTACAAAACACTAAGCTGAGGACAGCCGACTACTGCGTTGGACCAGAAAAATCCCTCGCTGCATTCTGCATAGCAAGACAAATGGGGTCTTGCTGCAGACCCATTCGAAAAATGAACTAATAATCACAAATTACCTTATTTTCAGCAAGGGACTCAAGGGAATCCATCAACTGCAAGAAAGGCCGTCTCTTGTTTCACTTGGCACGATATCGCAGTATATTTTCTTGGCAGAACACACTACTCATACGACTCAATTGAGCCTCTCATTAACAATGAATTAATTTGCAGATAGGTATACTTTTTCAGATGATACGGTTTTGTGGTCAAGCAGAACAGAAGGTTTAAGACACTCAGGGATTGATGAGTCCCAAGAATGACGAATAGTTTTCAGTAGTTTTATGAGTAGTATGTTACGTGGGCGGATAGGCCATCCGATTGTCGTTTTGTCCCAACTGACAATTACTATTTCTGTTACAGACAAAGAGACCTGGAACCATTGTTGACGAAGCAGTGCGCACGTGTTTGAAAGAAAAGCTTTGGGCATCAAAAACCCCGAGCAAGAGGCGAGCTCAAACAACGGAAAGAAAGGTGAGAAGCCGTGGACTCTGTTGCTTTGTTGCTGTGATGGTTCGAACGACTGATGCCATTTAGTTTTGTCATTATGGGTGCTCAAGTTATTTTACCCAGGGTGTTCGAACACGTGACCTTTTGATGTATGTGGTGAATGCGGATTTATTGATTTGGGACATTGGAAGTGGTTCCTTCCCGGCGTTCATTTGAACTAAAGAGTGAGAAGTGAGGCGGTAGACATGTGGTTTTTGTACTCCACTGTTAATATTAAATTATGAATAAACAGAAGAAATGTTTTTGTGGTATCTGCATATCAGCAAAGGAATCAATCAATTACTTGCAGACTGATCGGTCAGACAGGAAGGTTGCTTGTTTTGCGTCCACGTTTGACCAAAAGCTCTTTGGGTTTGTACTTTGAGCACAAGGAAGGCCTTGTTCGACGAAGGGTTGAGGCTGCCGTGATCAACTGAGTTCCGAAGAATCAGCAGAAGTCAAATCAGCTTGGTGATTTGTGGTCTATCAATGCTTTTTTCGACTATTAGCTGTGACGGCTTATTCTTGGACAAGATTTCAGCCCGTTGGTTGGGTCTCGATCCTTCGTTTCGACACTAATACGCGCATCCGTCCCACCGGTGTAAATCCGTCCGCGGTTACCCAGCAGGATTTGGCCCCTATTGATTTAGTTCCTCGGCCTGAAGGTTGCAGCAGCCGATGAGTCTGGTCAAGAAGTCATTCTCCAGCACGGACGCTAAACGGTTCGGTGTTTGAGCAATTGAGCCTTTGCTTTTGAGGTAATATTTGTTAAGAACCGACTGAAATTCTATTCAAGAAATTGCAGCTATTATCCATTTCTCATAGAAAATTGTCTTTGTGATTGATTCCGTTGCATCCGAAATGCATCTTTAGAAAGGAACCATCTCCCGGAGTAGATAAGTCTGCATGTTATCAACGACAACTGTTCTCTCTGGAGACAATCTGGATAGCTGACTATGGGGAATATTGTGTGTATACCGTGAATACGTATGGGGATTCGCCCCTAAAGAAATTAATACCAAAGACTCCGTGATGGCGATACATGCGTTAGACACACAGGGCATAGAATAGACCTGGAGAATATGGAAGTTTTAAGGCGGGACTGCGATTCACCCCACAGCGGCTGATAGCCAAGGCGGTGGAAATTACCAACAGTGGTATGGCTTTCTACACAGAAAGATGTCTTGAAAGTCTGGCACCAAATAAAAAGAGGCCCTTGAACCTGGAAGGGCCTCCCACGAAGACGGTTAGAGTTTCAGGGATCAGGTACTTCCTAGAAAGAGGGGGTGGAAATCCCAACCCGACCAAAGCTCATAAAATCCCTCTTACACAACTATCGTAGCACTAACTCATCAATGCAGACGGATGGAAAGTGGCAAACGACGTTGATGGGGGGTCATCACGTGAACCGAAGAAGTCGCGCCAATCTATTGATAGCTGCCCGTAGAAAGAATCAAGGCTTCAAAGCCCAGAGGATGGTAAACTACGAACGGCATACATCTACATGGACAATTGTACTTGTGTCTTAAGGGATGTTCTTACCAGTCAAGAATTGTGGCGTAGAAAATGAATTTCCGCGATGCTATTTTCAAATTTCCACGCAATCCTCGTGATTGCCGAAAAAGGTAGTGGATAGTCAAACAGGATTTATGAGATACAGGTAAGCCGAAAAGTGATTTCAATTTTCGTTTGTCCCCTATCGGAAGAAAGTGTCATTCACACTTTTCAAATACCTGCTGGTATTAACGGAAGGATTGGATGAGTGTAAAATATCCTTCATTTTCGTTATAGGGAACGGCACGTGGTACGGGAGACGAAACCGCACGCTCGAAGCTTGAGTCCGGCAGACCCAAGGCACAAGATGCGCTCGGACTCAAAGACACCAAACCCCAGCCTGGCTCGGAAGAACAACAAGCTCCAACTCCTGACTCTTACATCGTCCTGGAGATCAGTTTGGATCACGCATTGGTCCCCAAGCGTACACTTGAGGAACTGGATCAGACGATCGCGTCCCATTTACGAGCTAGAGAAAAGCTTCCTAGCAGAGAGGGAACTGCTGCACAGGTGAGTGGAGCATAAATTGCCATTGGAGCGATCTCCAGCTGAAACGGGTACGGCAGCTTTCACAAGGATTCCCCCCATAAAACGTCAACATTTATCAAGATGATCAAATTCTCGTCTGAGATTCTAAACACCTTATCCAAAGCAGTCTAGGCTGTTAGTACTACCACCTTCAATATTGTCCGTTTAGAAGTTCATACTGACTGATAATGGCTAATGTAGGTTGTTTCTGGATATGTAGAACTCACAATCGCGCCACTTTCGTTCCTAAGGTCCTGCTCCAGTCCTTTTGAGTTCATCACAAACTGGGGGAACTGTGGACACCCTTTCCGCTCTTATCAGAGTTCATCAGTGGTGTACATCCTTTGCTGTGCCGGGATTTGAACTTCAAACAACTGACACATGTGAGGCAAGCGTGTTACCACTACTCAACCGGCAATCGATTGGCCAGTTCGTTCGAACAACTATCCAGCAACTGTCCAGGTTGTGTCAATCTACCAGTTCGCTTGTTAGGAGTTCCCGGTGACGGACGGAATGAATCTGAGCCAGTGGCGAAACGTACGACAGTGAGTGAATTAATCGGGGAAAAATTTCGTCAAAGGAAGAAATCCCTTCAGTGTGGAATTATTCACCAACTAACACGAACTAACTGGTTACAAGCCACTAGACACGAAACTAAAAGCCTTATTTGTACAGAGTATTTGAAAACAGTATCGAGCATCCTCTGGAACTTTCCTGGAAGTTCTTTAAACAGTAAACAGTAATGAACAAGCACTGCAAAGCGATTCCATAATTTCCGTGCTTAACTTCCGTTAGACACTGGAACACAGCTTTGAACCTGACCAGATGCTACTCACATAGTTCATCAGTAGAACACATCGCTGAACCGGTAGTCTTGAATGAACTACAGTTTTTCCGCTTCTTTTACCTGTTGATGCTGTTTCCAAAAGTGCATTAGAAAGCCTAAATGATGTCTAATCACTGTTCTTGGAATTGTCTACTGTCGATCAATCGACAAAAGAGTAATCCGCCGAGCTTGGCAACCACCCTGCGGACGAAACGAGGAGATATCATCAGTGGGATCACTGCCGCACTTCTCCCAAGACGAACTGGGAAATGTGGCCACTCTAAACCGTCGAAAACCGACGGCCGACTGCTTCATTGAGCGTGTCTAGCCGAAACATGCTACACAGTCCTGAGAAATGAAAATTTTACGCTTATATTTTCTTCTTCAGGCGGTGAGTGAATATCACAAACAAGTTTCCGAAGTGGCGCGGTATATTCTGTCCGATTTCAAGTAAGTAGGCTTTGCGTTCCCACATTTTTAAACTCTTTTTATATCCTTACTGAGCAGTAGCATGCTTCTTTTGCGAAGCAACTTTAAGGAGAATCTCGGGTCTCGTTTGCCAATCCGAGAGACATATGGCGTCGACGAGGTATATCTATGAACTACAAGAGGCGTGAGTAGCAGGCTACAGTATATTGTACGGCTGTGAGGCCTCTGCAAGTCGCTGAACCAAGACCTCTTCAGATGTTCGACAACCGCGGTCTCAGAAACATGGTTTGTGTAGGCTGATGACGGCGAATCTGTAGCGAGATAACAAGAAAAGGAATGCTCGGCTGTGCCACCGTGGCTTCCATCAAAGAGTGTGTCCAGCAGTAAACGCCGTGATGCTTAAATCATCATTTGTTGAGCATGCCAAATCATCGTTTGCCGAAGAGAATGCTGTTTTCCGTGCCCAAATCAGAGTGGCTCAAGCAGATACCAACCTTTGAATTGGCATAGGGGTACTTAAGGGATTACGACAACCGCGCGATCTCCGCTACGCTGTTTGGAGACGCTGCAGGTATGACCGTCATCATCACGATCATCATCATTATCAGCTGTAAGAACCGCGTACTTGTCGTACAGTGGTTGTAGCTGCCACAATTTCGTTGGGGTAGGTAGCTGCGCATTGGACGCGGGCGCTGGTATGATTGATGCGTAAATGCAGGTGTGTCAGTGGACTGTTAATTGGGGGAATTGGGAAGGGAGCTATGCATTAAAGGCAATAGCTTGAATGCATGAGCGCCTTTGAGGGCGCGACTGGGCCATGTCTGACAATGTCTGTAAACATTGATGTGACCCTTCTCGGGGTCCCCATCCAGGAAGATGGCAGTGCCCGGCGCAGCTGGGTTTGCTGATAGCAGCTTCCATACTTCGCTGTCAAGTCATTGTTTGACTTCCCCTGGCTCGTTTCAACGCCCCACGTGGTTGTGCGAAAAGAACCCTTCGAGGAAGTCAATCGACTGGCATGCGCGGCACGTGGCCAAGCCAGCGCAACCTATGCAGTGTGATCAGTTCATCTATCGAGGGTGAGTTATTTCTCCCGAATACCATTCGACGTACTTCAGCATTGCTGATCCGGTGTTCCCACCAGATTCGGACAATGCTCCGAAGACATCGGTGGTCAAACACTGAAAGTCGTTTGACGTTCTCGGCGCGCAGCGGCCAGGTTTCTGATCCGTATAGTAATACGGAGCGCACAGCAGCATTATAAACTCGACCCTTGACGGATAAGCTGATGTCACGCCTACGCCACAGGTGACGCAGGTTCACAAAAGCTGCTCGGGCCTTCCCAATTCGGATGGAAATATCATCTTTCGCGAGACCACCGGGACTAATACAGCTGCCCAGGTAGACAAATTTGTCTACTACCTCAATCGGTTCACCCGCAAGCACTAGGCTAGGGTTCGGGCCCACCCAGTCTTGCACTAGCACTTTACACTTTGCAGGTGTGAAGCGCATGCCGAACCGTGAGGCGGAATTAGTTAGATTATTTAATATTCTTTGCATTACCACGGCGTCAGATCCAAGAAGAGCTATGTCGTCTGCATACTCGATATCTGTGAGCGGAGGCCCCGGGAGCGCTTCGACCCCACAGGCAGTAGAGGCTGATAATGAGTCTTCCATGATCGTATCAATGACGAAATTGAAGAGGAAAGGTGAAAGAGGACAGCCCTGTCTGACACCACTTGATGTGGTGAACTCAGGCGAGAGCTTCCCGTAGACCTTCACACGGCCGCGGGAGTTGGCGTACAGCGCCTTAAGGAGGGTCAAGAATTTAAAGGGGACACCTTTGCTCCACAGACACTGCCATAGTGCCTGGCGGTTCACAGAGTCAAAGACAGCTTTGAGATAATTCTTCCAACCGGTAAGTTCTTTCACTGGGAATGTCTCAGTTCGTGTTTCCTGTGCACTGCACAACAGCTATGCACCACAGAGAGACCACGGTTGGACGATTTCCACAAACCTTTGAGAAATTTTTACGGATAGTAGCCAAAATCTCGGAACGAATACACTTTATTCCTGTTGTCACTTTTTGACTTTTTAACTTCTCACATGGTGCTGAGACTGTTCGATCATACCAAGACCACTGTTGATGCATACTGCTAAAACTGTATGAATTTCGGAACCAAGTAGTTTGGAACGATTGTTCAAGTTCCGTGGATAGCCTTTCGTCGGTTTCACCTTGTTTGGGGATCATCAGTTAGGCGAAGTGCACTAGAGCTGAGGGACTCAATCAGTGATTTGGACAGCAATTTGGTAGATTGGTCATGTTGGACATCACGCGCATGCTGAAATCGCTGCAGCTGGAGACTCGTGGAAACCCAATGCATTCAGTGTGCTATCGACTGCAAGAGACCCCAGCCAGTTTCCTGCTTCAGTGATCTTGTCATACTTATGAGCTCAGAACTAGGCTCACCAAATTACATTTGAGAGTATGGGGCGAGATGGTTCAAGTGTTTGGAGCGCGAATTTACTGACCGGAAGGTCCATGGTTCGAACCCAACCTCAGCCTCTCGACTTCCCCTGTCTAGGCTTGGGCAACCTGGCAGTATCCAAGTCCTCGTACTTCCTTCGGGCGCATGGCAGCTAGGCACCGGGAGGGTGTTACAGCTGAACGTTTGTAGTGTTACCTATCCGTTATAATTAGGATTTAGCAAATCGGCTGAAAAAGGCCGTGGTTTATGACGAGCAGTATCCATGATCATTCCAAAGAAATCTCTCAAAAAGTAACACCATCGGCATGAAGGCTAATACTGTCAGTCTGTCATGGAAAAAAACCCACCTGACCAAAGAAAAAACACGTCCTGGCTTCCAAGACGACTAATTTACCCCCGTCGTGAATTTACCAGCGAATTATAGCTGTAAACAGTTTATCCCGCCAAATCACTCTACTCTTTTTGACTTGACTTAACTTGGCTTTACCTAGAAGAGAGAACATGGAACGATTCCTTGAGTCACTTAGAAACCTGGCCAGTGCGCGCCGAGGACCCTACCTCCCCAAATCATCGGTGTACGAAACTGTGGCAGCTACAACTGTACGACAAGTACGCGGTTCTCACAGCTGATGATGATGATGATGATGATGATGATGATGATGATGATGATGATGATGATGATGAGAGGTTGCGACGGTGCATGAAAGTTACACATATAGGTGAGTCATAGGATGAAACAGGGGACAATAACTTAAATAATATCTGTTTTCCAGTAATTAACGCTGTTTTCGTCATCGTGACAGAACAATTCACTGAACGGCACTCTTCTGAATTGAGTTGGATCGTAGCAACCAAGACGACGAACGCAGATGATGTTGCGATCATTATGTGTTAATCAGCAATATGCAAATGCATTGAACTCCTGAGGCGATCACTTTAGACGAACTGGGAAACCTCATCCTATTTCCATCAAAGCTGTTTGAACTGCTGCCTTCCGAATATGCAGGCAACTTAGCTGCCGCGATAATATTCGATGTTTCTTGGTCAAATCCTCACCTATCGACAGGAGGATTTCGAAAATCTCAGAACGTATTTACTTAAACAGGAACTGCTGTACATTCTTTCCAATCAAACGGTGAACTGCATTCCACCTGTGATTGTGCATTTTATATCCCGTGTTCACACCTCAGACATCTTTGTTTCCTTTTAGTTCTTTGTTCGTCGATGTTTTGGAAGCAGAAGACGCTCCAATCGATGCTGAATCGATTGCAAAAATGTAAGTGAACTGATCTGTTTGCTTCAACCTCGATCCATTTTACAGGAAACAAGAATTGTTCTACACCTTGAATTCTACTGGGAAATATTTTGCCTACAAACAACGTTTGAAATTTGCCATAATCAAAATTGTACGGGAAAAATTCTTCCAGTCCAAGCCACCGAGCAGTCAAGATGAACTACAGGTAACTAAAACCCTTCCCGCAAAAATTATAAAACATCTATTTTGGAAATGAATGTGGCAGCTCCGTCGAATACAGTGAGCGGTCCTCACAATAATTGCTTTTGTTATGCTCCAAAAGCGCCAGTACTTAAACACGTGACAGATCCGAAATAGGTGTTTTACTGGTAAACGAATTAGTGGTTATTAACTTCCGTGTTTCACAAACATTTCCAGCTTGTTTTGACCCCAGTGGGAACAATGCACCATTGAGTTTTCATCCTGGTCCATTTCCAGGCCTTTCTAAGGGATCTCTTCGTATGCCTGCAGGATGAGATGCATACAGCTTTGAACAAGTGGTTCAATACACGGGAAATTCCGACCCATGCCGAACGACATTACCTTGATTGCGAAACTCTTGGTCGATTTGCTCGCGAAGCAGAAAGTCTCCGTGATTTTGGCTGGGCTGCCAGATACTACGAAGTGAGTTGTGTACTGAGTTCTCTTCACTACGAGTCCTGGACATAACGTAAAAGCATAATTGAGTGTCAAACCGCGGATAGGAAGTGATTAAGGCAACTGCGCTGGCCGAATTCACCAGTGTATCGATTGTCTGGCTGCAAAACCAATGACGCCATCACGAGCTCACTAACCAATCACGGTAGTCAGAGACTAGCCAATCAGTGCACGACGTCGAAGCACTCCATTGTGAGGGTGCACCTTACGGGAATTGTGTGTGATAAGAACGTTGAAAGAAACTCACCAAAAGATTATTGTCGCATTACATTTGCTCCATCTAATGTTGTGCGAAGTTTTTTAAGCGTCCATTGTAAACTGACGAGAATCCACAACTCATTGTGTTCTGTAGGAACGCATATCTAGAGAACCCGACGAAATAGACCACTGGATCGATTTCGGAACTTTTCATCTCGGACAAAAGAATTTCGAAGAAGCTGAAGTCTGTTTCCATCGGGCACTGAGTATCCAAGCAACACACGTGAAAACGTAAGTTCGGTAATGTATCCGTTGGTTACTGAAGCTAATTTCTTGAGTGGAAAATCATTTTATCCAATACCAGCTTTCACTGGTGTATCTGGGTTGACAAAAACGCCTGCTCAACTTACTGATTTAGGAGCCCAGATGATCTTTACGTAGTCAGCAGTCTTTTCCAAGCGGAACCAAGTCGGTTACCTAATCATAGTATGCAATGGAAAGTTGCGTGATTCAACGGCCGGTACCATTCCAGGTACAATTCGAACATTTAGTACACAAGGGTTCTCCCCGGCAGGGACCCTAGCGATAGCAGGAGGCGTATTCTAGAACAAAAGTTCCTTCGTTATTGGTAACGAAAGGTGTAGAGCAAACGGTTCGGGATTGATTGTCACTATGGAAAGGGAGTTGATAATCCCCACCACATTTCAACTTTCGCTGAATGTATGGAACTATCTTACATTTGGGTGTCCTATAGACACCATAATTTGGTTATTGTTCCACTACACTGAGGACTGAACTGAACTGGTCTCATTGACATGTTCTCACAGTTAAAAGGGATTGGTTCTCTTCTTAAATTAGCTTTGTGAGTACTAATCAGTGCTATTGAGTTTTGTTCGTCCTACAGCTTGAGCTTCAATCACAGAGAACCTATTCACTTGTTATGCTGTCGCTGTGTTGTGTCTCACTACATAGAGAAAAAGGCAACTTACCTTTTCTGGGAGTAGTCAAGGCGTGTGGTGGCACAATAGGTTACAGGTCATTAAATATTAGAATAATTCTCTGATATTTCAGGTATTTTTTAATACTATGCATAGGCAGACTACTTGTGAATGTCTGTGCTGTGGTGATGAACACAGTGAGCAAATCAGCATTGCTGATGCTTACTCCAAGGATGAAGCACCTCTATGGTGCTTCTCGAGTTTTCATCACTCGCATGACAAAACCTCGAAGGAACTTTCAAAATCTACCCACACAGCAACAAAATGATCAGTAGGTCAGAGGGAGACATAGTTCACAAGGGGCGTGTAACTTCTATCCTAGAAGTCGTCAGTCCAGGAGCTAGCCAATCAATAATCGATCACGTGGTGTGGTTTTCGTGGATGGGAGATAAGTAGCTCTATATTTTGTCTGGATGCGGGTCAATCACGCTGCTGATCAGCCGCTCGTGGCCTTTGACCAGAAGGCCATGCATTTAAGTCTGTCTACGGTTTAGTGAGATGCGCACTGCTGATGATTTCCAATATGGATGAAACGGCTGTAAACTAATCGTTCTACGCTTTTCAGCATAGGCTGGTTTTACTCACAGACCAAAACCTTGTCTGTGGCGCCGTCCGCTTCGTTCGCAATATCTTGCGTTACTAGACCTGTCCTAAAAACTACGTAAATCATGACTGATTGCAAAGATGCTTTAACTGTTTGCTGTTTATTGTGGCTACTCACTACAAACCTTCGGAAAATTAAACTGGCTATGGGAATCTACCGAGCGCTTCTCTTAAACCTGTTTGTTCGTCCTACCAACTGCAAACCAATTTCAACAATGGGTCTTCTCTACTCTCTCGCTGTGCAGGCTACTACTCTATGGTTTGGTCGCTGCCCTTCTGGGAAGAAACCACGAAACGACTGACTTTCTGACGGCCGCAGTTACACACGAGCCACAAAATGTGATTGCCTGGACTACCCTGGGTAACTTTCCTGTCGCCAGTTTTACGCTAGTCAGGTAGTTGTGTGAGGAGAGGTGAGACACTAAAGGTGAAACGACGTATTCCCCTGATGGAACGTGCAAGTAGTATCTTGTTGGTTAATTTGAACTGTGTTCCCTGCATCTGATGGATTGTTGATTTGGAAATCATAAGACAGTTTTACATTGTTTGTACCTTGTTTTTAAGTATTCCTGGAGTTCATTAGGTGATAGTCCTTGATTGAATCCTCTCGTTTCCTCACGTAACCCTTAGCCCCATCAGGTGTTTTTTGCACTGATCCCCAATGTGTCTGATCTGCGGCACATCTGGTATTCTTCAAGATGAAGTGGGCTTCGAGGAACACATTTTACTACAGAAGTGACTGTTTTTTGGTATTCCAAAATACCTCTCACACTACCACCTGCTTGATCCCCACCGACCCTTGAGGACCTTTGTGAAATCCCGGTGGGGTGGTATCTTCTCCCACTGGAACCAGTGGCATGAATGATGGCATTTAAATCCCTGTGCTCCCAGTTCACCGAGTTGTGAGGTGTAATTTTGTACTTTTCCCCAATACAGGTCTCTATTACGAAACCATTTCGGACGATATCAATGCCGAGAATGCCTACAAAGAAGCTAAGCGTTTGAATGAACCGAAAGAAGACCTTGAGAATCCGGCGGACGACGCAGGACCGGACGCGAGTCCACCAAGAGATGATGGCGGTAAGAATGACAGGCACACTAATCCGTTCATCTTAGTTCATTCGATAGTGAGTTCGGGAAAACAAAGTAGGAAATTTTGCGACAACCGCTTCTACGCTTCTCGGAACACGCACATCTGTTTGATAGTAACCAAAGTCTATGCAGCAACCGAATTAAGGTTACTTTTAATTGATGAGGCCACAACAAGATGGCCTCATCAACCCATGCCATAGTAACGTACGTAGAATGGGATCCAACTGGGCATGGGATCTTTTCCATATAAGCCCCGCCAAAAAATTAACCCCCGCCACCCAGAATAGATTAGAAAAAAGAGGATATAAAATTTGTACTTTTAGTTTTCATTGAAGAGGGTGAAATTGGGACATGTCATTAATAATTTGCATGAAAAGGTCCGTTTTTCGGTACCTTTGCCTCCAAACGAACTCACACAAGTAGCTGTCCACTAAAGATCGGTGTGTGCCGCATTGGCGTTTATTCTGCATCTTGTAGACGTGCCAAAGAGATTTGATGGTTTGTGTGGGAGCTCAAGTCGTTGGATCCACAAAGTTTTCGGTATGATTAACCGTTTCATGAGTATAATTCATGTCAATCATCGTTTCAATTCCTTGGTATGATGCCCACATATCGGAGATGATGATTGAGCCGGGAGCGATGCAGGCCTGGATTGTGTCCATCAAAGTGGCCGCAGTTCGATCTGGCACTGCATACATGAACACCTGTTTAGTTTCCCGGCAGATCCCTCCGAAAATCCACTGCTGGGGAAGGACTCGCCCTGCGTGGTTTTTACGGCGAGATATTAGCGTTTCATCGATCTCGAATTACTGTCCTAAACCCCATCCTAGACCGCTGCAGCCAAGTTCTCTTTCAAAGACCGATTTCTTGCCGACACTGTCGGGCATTACACCTCCACCTGTCAGAAACAGTTGAAAGTATCATTTGGTCGCCTTTGTTGCATAAACGTTTCTGACGGATCACTGCGTGACTTTGCAAAAAACGTGTTGCGGTTTCCTTGTCATGAACGAGAGTTGAAAGTGCCAGAAAGTTCATTTAATGTTTTTACGTCCGAACGGAGAAAATTTTTTGCACAAAATGCGGATAAGGAATTGATTTCATCAAAAATAGGTCATGGTTGTGTGCATACATTAACTTGGAGCTGGCAAAAAGTGGCGGGCTTAACGTTTCGCACATGCACTTTTTGCATCAGTGGCGGGGCTTATCTGGAAAAGATCCTGGGCATGTAGCAGTTGAATATCTTACACAGACAAAGTCGTAGGGTGACTGTTATATCAGACTGCTGACCCGGTCCAGTGCCTAGTGCCGGAAAAAAGATTCGCCGACAAGGAACACAACAGCTTTATTGCAACAACTTAGTGCGTGCGATTGCCAAAGTCACAACGGTCCCGCGCCATTTAAAGATCACTTTTTGACATTATTCCAGGCTGTCTGGTAGGTGTTTGGTGAACACTCATCAACATCGACCGGGCTCCTGCGAAATGCCCGAACACTTGTCATAGTCGGTCGTGGTTCTTTGGCGTGTCTGATCACTCATCGGCCTTTGTTGGATTGATTGAGTGATTGCCCGGCCTGGATGCTTGCCGGCTTCCCTATTGAGAGTGTGGTGGAATTTTAGGGTCTCCTCAGGTTCCGGATATTCTGCGGTTATTTTCAGCTACCTGACCTTCCTGAGATTGACCTTGTGACTTGAGATCTTCTGGACAGAGTAGTGGCCTCAGCTGATAGATCAATAATGTTCCACTGGTTGCTAAGTTCGTCTCACACAGGTGAATTATAAGTGAGCTGTTCGGAGCCGGCTTGCAACCCCTTCTCACTCACATGCCTGTCTGTCGAAGAGGGCGATGAAGATAAGGCGATGGCAACAATAATTCTTTCGTAGCACATTTTGCTGCTGCAACATTTAGTCTACCCGCTAACATAAGGTCGTTATCTCTCAAGGTCAACAACATCCCTAGCTGCCTGCTGCAGCAAATTTATATGACAGCATTCAGAGTAGATATTCCCCTCGGATGATTCATTTTTTAAACGACACCTTCAGTATCCAAGAGATTGTTGACTAGAGCGTTAGAAAAGCATAAAGCGATAGACGTAGTTACATAATCCTTGGATGCAAGGCATACACGATGTGCGCGGGTAAATGACACCGTCATGACGAGAAACAGATGGAGATTACGGCTTGTAAGTGTAGCTAGCTGAGTGTGAGCCGCTGTCGATGTACGTATGAGAAGCAAAATCGATTAGATTGCGAGGCTTATTCTACACGTGACCAGAGTGTGAGTCAGATTGGAATTCAACACAAGAGGATTGAGTTAGCGTAGCCGGGCAAGTCTGGTCAAGCCACCTGCGTGTGTTTGCGTGTGTGCGTGGGCAACTGTAAAGTTACTTCATCCTTATTGGGGGATTATCAAGAGTGTGCATCTGACAAAACTGCAAACAGCCCCGAACCCGCGAACACCCGGTTAGTAGCTTGAGTCCGCCTACTGGAGGCCAATCAGCTGCCGTCAGACAGGATATAGCGCCATTCATTGTTCAGTCAGAGAATTCGCATCACGTGATCATGTGTTGACTAGGTTTATTTTCCCGTGTTAAGCTACGTTTATGTACATGGCATTCTATGCGCAGATTGTCCAGCCGAATATATCAGAGAGAGAGCCATACGAACAAATATGTACCAAGCTACCGTCGATTTCCACATCCAAGCCCATTAGAGATAAGATCAGCTTGATGGAAACTCTGTCATTGCTTTGAGTGAACTCGAGTAAGATTTAGTAGACTTCGACTTCACAGGTGAATATATAACTACCTGAAGTATCTTAATGCGTAGACCATAATAAAGAACGTGCATTTTTATACGTAATGCACTACTCATAAGGTTGCTGAAAACTGTTCGACAGCCCACGACCGGTTTCGCCCTTCTTGGGGCTCATCAGGTAGGCGCAGTCCCCGAGTTTCCGTCAACCTTATGTTCTACTTGAACCCAAATTGCACTGTTTTCGAGAAATACACTCATTTGCATATCAATTTGGTTTTTGCGAGAGACTCACCTGGAACCCAGCTGAATCTCCCGTTTGCGATGTTTTCAGGCAACTGAATGTGCTGCACCAGGCCGCCTCATGTTCCAGTTGCTACGATATTCGAGATATCGCGATACATGTATATTCGTAATGGACTACTCATAAGGTTGCTGAAAACTCTTCGACAGCCCACGACCGGTTTCGCCCTTCTTGGGGCTCATCAGGTAGGCGCAGTTCCCGAGTTTCCGTCAACCTTATGTTCTACTTGAACCCAAATTGCACTGTTTTCGAGAAATACACTCATTTGCATATCAATTTGGTTTTTGCGAGGGACTCACCTGGAACCCAGCTGAATCTCCCGTTTGCGATGTTTTCAGGCAACTGAATGTGCTGCACCAGGCCGCCTCATGTTCCAGTTGCTACGATATTCGAGATATCGCGATACCTGGGTTCCAGGTGAGTCTCTCGCAAAAACCAAATTGATATGCAAATGAGTGTATTTCTCGAAGGAACGTACATTTTTCATTTGCGAAGCGATCTGGTTAAGTTGGTCTCTTATTTGGAATGATCTGATCGAGTTAGGAGTTTGAGGAACCAGCCAGACCTGATCTAAGAGGCCCATTTGCATTGTCGCAGTCCAACAGTTAGAGACACTAACGCAAACATACATGCTAGCATGCAGTCTCTCCTAGTTTCACCAAACCTGATAACCAGGGGCATGAGTAACCCAGTCAGTACGCAGGAAGAATGACCCACGGTAGCCGAGACCGAGAGACTATGACATTTTACAGCGTCATCGTTTGTCTTCTAAGCTTACCAACTACACTACACTAGTGTGGAATCGGCACACTCGCTGGGTCTCATACTCTTTCCCATCCACCTAGTCTCATTAAAATGTGTCTGAATGCTGAAATTTCCATTGTGTTTTCGATAAAACAGGGTCAGTTATGAATGCCATTTCACAACAATTAGATCAGATGGAGAAACCGCATCCCCCAAGCCTGTACGTTACCACGGCGGAGTTCTTGTTGGATCACCACATAAACAGCGTAAGTGAAAGTTGGGTGAACCTCAGTGAACTTATACATTCAACTGCAGATTTTGGTGACGTTATAATCAGTATTGAGTGAAACTAGTTTTTATTGACCTTTATGAACATAATGGAAATGAAAAAAATATTAGATTTCTGTCTACGCTAAGAGTTTAATGATGTACTTTTACGAGTTGTGATTTTGTGGAGTTTACCAATTGTTTTTCGTGGAAAACTTGAGGTAAATTGGAATGTCTTCAGGCTGCGAAATCAAGGAGCTGTCAAACTTAATTTCACTTACCACATTCGGAAGCCCATCCTAAACGGCAGAGTAATACAAGATTTTATGGCAGAAAGCAAAGTTACCATTTTTGCATTTGCGCACAAGGTCATACCGGAATCTTTGTGACAAGTCCAAGAGTCCCCATCGAAAAGGGCTCGATTCTGATTGGTCCATAATTAGGCCAATCAGAACATGCCTGCCTCCGGTCCATGTTTCGTTCACCATACATTGGTCCGAGCGAGGTGACGTTCAATAATGTCGAATAGACCGCATCCGGGTGCGATCGATTTTCCTGATGGTGTTCTGGTCAAGACTTGAATTGTTTTATTTAACATATCCCACCATTTCAAATCATCATACAGCTTTTTCAGCCTTCTTGGAAAAGTCACGTCACGTTTTTCCACGTTAGTGTTGTTTCATCTCTTATGATGTGGCATCAGGGTAGGTCTGCACGTGCATACTGTCACTCTCCACGAAAGGAACGTGTTTCGTTCGCCATACACTGGTCCGAGCGAGGTGACGTTCAATTATGCCGAATAGACCGCATCAGGGTGCAATCGATTTTCCTGATGGTGTTCTGGGCAAGACTTGAATCGTTTCATTTAACATACCCCACCATTTCAAATCACCATACAGCTTTTTCAGCCTTCTTGGCAAAGTCACGTCACGTTTTTCCACGTCAGTGTTGTTTCATCTCTTATGATGTTGCATCAGAGTAGGTGGCATCTTCTGTCTGCATGTGCATACTGTCACTCTCCACGAAAGGAACGTGCGTGTATGGGTAATTTCTAAGTATGAAACCGTAAAATCACCAGTTTTATTTGTGGAGTAGTCATCGTTTTATTCTGACTTATACTAGGAAATATTAATTCGTGAAAATTACCGGCGCGGGACTGATGGAAAAGTTTTTTTCCCAGCTGAGAGCCTTGGTGCTGCAGCGCCAGCTGTAAGCCGCTCACATCTCATTCACATCCCACTGGCACTGCAACTGTCCTGCACACTTCCATTTCTCCTCGTAATATTTGTAAAAGCTCTTTGCCAAGGAACAAGCTTGGTGTTGTGCAATTCGAACATATTCTCGAGAGAGCAGGTCTCTTGTGGAAGTCCTAAACTACCGTTGTGCCTACACAGACATTGCATCCTCTACAAAAACGTCTGACCCGCCCATGGTAAACATGCTTGTCTATCTTAGTGACGCCTACTGTTGGAATCCGAGATGGAACGACCCCTTAGTTTATTCAAGCGGAATTTCTTATCCTCAGGGACAAAGATGTCACACCAATTCCGTCTCAAGTGCTCGGCAGTGATAACTTTAACTACACCACATGTATAGAAAAATCGCTCAGCTGTAACATTCTTTCGGTGCTTAGCTGCCATGCCATCCGAAGGAAGCAGGAGGGCTGGGATACTGTCAGGCTGCACAACTGCTGCTTCCACAAACTGGCGCTGGCCATCTTTTGCGCGGGTGGCCTCTCAGGTTCATTCTTGGCCCACATCTAATTCGTGGCGTTACCATCTTGGGGATCTTTTAATCTATTTTTTGATTTGCTCATGGTAAGTCTATAGACCGTTTTAACTTAAAAAGAGTTCTGAGTAACTCCGAGAATCCCTGCGAACTGAATAAAAAATAGGTTAAATCAACTCGCCTGCATTTAAAAATTTTTCAGTTCGCAGTACCGGCCCTGGGACACGAACTTATACAGCTGTCCAAACTCCTCTCCTCATGTGAGCCAAAAACATGTCCTGCTTTGCATTCATCAACGGGAACTACATCCATCCCACCAAGCGATGAAAATAGTGGACTAGCTGCATCCAGCATCCTCGTTCCTGAATGGCTCAAGGAACGGTTGATTCGATACCATGTGGCACGCGCACGCCTGTGTCTGACTTCGGAGTATTTGGACTATTCGACGGCATCGGCGGAACTTGTTCAAGTGACTGAGCTTGATCCAGAGAATGTTGAAGGCTGGTGCTTGCTAGGACATGTGCACAATGGTTGTGGGGAAATCGAACTAGCTAGGTCTTGCTATGAACGATGTCTACTGTTAACCACATGGCCTCCAATGGACGCTCATTTACTCCAGTTGCGACTTGGTTTCATGTACCTGGAGAGTGACGAGGTAAGGTTATTTTAGACATGGAAAAACAGTCCGTTACACATTGCTTCTCCATTGAGGCTACTCATCAGATGTACGTATCAGGACCACCAGATTAAACTCACAAATAAGCAAATATCGCACACCTGGTTCACAATGAATATAGCCTTAAGCCCTAATTTTACGGTGGAAACGCTTTTCTGAGTTACCAACCCGGGGTGTCGTCAAATCTACAGTCACCAGTGAAAATTTCAGACACGACCCATTATGCCTTATAAACCTAGCTTGTTCAATTTGACGGGTGTCTGCTCCCAGTCCAAGTATCCCTACATATATTACTTGTCTAGGAAAATCTAACGTTTCTCGAGCGGACGACAGTATGTTCGTGGGTGTAGACGAAAGTGACTACCGTCCTTTAAGATTGTATCTTCTGGCAGTTTCCCAGAAGAACTGGTGTGTCGGGTGGCTCAACCACATGTAGCCTAATGGCAAGTCGCATATTGTGGAGGTTTAGGCCAAAACGTGGTCTTGATTGAATCGCCCTCCACTTCAATGATAATCGACCTCAAGACCTACATCACTTAGATGGGCAAGCCAGTTGGAAACGTTTGGAAGGGCAAAACCAAAAAGAACCAAGGCTTGTGTCATCCAGGAAACCAAAACTTGCAAATAGCCAAAAGGGCGACTCCATGTCTTGACGTTGGTTGATCACCTTGGCATCAACTGATGTAGCTTGCTAGGCGAACCTCAAAATCTTCTCACTACTCATCAAACTATATAGTAGATGAAAATTGTGATCGAACTTTTATCCCCGCCGATTGCCTACTTTGCCATCCACTGCTTTTGCCTCTGATACAGTTTCAAAAAGCAAAGGATGTATTTCTTGATGCATCCAGAACTGCCCCAAGCTCTCGAACCTGGTTCGGAGTGGGTGTTGCGTGTTATCGAGTAAGTCACTTTCGAAGTTTTGTGTTCATTTTACGAACATGACGAGAGGTCACAGGTGGTACCTGACTGACAGTTTATCTATTTCCAGCAATGTTAAAATCACCTTTGTAGATGAATGTTATTCTGAAGACACTGCGGAAAACGCATCACCTTCAGTTAGATGTGATTGCCGCTCTTCTAGAGAGGGAGGGAGGTCATTGATATAAGTGCCGTTTTTAATTGGTCCCCTCCCAGTGGACAGCATATTCTCATGTGGTGGATTCAAAATTCACCTGCGGAAAAATACAACATGCTTTTGGTAAAACTGGTCTCATAGGTGCGTGCCTCCTACATTGTAGTGCAGTGCGATTTGTAAAACCGCTGAGTGGAAGCGAAGTATGAAAACACTAATCAGTAAACTTAGTCAGGTCGTCAACTGCCACCTCCCTGGTTGGGGACCCCGGGACTCAACTCACCAGTGGTTAGTGACATTGGCGGAAGTGGTCCAATCACGCAGTCAGTGGCGCTCGTGCATCAAAGCTATCGCCTTCAATGCGTAGCTACCGAGTTTCCGAACAAACTGAACATGCCTTTGCCTCCAAGGCTTGGTTGTGTGTTCCACTTTCCTTATTTGGCTGGTGAGGTTCTGGGCCAATAGCGATACATGTGTGTGTGTGAAGGTCAATTAATCTTGTATGCTGTCGTCGTACGTCATCAAGGTAGATATGCTATGCTCAGTTTTGGCGGACTAGGAGGGTGTGACTGGACCAAACCCGATGTCATTCGTGCCCGTTTTATAAAACAAGTCAATATCTTCTCCACCCAGCCTCAAAAACATTCGGCATGTCTGCCACTAACTGATGAACTTGGCAGCTACGATGATAGTCCGATCAATATCCCTCTTTGTCGACCTTTCTGACTTCAACATCACAGGTGTTCACTGTAAAGACTAGAAATATGCTGCGTTTAAACAAACTCTAGAAAACATTTAAACAAAACCATGACAGTCACACTATCAGTTTCTAACCATTCTAACTCACTGTCATTGAGTGAAAAGCTTGAGTTCCTTCAAACCGTGTAACATGCGTGTATTCCACCGAGCTTAGCATATGATTCGCCTTTTAACACAACCACCAGTTGCTCCAGTTCATCAATTTCTTTTGTCTTCTCACCTAGCTACGTGAAATGGAGAATGCTGAAAAGGCACTTGAGGAGGCCAACTTTCTCAATAACCGAGATCCAAACATTTGGGCTTATTTATCTCTCATCTGTCTACACACAGGCCGGCAAATCGAGGCTGAGCAAACCTACAAGTATGCTATAAAGGTACGTATCACGAAACATCACTAAGAATGTTATCAGCTTTTAATAACTGTTCAGCAAAGCGTCTAAGCAACTAACTGGTAAAAGTATTTCTTTACAGAAGGACATCACCAGTAAAACAGTTTATTCCGAATTGTCAAAAACCAATCATCATTTTGGTGCTCCACTGCTTTGCCATTCGAAGGAAGCGCGAGCGCTGAGATATTACCAGGTTTCACAAACCTAAACAGGAACAGTCGAGATGTCGGGGGAGTTCGAACCACGAACCTTCTTGCAGGTAGACAGGTGCCTTAACCGCTGAACCGTCTCGGGCTCAGTCCAATCTGTGCAATATCCAGAAAGTTGCAGATTTAAATCACCCTGGAGATTCGCGATCCGCGATAATAACGGGAGAGTTGTACAGTGATTTTCGACTTTCCGGCATGGACTGGCTTCAACGACAGAACGAAATTCCGATTCAACCTTAAAAATATCCTCATGCTTTTGAGTGTTGAAGGACAGTAGTTTTTATCGAACATCTGGAGCTAGACGTTGTCGTCAACGAACGACCTTGAGCTTCGAAATTCTATCCAGTTCTCCCAAGCAGTATTCAAAAGCGCATTAGTGGTTCCACTGCAATCCGTTCCTAACGACGCCGAAAGCACAACCATGCAGTGAAGGCTGATCACGACTGAGTACACTAATTCAATGCCTTGAATCATAGCTGGTAAAATTTATCAGGTTCATCAAGTGCAGCTCAGGAGTTTGTTGCCTGTTGCTTAAGTCCATTGGCCCCAATAGCATCTCCCACCTTCTGAGGTGAAGAATGGAGAAGGAAATCACTCGAAACCGGCGGTTCCAACAACACTGTTTCGCACATTACGTAGACAACCGGCTGTAAATGGGATCACTTTACCCACGTTTTACCTGTTGGAGATTAACGTGGATTATGTTTCTCAACGAACCGATTGCCATGTTTCGTGTCTCCGCCTGTTTTGGATGAGTAGAACTCAGTTCGTTTGATTTCGCCCGCGAGCATAGTCAGGTCAGGGTCATAGGGTAAGTACCGATGCTCCCGTATTCCTTTGTATTTGGCAGTCACGCTGTAGTGGGTTACTGGGGAGTTTTGCTAGCACGGAGAATAGAAATTACAAAAAAATTCGAAAAATTGTCCAGGTGTTTACTCTATGGGGGCTCTTACGGAAAGGACGAGGACTATTAAATTAGTATGTGTCACGACTCAATGGAAAGTTGAGCCATCATAACATGTAACAACCACTAGTTGGTTTGGACAGAGTTTGAGGACAGTGGGATCACAAGAGGAAATGTCGTCAGCTTTTCCGTCATCTTATCCGTTCGAACGAAAACCGACTTGTTTCTGTGACTTGGTAGATTATAGAGTATTCTGTTGTTTGGTCTGGCCTAATTCCTCTCACAAGTTCAGCTTGAGCTCATCAGGCCGCACGTGACATGACAATTCAGTCCCAAGGCCGGTTGTCAGTTGCACAGCGTGACAGACCGTTGTCAAAGCACGTAAATTTCACACCAATCACAGCGAGTCTGAGCATGCTGAGCAATCATTTGTCCTTTGCTAAAGACAATCCTCATTGGTCAAAAAGTCGAATGGATTCAGTTGGTATAATCATTGGCGTTTTCACTGTGACCCAATAAGCCACATCCTTCGAACTCGCTTAGTGGATGACCGATCATCGAAAACCAGCGAAACGCTTCAGTGAGCACTCCAATGTGAAACTCAACAGATTATTCAGGTTCCGTGACAGTCTCACTGGACGTGTGTGGCTGCCGTTAGCTGAGTCTGTTGTTTTCTTGCTTGAATGAGCAATGTGACTAATTCGAGCAGTGTGTGAGGCAAATCCGAAGACAGACGGAGACTGAAAGCACTGTTGTCTCACAACATCCTTGGTTGAACATCGATGTGATCACACAGACCGAAAAGTCATTCGATCCGATGCTAAACACTGATTTGGTACTCTGTGTTCAGATGTCACCCTCAGCATTGTCGCTGTTTTCGACAGCTGAATACCTGGCTTGCCTCCGACGTTTACGTCAGTTTGGAGACCCGATTAGTGTACGTTCTACCAACTACTTCCAGTGAGCACCACGCACTTCAGGGTGCGATCGCCCGTTGTAATTAGCCGAATTGAATACCCCAACGATTTGGCACTTTGATGACCAGTCCATTCTGTAGTGACGCACCCATCAGACAACTTTCATTTTCTTGTCTAATACTTTTCGTCTCTTCCAGATGAAGCTTGGCGACTCAACTCCACTGATGGCCGAACTGCATGCACTTCAAGACAAATTCGGTTTTGGAAATCCACTGGCGAGGTGGGAAAACGAGATCAAATGTAAACCGTGATAATACAACTCATTCTAACGGAAATTCACACCATATCATGATTCTCACAGTGAATTTTTACCCTAAATAAACTTTATATGTTTATTCATGGGTGCTGGTTCCTCCCAACGATACCGTCGTTAGCAAACAGGACTAACTAGTAGCCAAATATACTCAATTGCAAACAAATTTGGTTTTGACATTAGACTCACCTGGAACCCAGCTGAATCTCGCGTAAAAAAACGTTGGCATTCGCTGGACGAGGGTTGGGCAATGCTCGCTGCCTGCAGCTTGCTCACAACCATTTTGTGAACCAAAAAACGCATTAATTGGTGGGATTGTTTGAGAAACTGCGACTATAAACTACGGAATCGCATGTCCTCGAATGTTGTGTGCCTTCTTCAGTACAGCTATGAATGATCGCGTCAATGACCCACAGAAAACTTTTGACCAAGACTTCCAGTCTACTCTGATGTTTGTCCACCAAAACCACTATTTTAAGGTCGACGCTGCATGTAACGAACGAGGCTGAAGTTGTTGACTGAACGGAGAGCTCAGATCGATATTTCCCTCGAAATTTCGCTCGCAATTCTTTCCTGTGAAAACCCGTCCTTGCCTAATCCAAAGCTGAAAGATCGAATTTCGGCACATGTCAACAAATCATCTGCCATTTGTGTATATAATAGCCATCTCTGGTAACCTGGAAATATCTTCGGATTTACCGGCAGTTATGGCGGAAACTAAAGCGCAGGTAAGTTTTGTGCAGGTCAGAGAGAAAGTATGTCATTAGCAAAGCACAATGCCTATCGTGAAACACGGTTTTGTAAGTTTCAAACAAAAACATGATGTGGTATGAACTCACGTCAGGACTCCACTTGAGACAAATATGTGATTGCGTTTACATTTTTCAGTGTGCTAAGCAAACTTGCCATGAGTCCTTCTAGTAAGTGTGAGGATCACACGGGACTGAAAAAAATATGCTTGTTTAGACCTCGTCTTCCTAGACTGTCACCTGAATACGTGGAACACGTCCTAGTCGGCAGTGGACTGACACACATAGGATCATCCACTTGAAGGTAACGTTTGGGACTATCTGTAGGGAGCCCTTTCCAAAAAGGAACGATTCTTGTTCGACAGGGTCTGTCCCGTTTATCAGAGTCGATTCTGTTTTCTGAAGAACAAGCGTTTCAAAAGAGTGAGACAAACGCCTCGGCCAAGAATGTTCTTCTACATGTGAGCTCGGGGGCCTCCAGTGGGCCGTTTCAGAGGAATAATATCCGATTTTTTCTTGAAAGTTTAAGAAAACACTGTGGCTCAACTGTTGTCTCATCGAATTATTTCGGATGAATGACAGAAACCACCTCCTAAACAATTTTCAGAGGCTGAGTTTATTTTGTGGTTGTGTAAACTAGGCAACTAAGTGTATTTTACCACAAGACGAAAGGAGAATTATACCAAGTGTTTCGTTGCAAACGTTATGCAGGTAACACCCTATAGCCAAAACTTCTGAGCCCCTCCGCTTTGAAACCTCTCCCTGAGGTTGTTGAAGCTTGATGGACGGCATGCCCTGAAATACGAGCTTTGGACAGAAAAGGTGAAACCTGGTCTGTAGTAGCTGCTTCGGTGTGTCAGAGAGCTTGCGCGTGTGCGTGTCCGTTCCTCGTTCCACCATCGATCCGGCGTGTGACTTGAGTGGCTGATTGGGTGCGTGTCCGATTGATTGGCTCGTGTGAGCGCTCTGGGTTGACTTGATATGTACTCAGTTGTTTGCTGACCGCCACGAAAGCGGACCAAGTTGGCCGCGTGTACACAATACACCCGTGTCAGTACTTACGTGTTCTTCTGACTTACTGTGAACTACAATATGGTCCAAATAAATTTATTGCCTAAAATGTAAGGTCTTGCTGAGTGGGGATGGAAGCCAACGGCTGGAAACCTGATCATTTCGATGTATCCTTTTCGGGTTGGATTAACCCCTGTAAAAGAAGGCAATCTGTGCACACAAATCGAGAAACAGTTTCATCCATAAAGAGAATCATTAGCAGTACTCATCTCACGAAGCTCCAGTACGGAGTTTTGAACCCGCGACCTCCAGGGCTATTGTCTTGAACACTTAACCGTTCGGCCACGAGCGGCTGATCAGCAGTGTCACTAACCCGCATGTAGAAAGGATACAGCGCCACCAATCCTTCAACGACAGCGACTACATCACGTGGTGTTAATGACTCCTAGATGTGAGTTACACTTACATTGTGAAATTATTCCTTCTCTAAGCTACTTCTGAAGTGTACCGAAAAACGGGTTGAGAGCTTCGGTGAGACATGTTATGTGAAACAGTGGTGTTTATAGAAAGAACGTAGATTAGTGGGACAGAAGACCTGTTGGATGAAACATTTACCCAGTGGAGGTAACCGTTATAAAAGAACTACTTGGAAGCATTTAACGTCCCAAAGATAATTGGCAGCCTACTGTCTTCAAAATAACCTACGAGGAAACGAATTTTGAAGTAGAGTAGTCTCAAACTAGTACAAATGTCTTAATTAAACTGCTACTCAAGCTGTTGTTAGCGTAAGGATATTTGTGGATTTTTACGGACATTTTTCGCAAACAACTTCCAAATTTCCTTACACTACTAACAATCTACAAGTCATCATCATCGACAGCATGACATCAGTGTTGAACACCGATGCTTCGCTGCCGTACAACCATCATTTATTTGAAAGCCTTATTGTGAAGAAAAAGAATAAAGATGGATGGGGAGGGGACTTATTGCTGCCTTACTACAATCATTCCGAGGTGCCTACACCTCCAAACACTCATTCAGGCAATCTGGATAGAAACTGACAACAAGATCGCCACTGACATCGGCTGGCAGACATATCTCGCAGCGTCTCCAACCAGGCGCACTGTGGATCACGCGGTCCCCATCCTGGAAGGCGAGTAGCACCGACAGCACCCAAGCGTTTCGTAATTTCTTTCATACCCTTCTGCCAGGTCAAGGGTTGGCCACCTCTCTGCTTACGCCACTCTGAATTAGGCACGGAAAACAGCACTCTCTTCGGCAAACGATGATTAGGCATGCGCAACACATGTCCCAACCAACGTAGCTTCTGGTGCTGGACACATTCTTCAATGGAAGTACCCGTTGCACAACCCAAAACTCGCTCACAATCGAAAGACGCCTATCTAGGGGACTGTTTCAACCTGTACGATGTCCGATCGGAAGGTAGGGCAGGTTTCTCAATATACGTCCCAAATCAGAACATGTTCACTGCCAGTACCAACCTCAAGCCTTCGGATCGCTTAGTTGCTACTTGGCTTCATAGTAGCAACTCAGGGATTGCTATTAGTAATCGACAACAAGGGAGTGTTCCGGCTTGTTGGTTATATTAGACGATCTGTGTTCACTCCGACCAGGCATTGTTAATGGCGAAAATCCCTTTTCTCGCAGATAGCGCACTATCCTAGTTGAGCCACAATACTTGAAGAGTTCTGTTACATGTTTTGCTCAACCGTTTTTTCCATTCGGCAATGCGTGACCACTTATCACTCAGTGGCTGTTTCATTTTCCTTTGGAGCATTCTATCCACTCCAGCTCATTTTATGCTTTGTTTCGGAGTTTGTGGTAACACTTGCGCTAGATCATACCGATATACGGTTACTCCAAGCCACAAATTAACGTATGAAAGAGCATCAGTGCGTATTCATCAGACATGTCTATTGCTGCTGGAGAGAGTGCCATTTCTTGTTCCCGCGAAATGTGTTTATTTGGGCTGTACTGTTCCATCGACTCGAAAAAACTGTCTTAGGGTGCAAAACAAACATTATGGATTCTTTAATGCACAGCAAGAAATACTTATAGGTTTTGAAGTCCTTTTGCGCCGCACGCTAAGAATGGATGTGGTAGCCAAACATCGGTAAAATCATCGTCATTTATATGGTAATTAGATCGCTGGAATAACACGAACAGAGGGCAAAGGCGTGTGAGTCAGCTGGATGGATAATGAAAGATTTAGTCAATGGAGGGGAGGCATCAGTTTTCAGGCCGTGATCTCTCCGGCGTATTTCAAGCGTAAATAGCTCTGCTGTGTCTTCTTTTCTAGTTGATTGAGTTCTTTGACAGCCGAGGCCAGGACATCCACGTGGGTTTTATATTTGGGTGCCACTGAAGGGAAACAGATAAGGAATAATTAAACACAAGAACGAATGATGGCGAGAAACCGGAATCGTTAGCGCGAAGCCTAGACTTCACACAGCAATAAGTGCTGAGGACCAAAACAGCTTGTAGCCTGAGAATCTCGTCATGGTCGCCTGGTTGCAGATTAGGTTGCAGTACACTACATCGAAGGGTAGTTCCGCCCAAAGCAAGAAACAGGTGCCAAATGCGCCCGTTAAAATGTGCCTAATGAAGATACTATGCCGCCAAAAGGTAAGAAGCAACAACTCGTTAGGTGCTAAGGAGTTACCTATTTCCAGCGATTTTCTTGTAAAAAACACACCCACTCGCCAAAACACAGACTGAATCACTAAGGTGTTAATCACATGATTGCCCCTTTCATTTGACCTATATCAGTCTTGCCCTGACTGCCATTAACAGTGACGGTCTAATAGGAAGACCTCGGGATGGTAAACGCTCGTCCTCGCCTCCTGTAGGTTATGACTCCTAGCCAAAGTCTGGGGAAGAGTGACTGTTGATTAATTCCATATATAGATGACTCACATTGCTTCAACTTTTGACCGTACACAACCTTGCCGTCAAACGCGTCCGCCTGAACCAACAGATTCGAATCCACTGCATCGATGGTGATTCCCAGATGCTCTTCAATATCACCCAGCAAATTTGGCTCGTTATACCATATGCAACAGCCACCGTGTTCTACCAACCGCGTGTTGTAACACCCCCGACCACGAGTTGGGCAATTGGAATGGTACCAAACCTGAAGAGGTTTGAGGAAGGAGAGGAAGGATACGGTTTCTCATACTTGGATTGACGGCTTGGGCAACTCAATTGCATACAAGCGTACAGGCGTGCGTGTCTCGAGATACGCAGAACACACAGACACACACAGTAGGTGAGAAAGATGGGCGGAAAAGCAGAAATGAGTCCCGTGTCTTTCAGTTACTGGTGCATTGTCATCGATCGATGAGAATCCATTAGCATCTGCAAACTTCCACGAAACCTGAAGGTAAACAGAAGCCCTGCAAGGACACACTGGATAGACATTGATAAGTCCAAACTACGTGATTGTCACTTATCACGCATTGTAACAAAGTGATTTCCAACTAGTCAGTTAGGCGGCCATAAAGAACAGATTTACGGAAGATTCGTCTTCGGAATTTCCACCACTTTCCCACTGAAAACACTCACCATTAACGGTAAACACCAAAATAACAAGGAGGATTCTATACTGGAAGAAAGGCGGGAATTAAGCGACGGTAACCAGAAAACCTTGATGCAGTTATGACGAACTTTGACAGTCAAAGGATGATAAGGTGTTGCGGTCAGTTGGTAGAGTCCAAATCATCTTTGGCAATGGACGCTCCGCAACGTGCTCAAATGTTTCAGGATTTACTAGGGAGAAAGTAGTCACGCTTGTAGACATTGTATTTCAGGTATGCCAGAAAATAGAGCTTACTGGAATGAAGTTTACTACCATAAGTAGGTTTTTTCTACGGAAAAATACCTTTCCGTTGTCGTATTTGTTTTCCACTGACCCCACTCTTATGTCTCCTTGCTTTTCGAAAAAATTCTCTGCCAGTCCATTTAGATGGTCACTCCAGAAGGAGACAACTACAATCAGCATCAACGATGTAAAACTTCATAAACAAGTGTCGCGAGATAAAATATGTAGTATATATAAAAAGCCTGCTGGATAAATAATAACCATAGGCATACCACCTCTGAGAAGCCGAAAAGCGGGGAGTCGCGTAACTAGTCAATGACACAGCTGACCAGACACTTATAGTTCACAGGTAATGCATTCCACATCGAACATACATACTTTCAGTGCAACAGCACTCGTGAGATGTCCAGTGCTGGTGACTTTTCACGCAGAAGAAATAACTGTCTGAGCTAGCACGCTCCGCAATCAAGTGAGAAAAGCTACAGACGAATGAGTCTATATGAAAAGCAAAATAAAAGCGAAGCCATTTCTACAAAAAAATAAACAATCTACAGGGCTTAATACCAGGAAACGAAGTGGGTCTCTGGACCTAACACACTACTCGTAAGGTTGCTGGAAGATTTTCGACAGCCCACGACCGGTTTCGCTAATCATGGGGCTCACCAAGTAGGCGCAGTCGCTGAGTTGACGTCAAGCTTATGTTCTACTTGAACCCAAGTTGAATAGGTTTCGGCAAATACTCTCATTTGCACACGCATTCGGTTTTGATAGAAGACTCAACTGAATCCAGGTGAAGCTCTCGTTTATGATCATCGTGAGTTTTTAGCAATATCTTGAGTAGTGTGTTACGTCCAGACAATAAAGTATTGCGATATCTCATGTGATGTGCTTCCTGTGATTGAAGGATGAGTGACGCTAAGTCCTGCCTAAGTGATAACTAATCAAATTACTGATCAGTCGCTCGTGGCCGAAAGGTTAGGCATTCAAACTACTAGACGGAATGTTGTAGGTCCAAAAGTTTTTACTGGATGAGACACACTGTTGATGAATCTCAACGAGGATAAACCAGCTTTATAAGATTTTCGGCATAGATTGTCTTCACATACAGGACGGAGTCTTCCTTAGTTGAAGTTTATTCGACCATACAGTACTTCAGAAGAGTCCGAAAGAAGGAAGTAATGGACCGATGGTTGTTTTTTAAATAGGCAGTTTACAAAACTGCCTTGTGATAGCTTCTGGAACAGTTGGAAGAGAGCCTTCCTAAGATTTCTCGAGCCACCAGACCGCCTCCAGTTTTTTCGGTGGATAGCCTTCGTATAGAATTGCTAGTAGAAACTTATAGGCAGCCAAAGTGTTCCATACTACGGACTACCACATTTCGTTTCCTCCAAAGCGATGCAGTATGAACAAATCTACCTTCAAAGTAATTGAGATCAATTTGTTACCTGGTTTACACAACCGTTTTTCTTCCAGGATACCACTAAAGCTGGATAACCTGTAACACAAAAAGACTGCTATGACATACGTCGCATCAAGGCACTTGTTTCTTCATTCAGTCAGACTCCCCAACTGACGTATTCGACTGACACTTGGCTGAACTACCCAGTTTTGCAGTGAGCACGATGCTGCTACGGCCACCAGTATTTTCCAATAGATTCCCATCGTCTCTCAATCTGGCATGTTTAAACTCCCAACGCGCTTAACAAACCCAGATGGTTACTGAGTCTCCACGTCATCCTAATCATTGACAGCGTAACACCAGTCTTCACACATCGATGCTTAGCTGCGGCACAAGCGTAATTTATTTGAAAGCCTTATTCCTATGAAAAAAATGAAAACGGAGTAGGAATTGAATTACTGCTAGCTTACCACAATCAGCCCGAGTTAGATACACTTTAAGACGCTTATTCAGGCAATATGGGCAGAAAATGACAACAGAAATACCAGTGGCGGCCATATCTCGCAGCTTTTCCGATAAGACACGGTAGGGATCACGCGGACCGTATCCCGGAAGGCGAGCCACATCGACGCTATGCAGAGTTTTGATGATCATTTTTCTACCTCTGTACCGGGTTAAAGGTTGGCTACCTCCCTGCTTGCACCGTTCTGAGCTGGACACGGAGAATAGCACTCAGTTCGGGAACCAAAGATCAAACCGAAGATTTGCTGCTATGCAAATTCTTCAAATGTGGTCTCAGTTGCGTAAAAAACACTCGCTTTCTAATTGTCACGGTATGGATTTGCCGGCACCAGCCTGCACGATCATTTGAGATTTGCACTCATCTTCATCGCTGCGATTAGGCAGATGTTTCAGACGGCTGAACAAATCATTGTGAGACGATGTTGACGTGTTTGAACACGCTGTTCTGTCGAAATAACAATCCTCACTGGAACAATCAGTACTAACTGTGGCATAATAAAGGAATTTGAAGTATGTGCATCAGTGTCAATAATCTCTTTTTTTTTCTTGTAAAATTTGCCCCAAAAACATGAAGAAGCCCCTGCGTTTGATCGAGCTAATTGAAATCCTTCCTTGTTTCGTGAGATCACGCAAGTAGCACACGTAGCCATGGGGGGGACGAGCATCGAATAGAACATCTTCGAGTGTTCAGCAGACCCTTTGGAAACGATAAAATATCCTTGTCTAGGTTCCCAAATGATGTGGTTCTCTGCGTGATTCCTCCCTTCTGTGTTCTCAAACGTAGTGAATGAGTGAGAGACTCGAGTTGTTACTTAGGCTGAGGTTCAGGACGATTTCGAGTTCAACGGATTCGTTTTCTGATTAGATGCCGCTGTCAGGAGTCGTCTTTTTTCCCGGACATGCTGTTTCTGTTCCTTCTACGCAGTATCGTGACGGTTTAACGAAAAGTTATTGGTCGCACTGTTAAATAAATTCCATTTCTTTGAAGTCTGTTTGTTGTTCATTCCCAACCCAATATTTTAACCCACCAAAGCTCCGACTCAAGTAAAGCGTTATTTAATTGGTTCAAATGAGCTATCGATCAGCTCATCTCGAGGCCGCATTTCATTGATGAGCACCACTAACGATCCATAAAATGCCTATCGGAGTCAGCTCATGACGCAGTCGTAAAACATGAGTTTTCCTCAGCGAGTCCAAATGTCCGCCCCGCCCCACTCCTATTTTTATGCTGTAGAACTGGTTAACTAAGCACAGGTTGTTCTGCTACGCGTGGATATATCGCCTATCAACGTAGTCCCGTGTTTTGTCCGTTCGTTCCTTTGAGCACCTTGTGTTTCCCACTTGACACGGTGAATATCTTTCACCACCGGCACAAGATCGGCACACACACAGTTGGTAACTTATTTTCTGCCCTGGACGAAAATTTTCACAAACTAACTGCCAAAGACAAGTAAAGAGACGGTAACCAGCGGTCAATTCACTAGCCAAGAACACCTAGAAATGCATAAACTTCGCTTAACGATATGAAATTCCTTGAATATATCACCCCCGGACAAGGAGTGTTTTTAAGGTCATTTTAAAGGCCTTGACAACAGTCCAATGCACTACTAGTTGACAAGCGAGTGGCTGTAACCTCATCGCATGTCCGACGTCCAAAACCAATTGTATACGTATTGTGGTTCGGATTTAGCTTGCAAACTCTCCGAGGCTACTCACAGTAGATTCGACCAGCTGGATTTGGACACTCAACACAATCTGCAAAATATCTTGTGACCAGGACCATTCTAATCACAACTAATTAGAGGGACCAATTTCACCTCAGACCTTCTGACAGTGATGAACCCTTTGGACCAGCCAAATTTGATTGCCGTTGGGCGAAACCGGTAGGCACAACAAGGGACTATTTTCCAGCAAACTGTATTCTATGAATCTACCAGTGCAGTCGTGTCCTGAACGTCGACCAGTACGTTCCACCAGGGACCCACTCACAATCAAGGACAAGCTAAGGTTTACCAATATATTTAACATATATGTTGAAATTACCGCCTTGTTGAACATTCAAACTCTTGAAATGGTTGAGTTAGTCACTAGTTGATATTTTAAACAAGACAAGAACCGGACTAGACAAATAATCGTGAAAATGTACGGAGAGTTTGATTCAGAATAAACTTTCTATCTTTCTTGCTACACTGTACTAGAGGGGGCCAGTGTTGTATCGGAATAGAAAATGGAAAAGGAATAAGGCGAAGGAAACACTGGACGGACCAGTTCAGCTCAGTTGAAGATGCTGTCGATCTACCGCGACTTCAGACGACCCCTGAACCGGACTTTCTCGAAGTTGACGCTGACGTTCTCTACCCATTGGGTTATCCAATGGTCTATATTCTGTTTCTTGTTTAGTTTAGCGTGGCCCACTGACAAACACCGTCAATATGCTGCGCGTTAAATCATGTTATGTAGTCCTTTACTTCGGTGGTGAGTGCTCGACAGCGATCATTTGGAAGCAACAAGGACACCGACTGTGGATCGAACCCTAGCCCCATGTATTAGGGTCTTCAAGTCGTTACACTACCGAAGACTTCAGAGTTATTCCTTTATTAATACTCTGTCCCAATAACTTTATGGTACTCCTCCCAGCTTATACCGTTGCTCTACAGACATATGCCCACTTTCCGTCAACCGCTGCTGTTCCTTCCGTTGACCTGCTCTTTTGCGTACTATCGCTGTTTTTTTTGTGTAGCAGTACACGCTCAGTTCTTTTGTAGCCTATAGTCAGCCTGAATACTATCCGGCTGACCACCAACGTACATTACTCCCTAATCCCCAATTCGCTGCCACTCGCCTGCATTGAAACCTTTCTCGTATTTTCGCTGACCCTTGTTGTTATTGAAATGGGGATACGTGCACTTGGGGGTATCGTCGTTACTCGTCTAGGCCAGCGAACCCATCTTGTGAATTACGCCCATAAGAAATGTTCAAACTGTTTTGATCGCGAACACGTTTCATAGGTTCACAGTGTGCTGAATGGATTTGCGCGCTTGTAGTCACCGGTGCAGCCACGAGAATGCATTCTCAATTACCAATGGAACACAGTCAGATTGCTCTAACGGAGGTAACACGATTCAAAAGGCATTTGAAACTCTTTGACAGAAACCTGATGAGTGATGATCCTTCTACTGCGACAGCTCGGATATCATCCCATGGGGTGGCTGTGTGCAGTACAACCTGAGATTTTGTCGAATCTCCCGTTAAAACCAAATTATTATGAAAATGAGTGAATTGCGCAGGTTGCTTTGAATTCTGAGGATCCAATGTCGAGATTGGGTGGGTGTCTGGAGAACGTAGCGAATACCAAACTTTCCTACTATCAAGAAAACAGCTGATGAGAGTTGGATGCACATTCTAGACTTTCGGTTTGAGAACTTTAACTGTTACGGTAGGATGGATTCATCTCCTGGGTAATAAAATGCAGGTACAGGGTATGCCTGTTAAACGGGAATTCGTTAGAACTGCGTCCAGAGGCTTATGCAGAACTTTTTACTCACGACACCCGTTTTTACCTCACAGAGCTGTACCCTCATTGGCCACGTCTAACCTAGGTGTAGGCTTTTCTGTCAGGAAGGCAAAGCTGCTCATTTCGAAGTTAAAAAGCTGAAATCATTTTAAATGAATAAATTACCCAGAGTTGTGTGATGTTATGAATGTTCACGGAACACTGTTAGCTCTATCCCAGTCCGCAAATGCGTATTCTGAGGCCCGATAAAAAACTCTGGGAAGTGTTTTTTACTCAGCCGGGATGCTAAAACTGAATACGCGAAGGTCTTGTTACTGTGTTTTACAGCGTAGCCATCGAAAGGGAACCAGACACGTCAGTTGAGCGGATTGTCGTAGAGGACGGGTTGACGGCAAGGATTAAACACAGAGTGGTTCCACAGCCAAACCCATTGTTAATCAGGGAGAAAGTGGTTGTCATGTTATGCTTGTTACTCAAGAGTTTACTTTGTTTTGGAACAAAGCGCGTGTAGACGTATAGACGTAATACACTACTCATAAGGTTGCCGAAAGCGCTCCAACAGCTCCCGACTTGTTTCGCCCCTCCACTTCGGGCTCATCAGGCACAGTCCCCGTCAACCTTAGGATCTACATGGACCCGAATTGCACTAAATTCGACTTATACACTCATCTGCATAACAAATTGGTTTGAACAGGAGGCTCACCTGGAACCCAAGTGAGTCTCTCATTCATGATGTTTTGAATCAACTTGTGGACGCTTTGAACTGAGGTATGTGAAAACAGTTGGTCAGTGAGACTAGTTCCCCCCCTGACATTTCTCCACAAGATATCCACCTCTCATCGGGTTGTAAAAGCTTTCGGCAAAGCTAAGTTCAATGAAAAGTCGCTCTCGGCGACTCTTGTTCAAATCAGAATATGTTAAACTTACCACACACGTGGTCATCTAAGGTTTTTTTCACATAAGTAGTGGAATGACGAAAGGCTAGTGGCTTTTATTCTGTTATTAGGCCGAATAAAATGACGTGATATAACATCGGTGCACTTGTTGTGTGTTGCCCTGGCTTAGCCACCGGTGCAACAGGACGCTGATCGCATTCGGACTACCAAACGGACATACTAAGAGCGGACGCGAAACATGACAGCCAATCAGATAGACAGCCCAAAAAATCAATAACCCGCATAAGCGACCTGTCAGCCGTTCAATCAAGCCAGTCGGTTTAAGGGTTTGGATACGTATGCTTTAGTCCAGGTTGGTGCGAAAATCTCCCGTTAGCGGAGGTGTCCATCCAACATGAATAAAACTGTTGGCGACGGCGTAGTGCCATCGCTAGTGACGACACTCATACATGCATCTATTATTAAAATTTTCAGACAATGGCCTACACAATTTCCTGTCAGTAAAGTCGATCCATGTTGAAAAGTCAAGAAGCACGGTTAAGTGTTCAAACTACTAGCCAGGAGGTTTCTTTTTAGAAACCCTGGAGTTTCATGAGGTGCGCGCCAGTGATGAGCCCCAGAACTTCTCGGCTTTTCACCATACATTGGCTGTGGCGACTACTTAGATTGATGCGTGACACGTATATGTTTATGTACGTATGTGTATGGGTGCGCCTGGATTCATCCCATGTGATCTTGCCGTTATGAATTATTGATTTGACATCCACGTCACTTATTTGAGTATTTCTCCTCCTGTCCTGGCGCAGTTACCCCGAAGAAGCACTGGACTCGAGCTTTGTTCCCATTGGAACTCATCAGTAGTCGAACCAAGGTTTGAAGTCCGGAAGTCTGACATGCGAGACGTACAATATAAGCGCACGCTAGATGCACTTCAGAGGAGGTGAACGTGCTCATGCTTGAGCGATGTGATTAATGTTGGTTGATGGCCGTCAATGCCTTCCTGATCGCATACACCAATTTACCAGCCTGGTGTGTTCCTTCCCGCTCCGAACCAATCAGACAGCTCATCAGCTTCCTCAAAGGATGGGGGATTAAGGCTACATTTGTCTCCATACCTCATTGATTTTTGTCTTTCCAGGATATGATCCTGAAAGGAAGCATACAATAAGACGGCACGATCACAACGCATTTATCACAATCCAGGCTGGGCGGAACTGTTTCAACACACTTTAGACCAGAGACACTATAAACTGGAACCTTAAGTCTCCGTAGGTTTGTACAAGATATGTGCAGCGGCTGACAGGCGGTGGAATAATGGCGTAGACTGGATTGCTGTGGATAGTCCACCCTACTGATGTTTTCACGGCAAAACCTCACACCAGTGTCCAAGTATAATCAAAGCGACAGTATATGGCGTGTCCGTCGTGCTTCGTAACAGGGTGGCGCTCATTATTGGCCCGTTTGTCTGCCAGCGTGAACCACAGACGCCTCAGTTGCTGTGTCCACTCAAAATCAGTCCGCCCAACAGAACCAGCAGACAAAAACCACCCAGATTAGCTATGGTGGATAACGCGGGACAACGACTGACGTCGCACAGACCTGATAGGCTGATAGAGGCCTCGTTGTAACAAGTGAACGGATGCACACCCGTAGAATTTCGGCTTCATTACCAGAGCGAGAAATGACAACTCGTTAATGAGGCTTATTTCCGCCCATTTATTGTGCGCGGTAGTCCAATATCCATCATATTTCATATTCTTCGGAAAATTCAACCAGTGGGTAACAATGAAATTTGCAAAGTCCGAATGTCTGAGGTTTAAAATTTATTAAGTCTTATTTTTGCCGTGTACTGTTATGGGACGTGTTACGGAAACAGTTGAAACGGCGTACATATTCGGCAACTTGGTGAGCACTTGTGTGTGTGTGCAAAAGTAGGCCAATAGACAATAAATCAATAATAACAATAAAATAAATCGACTTCTCTCAAATATTATACGACACAAATCTGAGGTAGGTAAGTAGGTTGTGCAAACTTGCCAATAGAATGAACAGCTGTATGAAGCGCTCATGACAAGTCACGTGATGAATAACGGGATGGTCACTTTCGACGTGGGTTTTACGCGAGGATCTCTCATCCCCGTAGTCCTATCATGACCAACTAAACGGCCACTGGATATGCACTGCTGATGAGCTCTAATAAGAGCGAAACTCGAGTCTAGTGCTTCCCTTTGGTGTGGACTCACCGGAATAATTACGCCAGAACAGGAGGACGGCCGTTCAAACGAGCGAAACTCGAGTCTAGTGCTTCCCTTTGGTGTGGACTCACCGGAATAATTACGCCAGAACAGGAGGACGACTGTTCAAACGAGAGTGGTGTGAATATGAATAAACGGAAAAAATGGTAACCGATAAACGTAGTCATGGACCGAAAGGTATGCACGTGACCGGGCGTCGTAAGAGGTCCAGTGCACTTGACAGATAACCCATTCTCGTCGTGTAACCATGATGATTTTGTGAAAGCTGTTGACGGGGTCCACGTTTACTTTCAACCCTTTTCTATCCCGCATTCTATCCAAGAAATCCTCAATACGAATGCGCTCAGCCAACAGCAACGACGGAGAACACGGAAATCACGGCCCAAAGTCGGACGAGGTTCGGCACGTAAAGATTGACACAAAGGAACTCGAGCAGACCAATCGACCGAGGGCTATGAGTGGTAATCCCGAAGCTCTCAAGTCGATTCTGAAGATGTCCCTTGGTCTGGGACCTCAAGTTTCCGCACCTGAGTCTACCGCAATAAGTACGGAAACTCAAAGACGGTGAGCAAATCGAATGTGGTTCTTCTCATTGGCAAAACCTAGATTGTCCTCTGTCACGCTGGAGATGTTAATGGAAAGAGAAGAAATCGATATCCATCCGTACGGACGAGGAGGCATCTACGAAGGTATACTGTACACCCGCAAAGAGGAAGAACCGGTTGACATGCTCGGTTTGGTTGTCTGGTTCATCTTCTTTGGGTCACTTGTGATGATGGCTGTCTCCATCATATTTGTTGCAGGTAAGCCAACAAAGAATTCCTAATGACATAATCAATTGCCTTTCTGTTTTTTTATTCAGAGCTCACCTATTTCTTGCACGCCGAACCAACACCTGAAACGCGCAAAGCCTTCTGTGACTTTTTCAAACATTGCAGATATCCTCCCTTGTTAGAAGGAAACAGTTAGTGATTTGTGGATAGGCGATACAGTGAAGAGGGCAACATACATGACCGCAGATCATTTCAAAAGTAAATACTGTTTACTTCCAGAAACCTAGTTTTTTTCGTCGATGACATCCTTGCTACCGGGTTTTTTATTGAGTTCTAATAATTTGTCCATTACAGTTGTTTGACCCCGGCGAAACCCCAGGGGACCATTCTAACATACGGAAGGTCTGTCTACAGAGGATTCAGTTCCTTTGATTGACAATAATTGACACAAGCATTCTTAGTGAAGCAGAAATCCCCGTAATAGGGACCGGTTGTTTTCGTATTTTCTGCAGGGTTCATTGGATCCCATTGAAACACATGTAAAAGCAGCACAACTCGCAGAAGAGAACCCTCAGCCAAAAATCAATGCTCTCACACTGGTTATCAAAACATGATCAACATCGTCTGGGCAAAAAAAGTAACAACGCTTCAACCGAACAGGATAGTGGAACTACAATCCCTGGAAATTCAGTGGAATGTACGCTTCTCGAGATAGTTGAGCGGTTTAGACGAGGAAGGTCCTTGGTTCGAACCCAACCACAGCATCCCCGCTGCTCCTGTCTAGGCTTGGACAACCTGGCAGTATCTCAGTCTTTGTGCTTTCTTTGGGTGAAATGACACCTGTGCCCCGTGTTGTGGACCACAGTTTTCCTTATGCCTTCTTAATACCGTGAACCCCAGTCTGGATAGCCGTTTGCTAGCCTGATGCGCTTAGCCAAACCAGAAAGCCAATGAACGTGCGAATCAGCTGATCTATTGAACACTGACGCGTACAGGCATGCCATGTGTAGCCGCAAACGGGCTGTTTATAAAGCTCACGTGCAAAGTTCTAGGGGGGGGGGGCAAAATGAACGCTGCTGGTAGTAGTCTAGGAAACTGTGACGCTGATGTTAAGCGCAAAACTCACTTTCTCACAATCCAGTAGTATCCAGTAGTGAATCCATTCACTGCGAAACTTTCCTAGCCAACGATTTAGATAAGATTGGAACCGTTGGTGTCAAAAAGAGCAGAACGACCACAGGGGGTTGCAATTGGTAAACCTTTTTGACAGAGCAGGTGTGATACACTGTATTGTGATCCCACTGCTTCCAACTTTTAAAGCCATGTCACATTTCTACGTTTTTACGCCTCCTGTGGGAAGGCCTGTTGAGATGCATACACTTTGTCGAGCGCTGGTTTATAAAGTGAGTCTTTTGGGTATCGGGCGAGCAGTCAGCCGAAATGCATTCGGACGTTCCGATTGATTGTACTACTCTGCCTTGTTTAACCATATGAAATCAGTTGGCAGGGTGATGTAGACGAGGGAACTGTCCGATCTTTAAACCCGGTCTCTTCAGGATACTACTACAACACTCCGCATGGTTGCGCTGCCAAGGATGAGGGAGTTACGCGTAACCATACAGAGACATCTTGGTGAACAAAACACAAGAAAACGTATATATTAGCAAAGGTGTCGCTTAAACTTGTTTTGGGACCGTTTCCTGTAGAATTACGAACTTATCCCAATTTATACGCGTTATATCAGTACACAGTTGGGTGGGTTAGATATCCAATTTTCACAACCAACCTTCATCGCCACACTGTGGATGAAGTAATGCGGTCTTCCCGCTTTTTAATGCGTGACATCAGATTACTTTACGTCCTGCTAGTTGGGAGTATGGCTGTGACATGGCAAAGTTCAACTAGAGTGCACGACGAGAAAGCGCACACAGTAATCTGGTTGGGAATGTGACGTGGTATTTTTATTGGCTATTTATTTGCTTATTCATTTCTTGTTAATTATCACCATCGTCACAAGCTACCTGGAGTGACAAGGTAGAATGATGCTTCCGGTAAATAAAGTGACTCAGCTTCAGGTGCAGTTTGATTGTGGTGAATAGTCTGGTTTGACCGAAATTGGGTCAATCGATATTGAGCCAACATCCGAATTGAGTTCCATGGTTGATGATCACCTGTGCTCTTAATCAGAACTTGGTGGAATCGAAGTAAACAGATATTTCATGCCATTTCGATGCCAGTAGCAAGGGAACAACTGAAACCGTGCACCCATCAGTAAATGAAAGGTGGAACTGTGAACAGTAGCGTTCCTCAATTGTCACGTTATGCAGCCCACTCAGCCTTTGATATTCACCCCAACCGGTAGTTGAGTAACCCTCGGCAATGGGTAAAAATGTACTCGGCTGATTGCTCCGAAGAGGAAACTGATTCATCGCGGTCAGCTGATTGGTGACCGCGGGTCATCTTAGTGCTAGATTTATTGGAGGCTCAAAACTCGCGATACACCGTGCGCCACAGCACAGTGAGATCGGTTCAGGCCACAATACCACATTCGTCAGGCTCAGACTTGTTGACAACTGCGTACATTCCGGGGAACGAAGCTAGATTGGTCACATATGAGAACCGCTCAGAGGAGTCAAACATAAAAAGCCATACATGTCAAGCAGACTGGTGAATCCACGAAATCGCACTGGATGACAGACTGCGTATACCAGTTGGGCAACTCAGAGTATGTCACCCCACTACACGATAATGCATTGGTGAACTAGGTTGTTCACAAAAAAAACACGATTCTCACGGTAGATGATTAATCCTTTATCGAGAGAAGAAAGAACGAGAGAACATCTAAGGCCTGGTGGGCTAACGAAAACTGCGGCAAACGTGGTTTTCTCCGAATCAGTGAATTTTTTGAATAAGGAAGCTTAAAGTGAGAATCGCTCCACTCTCAAGCAACTTTTTTGGGATCTTGCAAAACACTTATCCTTCACGAGTCGTGCGGCACTGACGGACCCGTTCTGTCCCGAAGCCAACGAATTCCCGATACCAGATATCCCGGCTTTTTTAGCTAATGCAATGATTTATTTCAAGTTGCTGGCAAGTTGAAAACCGTAGCTTCTGTGAAACGAGAAGGCATCGTTGAATAGAACTCCCGGTTTTCTCAGCAACTTTGGAAGAGAATGTTAAAAATACCTGTCTTTCATCTAACTGCCGATTTTATGTCACCTTACACCTGCACAGCGATTCAGTTGTTGGGTTCACGTCGTTACCGGAGCAATTTGTATACTTATTCATAATTTGCAAAAGTCCACGAAAATAATACACATAGATATAACAGACCCATGAATGTGACTGATGTACACTTCAAGTAACCTCAGAGCTGTGCTGCTTCCTGAATGTGTCTTGAAGTTTTCCGTGAAAGCGCTTCTAAATCTACTTCATGTGTTGTGGCTCATCCGTATGAACATCACGAGGAAGCAACGCTGGGGGCGAATCATGATGGTGGGCACATATTGGACTCGTGATCGATTCTGTTGCCAGTTACAAACCAGACCCGTTTATGGTCAAAATGACCACCTTCGAGAACCAGAAAGCAGTAAATCATAAAAACGGGTGGGTTGTTAGAGCCACGAAACTGATGTGAACAGGACAGGGAACAAGGTCAACAGCTTCAAAATCCCATTTCCCTGGATCCAACATAATCGATAACCATATTCAGCAACCTTATGAGTAGTGTATTACATGTATACATGTATCGCCATGTCTCCAATATCGCACCAACTGAAACATGAGTTCGGCCTGGTGCGGCACATTCAGTGGCTTGGGAACATCATAAACGAGAGATTCAGATGGGTTCCAGGTGAGTCTGCCGCAAAACCAAATATGTTTGCAAATGAGTGTATTTCGCTGATATCCACCCCTTGTTGCAGACGTCCCCTTAAGTCAGTTGACTTACTCGGAACATATTAGCATTCCGAATTCCGATAAGACCATGACCAAGAGCAATGCGTCAGTCACCAGCTAAATACTCGATCACGCGCCCAACTTATCACGTGATTTGCTCCTGTTCATTGTCTAGGCAGTCTCGCTGCGGTTAATTTGACCTTCACACAAGTGAGTCACGCCAGTCAGCAGAATATCGATTTGAGTAAGCATTAATGTAAACGCAACAAAGTTAAAAGGTGATTCAGTGAGAAACACCTAAACTAAGGTTGATGTATGCTATACCGACTGTTCACCATTTGAATCCACATGAAAGTGGGCTGCAAGACCCTATTCGACTGCTCGAATGAACATCTTCTGTGAATTTATCAAGTCAGAGGAGTTACGGTTTCAAAAGATGGGCATGGAAATACCGCAGCATATTCAGTAAAAGCGCAGATAGACCACATCTTCACAGCACGCTTTCCAAATGGACCTTTCATTTAAGGTCATATCACACAAACGCAGTCAACTGAAACATCAAGCATCGAAGTCTTATTTTTGCACGTGGTGTGCGAGTGTCTGAACCCCTGCTGAGATGAGCCGATGAGGATTCAGTACCGTCTCTCCCAATATACATATATATATATATATATATGGGTCAATCAACGGGACTTCTAAGCTCGACAGCGGGTCTGTTTGCTGTCTCCTACGCCGACTTCAAGTGAGCAAGTTCAGCTGTTCAGTTCAGGTACAACAAATTACAATAGTTCGGAGCACATGGTGGACATATTCCGCCAGGAAGAGACTGGACCTTACCGTGGTGTGACGGTTTGTACACCGCCCAGACCCATTGAGTTATGCTGCGGAGTCGTGCATACCAGGTTGGTCAATGGTTGAAGGCTTAACCAGAACAGTCTCCTGGTCTTCCATGTTTGGGGTTGGAACATGTATGCCGACTTGTTATCTAAAAAATTGAAATGCATTTGCATTTCCCGCCAGACACCGCTACATTGAGATCAGGCTTTCGATCCAAAGGCTCCCATTGAGGACCCTAACCATCCTCCTGTCTAAATCTGGGTGCCTTGGCAGTATCCCAGCCCACGTATAATCAAAAGTATGGCAGCGAAGCATTCACGCTGGACAACGATTTTATACGCTATCGATGCTGATGAAGCCTCAAGCCCCTAAAGGTACAAGCTGCACGGTCTTCTTTATAAATAACCCCAGACACAAACTTCACGCCTTTGCTGGATTTTACAGCTGCTCTCTCTAAAGCAGGATCGCTGTCTATTATATAGAACACTACTCAAGAGGTCGATGAAAACTCTGGGCAAAGAATACGCGTTTCACGTTCCTAGGACAGGTCTAGTCACCGAATTTCCGCCAATCATGCTTCGTACACGCCGATCGTAAAGTGTGAATGTTTACCAGGCGGTTATCCTAGACAGAACAAAAAGGAAAGCAGGTGCTCGTTTGGTGAGGTGATGACAGTCAGATTTTGAGGGTAAAAACAGATCGAATGTACGGCCATAACATGCTCGACAAAACGGAAACACAGAGCATGCATATTCGAATTGGTCGAGCATCTTGGTGGGCGTGGCTAACGGTGTTCCTGTGGATTGCATACACATTTATAGCGGTCCCATCAAATCTCATTCAAACTAACGAAGTTGGCGCGCACCAAACCAGCATTCAGACTGACGATCTGGAAAACGGAACAGACCTCCGAACGACTGCCTATGACCGCGTGACTTCGCTTCATTTGAACAACAGTGTACCGTCATCCGCTGCCTGCAATGCGTGGGAGGTCGTTCGGCAATCATGGCACAACTAAGACAGATGGGCCAGCTAAGTCCTAGCCCGACATATTGCCACAGTCCGCTCCGGTAATACGATCGAGTGCTATTCATACTGATGTTGAAGAGATTAGTCAGGGTCTTTTCATCAGAAGCACCTCAAAGAAGATTGGTTCCGGCTGAACACGTGGCGGATGTTAAGTGACAAGTTATGAACATTCATTGCAAACTGTCGAGCGAAACATTCAACCGGGTTGCTGACTAGCGAAACACCACCCGGATAACGAATTTTCTTCAATTCCATCCAGTATGCGGTACCACAAAGTAGACAGGGTGCACCTCCGCACTCTCAACGTTAAGGGGTTTTGGATACACAATGATGAAGATAGTGTAGATCTACTCTGCGTGGGCCGAGTGATTAAGAGAACGAATGAAATTACAAGAAAGGACGCATATTTGTACTTTCATGCTGTGAAAACATCAGTCTTGTAGTGTACTTCAAATCCCATCAAAACAGATCCATTTTGGTGGATAATATGAACCAGATTTTCGATAAGAAGCTCAAATTTGATACGAGATGGACATTTCATTAGCAAATACTACTAACTACTCTCGACAAATACACTCATTTGCAAATCAGTTTGGTTTTTTTCCGAGAAACTCAATTGAATCTCTTGTTTATGATATTCTTCAACTGAATGTGCTGCACAAAGGCCGTCTCATGTTTCAGTTGGTACGATATTCAAGATATAGCAGTGTATTTTCATAAAGGAAACTACTCACGAGGTTGCTAAAAACTCTTCGACAGCCCACGACCGGTTTCGCCCTTCTTGGGGCTCATCAGGTAGGCGCAGTCCCCGAGTTTCCGTCAATCTTATGTTCTACTAACTACTGTTTCTAACCGGGTGTGCAACTTCCAGTTGGGTAGATGCATCGAAGGATAGAACGACCTCATCCACGAAACCGTCACACTCACTTCCCCCCAGCGGATCAACAGATTCGTTCGTTAACACAGTGCGTGCGAAACAGTTCAAATTCAGGGCTGGCATAGAGATTCTAATAGACATTTTTGTTCGACTTCAATCGGCCACCGGCGGAGGCGCATCCGCCACAATATCAGTTGAAACCGATCTTCCATGAATTCTTTCTGATGAAGAACACTCTGATTGATTTCTTCAAAGTCAATGACTCTCGGAGTATCCCATAGGCGTATGACCAGATCGAATTCGGACACAATCGGCCTGTCCAGCTTCGTGGTGCTATGACTGCTGAACGACCTCCCACACCGAGCCCACACAGTAGACGACGGATACATTTTGGCTAGAATAAAGCGAAGTCATAAGGTCACACGGGCCACTTCCAGGCAGTCTGGGGGCTGCTGAGATACATGGATTACGGATTACAGGGTCGTATGCGAGGGAACAGCTCGTTTTCAAACACCATTTTGTCAAGCACAACTACATGCTCCTCACCGACATGGCCGTACATTCATTGCTGTCGTGAGTAGAATCAGCAAGACACTGGTCCAGCGGTAAAATGATCTGTTTTACCCTCAGAATCTGCGTATCACCATCTGACTAATCGAGCACTTGCTTCCTCTTTTGTTCTGTCTAGGATAGCCACCTGGTAAACATCCACAATTCACGACCGACGTTCTAGTACTATTCATGCGCGCTGAAACACTGCGAGTCGACATGATTGCACTGCCATATCTTGGTTTTTGGTCCCACCGACTTCATGCGAGTGTCTCGTATGCACGACGCTCGGAGAGAAAACATTCGAACCTCAGCCCATTCAAAGCTCACCGATGGTGACAACTAATCAGTGGGACCGTGGGAATTAGCAGAGCTGTTGACTTTCCGAAATCAGTAACACTTCAGCTGGAATGGCTTAAAATAACAGACGAGTAGCACCATGGGCGACAAAATAGATTACCCCGTAGGGTCAAGGTCAAGTCGGATATCACTTTTGGCAGCAAACTTTTCATTTATCTCTTTGAAAAACAGTGACAGAATCTGACCCCGAAACGAACCATAGCTAACTAAATTTGTGAACCATTGCCCATAAACAGAAGCCGTTATGAACATCATTCAAGAAGGTTTGTATTTTCTCGAGGGACAACCACCACAAAGTTATATACTTCGGTAAATTCATGAAAAATTACAGTCCAGGTAAACTGAATACGGATGAAGTTAGGGGTGTGTACTGGCAAATTCAATAAACACCGACCGCAAAAATGGGTGAGGAGAATTGCAGAGAAGTCGTGAACGACCATGGTTGTTGTGTGGGAAACCGGTAGTATCACAGATATGATGCAGGAGAATTAAAAAATAGTTTCAAATTGCTAAATTCAGTGAAGAGAATCACCGGCCCGCTTGTCGACGGAGATATCGATTGTGTCTTCCACCGGGTAGGCCAGATAGGGGACCTTACTGATAGTCTGCAAGATGAAAAGAATCAAAGACGCTTGATTGAAAGCTAGCGATGCGCAAATTAATTATGAACCAATGACGGAAGTGGTCACGTGGCTTACCCAAGTGGTAGGATCGATAAACCTGGTCACTGACCATGTAATTTCTGACAATGTGTGGCGACGGCAGAATAATGAATCACAACGGTGGAATGACCAGAAATTCAGCCAAAACAGCGGCAAAGTCCCGGTAAACCTGTAGTTGTCGTTCCACTACATCCACACTTTATGCCAATGAGCACAGCAAATAAAAGTACCTTCAAAACAATCCTGGAGCGGGTCAAAAATTCGTCCAAACTATGCTAAGACATGATTACACCTTGTCAATTGGACAGGTTGTTTAGTCTTCTCATATCGGTGTGGACATGGGTTATCTCTTCAAAAATATTTCTATGACTAATTTGCAAGTAGCCTGGAACAAAAGCGTGCGACTCACATGCTCTGGACGCCACCAACAAAGGAACTGAAGGAACAGCCAGTGGATCCATGCCAGGACGACCAGGGTGGGACCGGTTAACCCCCCTCGTTCTGACAGACTAGATGAAATGACAATCAAAGACAGACGGGTAAAGTGGCTGTCATCATCACCATCGGTAGCAGAGCATCAGTTTTCAACAGTGATGCTTTGCTGCCGTAATCATCGGAAAATGCGTCTTTTCTAGGGTACAAGAAGCTGTCGAGGCCAATGGTTGTCCTTGATTTTAGCCGCTCTCCCTGAACTCATCATGAGCCACCCAAGTCAGATGTTCACTGAATTTATGCTCCATTTTACTGTGCCGTCCAAAGAGAATGCAAAACTTCGCTAGGTGTAATAACGGTATTTTCCTGAGCTTAGTTCTCAGTCTGAACCTCACACACTAGCGTTCCCACCAAGAACCACCATAAAAGGTGCACAACGTATATTAACGTCCAAAACCAAGTCAAGAACAGCGCGTCGTACATATAGTGCATGCGGTAACAACAACCTGGAAATTCTGACACCTTCTGGATGCGCCATTGGCAACCGGCATTCGCCCAATACTGGGTCATGATTGGTTGTTGGGTCCAGGCTTTCGACCAATCAGAGCTCGCCTTGATGCCGGACGGGCAAGCGACCCGAACTTTTGGCCAAATTTCAGCGGGATAGGCGTTTCGACCGTAGCAGCGTCTAACTGCAAGGAGTAAGGCGGTATCAGTGTGGAATTCCGCCCAACACTAGGGTCAGTCCGAACCAAACTTAGGGATCAGAACTTTTTTAAGCTGACACTATATTACCCCAAAATAAAACAGATTCCCTACAAACGAAGTTACCAAACAGAAGGGGTTGCTGATTAGTATTCACAAGTGTATCGATGTAGCTAGAATGCATGGTTTCAAGTTTATGAAGATCATAACGCGCATCCACACTCCTGTTTCGTAGCCTCATTTAGTAGTCAATACCGACGCGTACGTACGTCTTGGGTACCGGAACGCAACACAGGACAGGTGTCATCGGAACTGCCGGTATTACCTCAAACAGTCGAATCCATCTGTTGAAAATCTAGGGCTAATGATTTGATGCCATTTTAGTTTAAGCACCCTAAAAAGCATAACTCTGTTGTGTTTTGAATGGGCTTTCTCAAACTAAAGTGTTGGCTCCATTGATTGAAAATTGGAGGCTGGTTAATTGCACAGTGGAGGCGATTCGAACAGATAAATTTATTGGTACTATAGTCATCTTGGCAGGTTCGGTCAATTAAGGGAAGCCGACTGATACATTTGCATCAGGATTGCTTTCGATGCCTGACATGGTTGGCTGGGTAAACCACAGTTGAGAAGGAAGTGAACGGAACAGACACCGGCCCTATAAACTCACAAACCTACCGCGTTGGACTGCTGTGACCCAATGTATCGAAAGATGCAGAGAACATGTCCCATCCGCTGGACAAGCCCAGGTACGGGAGGAGAGAACAAGGAAACAACTAGGTGAGCAATGTGTCACGCTTCCCAAGTCGGGCAACTCGGCAGAGCACTTTCAGATTGAAAGGAATCCACACGAGGAACGTTAGCGCAGAACTACGAACGTGACAATTACGACATGGACGAATGCATTTTAAACACCGCACCCCCACACAGATTGCTCTTCATCTAGTTGCGGAAAAACTACGATTATCACTTATCGGTCCCATTATGCATTCTGTGCGAAAAACGAACGAAAAGTTTGCAAGGAATCAGACATGGAGGCGAAAGACTTATCTGCGTAGACTAGAAATAATTTTGAAGAGTTTTTGGTACCGTCAATGAAAAACACATTCGAAGAGCCCAATGACTTCCAGTTGCGGGGATGGCGCTTCAATATGCAAACATATACTACTCACACGTTTTATCAGTAACATATACTGAATGTACATCTGATGTTCTCAGACAGGAACTCTTACCGCTCTATCAGCTGCTCAAAAGTCAGTTTCTCCCTGGCGACTGCCGAGTAGTAGACCTTCTCAGTTCGTCTGGCCACTTGAGGCCAAGAGTAGGCATTCTTAACCCAATTGTGCATACGCCAAGCGCGCTCTGCGGGAGTTTCACATGGGGGGTTATTTTGTGATGAATCGGGCGGGGTATGAACTGAAGGCTGACATAAAGTAAGGGGAAAGGGAATGAAGTCAGTAAAACGGGAAAACAATGCGAACAGGACTGAACCTAGTACTGTGAAATCAATGACGTCTAACTCACGTTGACAGGTGTGACCAAGGAAGTGGTTCGCGAGCAAGGAACTGTAACGTTTCGACGTTGTTGGAGTACCTCACGAATAGCTTCAGCCAAGCATTGGGCCAGATCAGATGGACGGACTGGAGCGAGTCTGACAAATTCGTCAGGGAGCACTTCGGGGACGCCACCAACCGAGGTACTGACAACTAGTAGGCTGACGGGTATGAAATTGAAGATTTCGGTTACTAAGAAGCACGCACGACAAGGTTTTGGAAATCGGCGCATCCACGACAATTGACAGTCAAATAGAGGCACACGGTTAGGTAATCAAACAATCAAAATGCCCGTACCGGAATATAGAAAGTCTAGCCAGAGTGACGTCGGTTATCGTAGCTGCTGATCAGTCAGGTTGAGCATTAGAAGATCGATGGAAGTCGCAAACGGGATGAAAAACTCAAAATAACGATATCAATAATAGAAACATTACAAACATTAGAAATACTAGGCCGCTGTGGTGCTTACTACCGACGATTGTGGATAAATTCATTCCATAATTAATGAGCCACCCGAGTTCACCTACATTTTCGACTTGTATGAGTTTCTGACGGTTTTCCGTTGGAACTCATCCGGTTGACATCACTCGTCTCCGCATGGTCGGGGACTCTATGTTAATTGCTCGACGCCTGCTGGCTCTACAAATACACAGAATCCTTTGTAGACGTTACAGGAATGGCAGTTTCGGGGACTTCGATCACCTTTCTGGGCCTCGGGTGCCCGAGACCGAGGTCAATAAACGTCTTACAGAAAAGGAGCTGAATTATGCTGCACCACACGACCGTTTGATTTTATCAGCAACTCAGGTGGGTGTAAATCACCCAGTGGAAGATCGCTGGACCGCTTTCCAGTCTGGCCCTTTTACTAGCGAAGGTTCGCGCCTGTCAAGTCTGGACCTGGAATATGGGGACTACATGTTTTCAGTTTTCGACGGTCACGGTGGTTCTGCATGTGCCCATGCGATTAACCTTCTGCACCCGGACTATTTGGTAGCCGGACTTTTGCCGTCAGGCATAAGTGAGCAACTACTGAGTGACTTGCGGTCGATAGAGGAATCCCTCACGACGTTCTCTGTGTGTGGCTTGTCGGATGCACTTTGGTCACGACCGGAAGCCACAGTGACTGGTGAATCATAACACATAAAATACCGGAATCTTATCAAACCGCCTGTTGCACACAATTTTTGTTAATGGCCCCCTTGGGGTCCATGGTGACCTTTACCGGGGTCTATTCATGACTTGCACGTTGCAAATATGAGAAAGCTGTTGGTGGAATCTCTCTGTTGCTCACTGGCTGATGACGATTCTTATCTCGATCACAATGACCACGGAGATATATGCGACCCCGAAGGCTTCACTATCGCGTAGTTCCGCTCCATTCAAGATGCAATCATTTCCGGTAGTCCTGTTAATCCCTTTACACGACGGTCTTCTGTTGCAGCTCGTCACGAGTTGTTCGTGCAATATACAGCTGACGTGGAAGCTATTGACATGCTTGGTCCCGAGGTGAATCGATTGTATGATCGAATAGTTGAAGTGTCCAGAAACCTTCGCAATAGCTTCAAACGATTAGACATCGACCTTTCTCATGCGGCACAACCTTCCCAACATAGTGCTACTCTGGACAAAGCCCTCTTACGTATTGTCTTCAGTGGCTGTGTTGCCACTACAGCCTTTATTCCAAACAATTGCAGGGAGCTGCATGTGGCGCAGCCCGGTGATTGTGGTGCTGTCTTGGGAAGCTTGATTGCCGGGTCCGCACATGCCAACCGACCGCCACATGATCATCGCTCAACAGCACTTTTGGAGTACTCGTCTTCAGATTGGAAGACCGAGTTGCTCATTGAATCGCATAATGCAGAAAATGCAGCTGACGTGCAGCGACTCCGTTCCAGTCATCCGGTTCATGAGTCCGCCTTTGTTATTCGAGATGATCGACTGCTTGGTGAACTCATGCCTTTACGTGAATTCGGCGATATACATATAAATATATATATATATATATAAAGTTCTAAGCGAAGGCTGCTGGTTCGCATCCTTCTATAATTTTGCGAGGTGCACATTGCTGAAAACTCCCGCCAAGAATGAAACAGCTGTACAGAGCTTCTCGGCTTTGCAGCACACATTGACTTCACCTACTCCTTTGGATTCTTCCTGAAGTAAACTGTAATTTTCTTTGGTTTACACTAAGATAATTCCATTTACTGTTCATTTAGTATCCCTCAGTATGTGGACCTGGAGATACGGCTGCCACGCGCCTAATTCGGATGGCCCTCGGGGGAGACACGATGGATCTTCAACGAATCTCCGTGCACTTCTCTATCCCGGCCACTGTGGCTCGATATTACCGTGATGATATCACTGTACTAGTTGTCTACTTACCAACAGCATTTCGAGAGAATAACTTCCTCTCATAAGTTTGTCGTTCCCTTACTTGCATGGAATTTTCGTCGCTCTGGAACGCCTACCAGTTAACCGGATGGCATCGATCTGCATGGCTATTCTTAGGATTGTATAAACAGATTCAAGAGATGCTGAAAAATGGACCTCCTCCCCTAGATGGAGCAGCAGCGGACGGGGGCCGTAAGGTCGAAAGCGTTCTTATGAGAAAGGATTTCGTGAGAGAAAATATGCACCCGCGCCTGTAACAAGCTACTGAACTTACGAGGTGGGAGTTCTACTCATCTGTGGAATAGACCTGAGTGAATCGATCGGAAACAAACGAATGTTTTCAGTGACTTCCGTACAAAGGCCCATAAAGAATAGAGGCTCTGCGGCGAAATTGCGGAGCATTCCGTGAAAACTAATGAGCAACTCTATACGGGCTGCACCTCAGATTATCAAATATATGGCAACACCTTGAATGAAAAGACTTATTCCTTCACACGAGACAATCGAGAATGAGTTATCACAAAAACCACCTTCTGTTTGAGGAGGAGACAGCCCTCGAATTGGGACTGCAGAAAAATGAGTGCATATATTGGCTCCAATTTCATTTTTAGTTCTACCAGTATTTTTTTCGGAAGACGGCAAGGCTATAAGTACCTGCTTCCGTGCCAGCAGAACGGCGAATACTACTGATGAGGCATGTGAGTAGTCTTGTCGAAGCTCCATCCCGCGTCCAATGGAAGGTGAAGTCTATAATTCGCAGCTTGTGGAACTGCTTTGCAGTGTTCGTTTGCAATTGTGTGATAGTTGACGAATATCCATGAAAATTCAAGAAGACGCTAAGTGCATATGAAACGTTCGCTTTCCTGCCCAAATGTTTGTAACTGCTTAGTTGGAGTTCGGTAACCGACAACTTCACGGCGAAAGGGCATTCCTCCATACATCAGTAGTTAAAGTCACTACCGCACACAGGACTTTGTAGTTTGAAGGTATCATCATATGTGGTGACTTGCTAAAGATATAGTCCAAAGGAGAGTGTTTCGCCCTTGATGGGAGTTGGCCTTACTTCAGGGGAATTGCTGTATAGCAATCTTCGTGTTCCTTGACTTCAAGGGTGCGTTTGATTCTGTCGATCGGTCAGTGCTGTTAAATGTACTTGCTCAACAGGGTATGCCCCAGAAGTTTGTAAACATAATCCGATCCCTATATTCACATACTTCTGGGCGGGTGAGAGTGTATGGCGAGCTCTCCAAAAGCTTCCCTACAAAAAGTGGTGTCAGACAAGGATGTCCACTCTCTCCATTCTTGTTCAACTTCGTCATTGATCAAATAATGAGGCGAACGCTGGAAGGTCTTCAAAACCCCGGTGTTCAAATCGTTGCTGGTGAGAGCCTTGTCGATCTGGAGCACGCAGATGATATCGCCCTCATCTTTGAAGACGAAAGTGAAGCACAAGCCCTGTTGAATAGACTGACCACCATCATACCATCTTTTGGCATGCGCCTTGCACCTTCAAAGTGCAAAGTCATGCTTCAGAACGTGCAGTCTCCGGACATATCCCTTAAAATTCAAGGAGAATCACTGGAGATTGTGGAAAACTTTACATACCTCGGTAGTTGTATTAGCTCTGACGGAAGTGTGTCTGATGAAGTCAGTGCAAGAATCTCAAAGGCTCGAATCACGTTTGCTAATTTGCGTCACTTGTGGCGTCAAAAAGGCATCTCACTAGATCTTAAGGGTCGTGTGTACCAGGCTGTAAGGGCTGTATTGTTGTATGGGTGCGAGACATGGCCTCTACGGACAGATGATGTGAGGCGTCTCCAGGTTTTCGACCACCGATGCCTCAGAAGCGTGGCTGGTTTTGGATGGCGTCAGCGTGTTAGTCACGAGGTGATTAGAAAACGGGTATTTGGTTGTGCTGCAGGTACATCAATTGGGGAAATCATCCAGCACCACCGACTACGATGGCTCGGTCATGTGCTACGCATGCCGAAACACCGTCTACCGAGACGAGTGTTGTTCTCCGTGCCTTCTTCAGCATGGCGCAAACCGCGAGGTGGACAGCGCATGACTTGGCAAAAAGGCGTGAAAGAGATCACGAAGAGTTTGGGTGTTGTTGGTGTTGTACGCCTTCCAGGATGGGGTCCCCGTGACCTCGCCTGTGCTTGGCTGGAGACGTTGCAAGAAATGGCGGCTAATCGATGTCAGTGGCGTTCATGCTGTCAGTTTCTTTCCAGATTGTCTGATTGAGCGGTTGGAGGTGTAGCACCTCAGAATGCTTGACATAGGCCAGCACTAGGTCCCTCCCTCATCCACTCTTTTCCTCTTCTTTTACTCTAGGGCTTTTAATATATAATTATATATATATATATGCATATGAAATTAGACGAACTTTATGGTTGTACGGCAGTGAAGCATCAGTGTCAACACTGATGTTGCTGTCTTTGATGACTGTATAGCATGAGATGTCTTGTACAAGTATTGAAGCAGGTCGTGGCTTACCAGCAGCGGTGCTATTCGCTTGTCAAAGGAGAGGCACCAATTCAGATGGTCTATGTTGTACACATGCGAGCAAAGTTGCGCCCTGTAGAACAACCAACATTGCACACTTACGGGTGGAATCGATCCTTGCTGTCCCATAGTTCCGCAACGTTTGTTGCTGGAGAGCAGCAGAGAAGGGCACCGGACAGGTTTCTCCTATGACCGCCTAATGCAGCCAACCTAGGTAAATGTGGGGAACGTTTGCTGACATCTAGTTAAAAAAAACCCAAGGTAGGCTAAGAAATGCGGGCGGTAAAGCAAAGATGAGTCGGTTGCACTCACCCACAAGATACAGCTTCCAACAACGCAATGCAAAATGCTTCGGTCAGGGAGGTGTTTAGGAATATATCACCTTGGATGATAACCTGTGGGATAAACCGAGACGAAAATTTGAAATGACTAAGTTAATGCGCGAGTGGTGTGCATGGGATCAAGCGGGTTCTTGAAACGAAACACGTGCAAACGAAGTGGACTTCCAATCGACTTACTCCGCGAACATCCGAGGGCTTCAAACTGCCAAGCAGCTTGACACGTGAATGTAAATGGTGTCGTTCGCGCACCTCTTCCAAATCAAGGCGCTTCGGTCCATCACCACCTAGGCAAATACGGTGCAGAGGTAAAAACCACGGATTTACACGTTCGAAAGGAAACATACATGTTTCCGGGGAAGGATATCACTGCTATTACAATAGACAGAGATTCAGAAAACTTACCGATTAGAAATCGGACCTCAGGGAATAGGGTACACAATGGAGGGATAATGGCGACCAGGAGATCGATGCCTTTACGATAAACCAGGCGGACTGACGACGACCACAGTGACTGCAATCCGAAAGAGATGGGGGGGTGGTGAACGTAGGACAAAAGACGTAGTAGGAGTGGCTATCTAGGCCGACATTCTCAACACGGGGAGAAATTCAAAGTTGAAGGGCATGACGTAGTGGTTCCCTCAAAGGAGCTCTTTGGACCCGAGCTTATCGTCTTGTTCAACCACTGGCCAGAAGGTCGCGGGTTCGGAACTCCCTGAGTATCGTGGGATGCGCACTGCTGATGATTCCAACCAAGGATGAAATAGCTGTATGGTGCTTCAGCACGGCTTTCCAGCAAAGATTGGCTTACTAGACGTCTGCCACACAGAGATTTCTCAGGGACGTCAGAATGCAAACGCGGACAGACGGCTAACTGATACAGGACGATATGCTCAACCATGGTGTTTGATCTGGGCATATATTGTTAAATTCTGATTTCAGGCTTATATTGATCGGAATATTACTGGCATATTTACATTAAATTATTGATCGTTGCGAACGTTTCGTCACCAACTGACGGGACACCATCAGTGCGTAGTAAGCTGGCGGTGCGTAGGGATGTCCAACCAACGTGCTCAACTCAGCGAACAGAACAGCGACCATCTATACAGCCTGAGTTGCCAACATTTCTCTCTGTAGCAAGCACTAACTTATTACCAATAAGCTAATTCGTTCAGCTGTAACACCCTTTCGGTGCCCAATTGCCATGTCACCCGAACGAATCACGAGTGATGGGATACTGCCAGGATGCCCAAGCCTAAACAGGGGAAGTCGAGAGGCAGAGGTCGGGCTCGAACCACGGACCATCTGGTCAGTAAATTCGCGCTCTAACCACTGAGCTAATCAGGATCCCGAAAAGTTAATTCTTAACCTAACCGGTATGCACCACATGCGCCGACATGACTTTGTGAAAATGGTCGTGGGTGCGATGATGTGTTGCCAAAACAGATTGAACATATCGGACGTTTCCAGTTGACTGTACCCAACCTCGATGATTGAGGTATTTGGAGTATTAGACCTTTAAAATTCTAGGACCCTGGACACTGAAAACCCAAGGTGACGACATGCGGATTACTACACTGCAAAAACAAGAGGGTAGGCACTAGTAGACTTCCTAAATCATCAGGGATTATGTCAAAGGTGTGTGTGTGTGTGTGTGTAGATGACAGGAACGGAGTGGAAAGCTCACCAAAGTTTGGATCTTTGGCTGTGGGATCCGGGATGAACATAGATGACTCTATGGCATTGGGGATTACAAACACCCGATTCGGATCCAACTTGGACCGTAGTACGGTGTTCTCTTTGCAAGTATGAGACACGCAGATCACGTGATCCACGGCAGACAGCACACTCTCCACCACTTTGTTCATTGTGACTGAGGATAGATCGGCAAATCCGAACAGTGAATGGTCAGTGAATACCGTTCGGATTCCAAGACTCTGAGCGTGCAAAATGGCCTCGTGACCAAGGTCAGAGAAAGACTAGAAACAAATAAGAATAAAGGTGTGAAAAAAACAGATCATTCAAAGTGTGGAGGTGTAAAAACCACGTAGAAAATTACCCGGTTACTAACAAAAAGCCAGAAAAACCGATAAAATTCTCCGTGTAAAGGGTCTAAGAACCCGTGCTTCACAGGCACCTGACACTTGGTGTCGTACGCACAGATTCGGAACAAAGAGTCAACTTCACCTCGTTGACAATACAAAAATATGAGTGACGGCACCGACATATCTCTTATTGGAAACCAGTCGAGAAACAGTATTAAACAGCGCCAAAATTGCTTGAGAAGATGCCCATGAAAAATTGGTCCCAAACCTTCACAGAGTGGTTACCGTCTGATATTTCGTTTGGACAGGAGGGTGAGAATTAGCCGATTTTTGATTATTGAGCCCCAAGAAGGGCGAAACCGGTCGTCCGCTGTCGACGAATTTTCAGCAACCTTATGAGTAGTACATTACGTATATACATATATCGCGATATCTCGAATATCGTAGCAACTGGAACATGAGGCGGCCTGGTGCAGCACATTCAGTTGCCTGAAAACATCACAAACGGGAGATTCAGCTGGGTTCCAGGTGAGTCTCTCGCAAAAACCAAATTGATTTGCAAATGAGTGTATTTCTCGATTTTTAATCAGTTGACCGATCTGCGGTCATATATGAAAACCGATTAAGCCGAGGATAAACATGCATTTTGGTGATTGATGTGTCAACCACATTCAAACTTTTCCGACTATCTGTCTTGTTAGATTTATTCGCAAAATTCTTTCGGGTAGGGAAGGTCGGATCTGCGAAGTGGAACGGAAGTCGCGGGGGTCAAAAAGACAGTCTTGTATTCATCGTATACGTAATCTAAAAAATCAAGTCTTGCAACTGGTTGGACCTGATGTTACCTGTTACAAAGTGGGTGTGAGTACGGTTTATTAGGAGAAATCAGACCCATCTGGTCGGATATCGAGGATTTTTGATGGTGTGCACATGCAATCAGAGCGAGGTAACAAACGTCCGTAAGATCGTTGGGCCAGGTAGGAGGCGAAAGGCTTACCGAATGTCCATGCAGCAGATCCACCTGTTCCCGGATGAGGATTTCTCGAATGATCGGCAGGGTACCGAATAGGGTGAAGAAGATGGTTTGCCGATAGAAAGGTACCAATGGAAGGTAGTACACCTGTGGAAGAACAAAGCAGAAAGATAAGACCAATAGTTAGAATAGAATGGCTGTTACACCCCTTCCATGCACTAATGGTAGGCGACGGAAGCGAGACAGCAGAGTTGACAAGTGCCCGGAGGGCAGTGGCAAGAGTGGAACTCTTGACCTAAATTCAATCTATTGCTAGCTCCAGAGTACGTGCTGTACCCACTACCAGGTTCTTGAATCTAGAGAGCTTAGCAAGCATTGGCCGAAGAAGCAATGGACTCCAAGGTAACCAACACGAGTGAGGAGAACTCAAGATAAAACTTGGCCTACCAATGAATCAATCGGTCAGTGGGAAAAGCGTTGCTATTCAATGGGTGACACAGAAAGCATTGAGAAACATAAGTGACAGCCTGAGACAGACGATTTGGGAACCCAAAACGGCACAGAGGTTTCTAACCTGATATTCTGAATTAGGGTCAAGGCTGGCAGTTTGGATCCACAATTGAGTTGTGGAAGAACATACGGTGAAAAGTGCAAGGTCGTGAAAAAAATGGGAGTCAAAAATCCAAAAGCACCGCAGGTGCTTGGTGCTTGCCGAAGATCGTCAACAGTATACATCCATTGCCTCCTAACAGGCATTGAGTCCAGAAGACATTGTCGGCAATGTAATGAAACGCCACCCTCCAGTTCACTACACGGGACACAGCCTAGATAGAAACGTGCTGAGATGCCACCGTTTGAGCATCCGAACTTAAAAATTGCTCACTCTATTTGGGAAATAACCGTCAAATGGGACCAGGTAACAACTTTCTTGATAGGACGCCCATGTATTATATCACTGAGAATATGCGAAGCTAAATCACGGCTATGACCAGTCAATCCGGGTTCAAAAGGACTTCAGATTGCATTTAAAAGATTTTGGCCCCGAGGCCTGGAAAAGACCCACTAAGTATGAAAAACAACTATACAGCACTCCTTGTTAAAATGAAATTCAAACTGAACGATTCACAAACGAGCAACATGCTCAAACGCGATCGACTCACTTTGAGTCCCCGTCCCATGTAACGAACACTCTGGCGTTGTTTACCCACCGGGCCGTAGCTGTGCGTGATCACAATTACTCGATGACCTCGACGGATGAGACACTGAGCCAAGGAGTAGATGTGTGTTTCGACACCACCGACATTGGGGAAGAAAAAGTCGCAGGCCATTCTAAATAGGGAGCAGAAAAAGAGAGGGTGGGAAAACAGGTCGGGTCAGCGAGAAAAACTACACCGCACGCAGTATGTTGACGAGACCAGTGGCGTCATGCTTGCCCAAACGGTGAACAATCAAGCTAATGGGTAGATCTGACTAGTAAAATGACTATACTACCGAGAAACGACTCACGACAAACGGGTCTGACCACGGAAAACAGAAATTTATGGGTCTATGGTAACTGGTTGTCACCCGAGTCAACACATAAATGTCACTGTTGTAACGGTACTTTCTCAGCTTAGTTCTCGGTCTGAGCCTCCCAAGCTAGCGTGCGTGTCAAAACAACCACCAAAGGTGTACAAGATATATTAACGCCCCAAACGAAGTCAAGAGCATTTGTACAGCGCTTCATATATACAGCGTAAGCGGCAATAGCTTTCTAGAGATTCTGCCGCGCTCTGGATGCACTATTGGCAACCGGCAATCGGCCAATACTGGGTCATGATTGGCTGTTGGGTCCAGATTTTCGACCAATCAGATCTGGGCTTGATGCCGGACCGGCAAGCGTCTCGAATTCCTGGCCAATCTTGTGTGGGATAGGCTTTTTGGCCGAAGCAGCACCCGACTGCGGGCGGTAAAGCGGGATCTGTGTGGAATTCCGCCTAACAGTCACAAACAATGCGCTCGAGCACGCCGAATTAATGGCAAAGGTGGAACTCATGACCGACGCAGCATGACGTTGAGAGCAAAGAGAGGACAGCGGAATTCTCTGACATGTCTTGAACTGTCACAAGTGCATTCCAACGAACGACGAGGGATGTAAGAGACTCATGATTTATATAGATACGTTACTAACAATCAATAAGTAGCTCAGGGAAAGAATAAAATCCACCCGATGAGTGAAGCTTCCAACTGAAAGATCGTCACTAGAGAAGCGAGTCAACACGTTAGACCGGGTGAGGTGGATTCCGTGACTGAAGAATGGGCGGCGCTATGTCCTGTTTAAGTGAGAGCTAACCACACTGCTGATCAGCTTGTCGTGGCAAAGCGTTTAACCATTGACCGGGAGGTCACGGGTTCGGAATTCCCCACTTGAGTCTCATGCGATGCGTTCCACTGATGATTCCCAATAAGAATTGAAACAGCTAAATAGCATAGTTTAGCTTCATTTAAAACACGGGTCTCAACTGCAAACTATCAAATATCTTCATAGTATCATTAAACTCAAAGAAAAATTAAATAAAAACAGACAGACTGACAACAACTATTTAGATGAAAAGCGTGAATTGGAAACTTACGCTATACTCAGCTTGTTCTCATGTTTTTTGGGCCAGTTCAGGTAATCGTAGGACATTGTAAACTGAAACGGGAAAGAAAAAAACTGAGGTACGTTTGACGAAACTGACAGTAAACATTCCGTGATGCCCAAAGAACAGCTCAGTGGTTTGGGCGCGAACTTAAATCCAAGTTTAGCATCTCGACTGCTCCTGCCTAAGCTTGGGCAATCTGACAGTGTTTCAGTCCTTCTACTTTTGGTGGCATGACAGCTAGATGTCGGAAAGGCGTTAAAGCTGAATAATTGAAGGAATGGCGGTGCATGTCTAGGTTGGTGTCTTCCTAGCCCCCGTAGCTGGGATTTCGCGACAGATAGCCTCCTCTTAATACTACCGGAGTGACGTGGTAGACTACTTAAAGTTGGGCGAATCTCATCGGATCAGGAAACCGGATAACAGGTTTTCACAGGTCTTCGCAAGCAGGAGTAACGGACAAGTGTTTGAGAGCGCGGTTGATCGGTCGAGTTGATATCAATGAAGGAAGCATTTCAGCCCAAGTCTCAATCACCGTCAGAAAAAAACTGTTCAGCTGTAACACCCTTTCGGTGCCTAGCTACCATGCTACCCGAAGGAAGCACGAGGGCTGGGATACTGCCAGGTTGCCCAAGCCTAGACAGAGGAAGTCGAGAGGCAGAGGTCGGATTCGAATCACGGATCTGTCGGTCAGTAAATTCGCGCTCTAACCACTTGAGCCGTCAGAAACCAACGGAACCTAATTTACGAGACGGTGTAGGCCAGCTGGTCTTAAGTTGACAGGTCTAAATAATTGGAAAGTCAAAATCCCAAGCTCATTTCCAATGTTTTACGCGTCCGCACCAAATAAGTGCTGTCAAAAACATGTCCTGAGTGGTTTACTGCTACGACCTATGCACCAAAACGCGAATTTGATGAAGGAAATGTTTATCTATGGCGAGAAACGATAGGGGAAACAACTGAGTGACTAACCCTAACGTCTACGCACTCCATTTTGGCGTCCCACCACGGACTTTGAACAATTAGTTTTTCCGGAAACGGAAGCAGGATTTTTAGAACTCACGTTCTCACGTTACTCTGGTTTGAACAGTCCTGTTTCCGTCTAGGAGAAATTATTCTGGTGAATCAATAGCGAAGGAGGGAACCAGTGGGCTAAATTTTCGCCTTTATTAGAGCTCATCAGCAGTGCACATACTTGGTCGAGTCGGCTTCCGAACTCTTACGTGCAAAGCGTGAACTCACCAAAATCATTGTGCCAGCTCTGTTCATACGGGAGTGACGTGAACGGTGATATTCGCGGGAAAGCTCAATCGATCAGTTAAACACCATGACTGGAAAATGTGGTCGAGTGAAATCGGCGATCGAACTGGTTTTTAATGCGATTCCAGCACAAAGTTGATGAATACTTTTCATAGCTTTGGATGCATAGTGCGTGACTATCTGTTGGCCAACAATGGGGGGTAATAAAAAGATAAAACAATTGTTCAGCTGTAGTACCCTTCCGGTACTTAGCCTTCATGCCAACCACAGGAAGCAACAGGGCTGCGATACTGCCAGGTTGCCCAAGCCTAGACAAGAGCATTGTAGATGCTCAGGTTGGTTTCGAACGACAGACCTCCTGGACAGTAAGTCACACCTTAACCACTGAGCTATCTCGAGTTACTGTAATTAGACTCTCCTGTATTACTCAGGACTATCAACTTGTTTGGAGGCAACCGTGCGACTAAGTCGTGTGCGGATCTACGACTTGTCTAGTTCAGCTCAAATCAGAGACATTTATCCGCAAAACACAGTGGACAATGGTCAACCACTGATCGATGCTTGCAAGAATCATTCGCCATTTCATGCGATTGCGTGATAACACAACGATGTCAAGATAGCAGCAATACACAGTCCCGGCACTACCAGTTTGGTTGACAAATCCTCCGTGGTCGAGAAGGTTTTGCGTGGAGTTTACGGCCGCTAGCTATTGCATTCACCCGCACGGTGATCACCGCAAGCAAATTCGACTGCCGTTGGTCGAAGTAGGATGTACTTTTCGCATATCGATGTCAAGGTTAGAAATAGTGCGGTATATATGCACCGGGGTTCTGCCATAGGGATCATGAAGTTTACTGTGGAGGTGATTTCATTCAAAAACAGATTCCGGAAAGAATGATAAAGTCGTCGTTCTAGTCGGGCGGCGTTTTGATCGCCACATCAGTGGTTTGACTCTAGTTCAGTACAGATTTTCAGCTGCACCGGAGCGCAATGGTTCCAGCTGCTACATGTTCGTTAACCGAGAATAACGGAATGAAAGCCACGCTTTGGAGGCAATGGTCCAGTCAGTTTAGTGAAGTTGTACGATTTTGTTTGCCTGGTATGGCAGGTCGTGAGGGCTACGAAGTGAAGGCGATGGTAACACAGCCATATCCGTTAGGGTCACTAACCATTAGGTTGTTTCTCTCTGAGGTCCCTATCCAGGGAGTTGATTTATAAGGACTTTCATGCTTGTTCGCCAACTGGTGGACTGACGGACACCGGGTCGTTCAGCTGTAGCACTCTTTCGGTGCCTAGCTGCCATGCCACCCGAAGGAAGCACGAGGGCTGGATACTGCGAGGTTGCCCAAGACTAGACAAGGGAAGTTGAGAGGCACAGGTCAAAGTCCAGAACCACCGTACAATTGTTTCATCTTCATTGAAGAACATCAGCGCTGTGCGTCTCACAAATCTGCGGAGCTAGTGGTAGAACACTGGATTGTCAAAACCCTTCCCCATACTATAATAGTACTAATCGTTCAGCTGTAGCACTCTTTCGGGCCAGATGGCTCAGTGGTTAGAGCACCAATTTACTGACCGGAAGGTCCGTGGTTCGAACCTGACCTCTGCCTCTCGACTAGGCTTGGGAAACTTGCCAATATCCCAGCCGTTGTGCTTCCTTCTGGTGGCATGGCAGTTAGGCACCGAAAGGGTGTTACAACTGATCGACCTTTCTATTTACGAGGGCTAGATTCAACTAGCAGGAAGGGTCAAGTTTAAACAACTGTGATTAGAATTGGACGATCCGCAAAATTTGTGTCAACCACACCGGACATCAGAAACCAAACGTGAGGCAAAACAGCAGCGAATTTAAAAAAATCTTTATTCATATTTTAGGTGTATATAAAAAGCGAGGATCACTAAAATCAAAAATAGAAGACGACTGAAAAGTCGATCATTGGTCCAATGCGAGGTTCACGAGAAACCAGTGAACGACCACATTTGGATGTGAAAGACCATCGAATAAGTTGATCACAAGATTTGAAGAAACAGATATACGGAAGCGAATAACAACGCCTCAAGAAGATGCTCTGCTTGTGGTGTGCTCAGAAACCGAATTCCTTGGTGGATGTGCTGTCGACTTGTTGCTTTTTGTCTGCAATTGCCAGGCTTCCACATGTTCAGCTAAACTGTCATACCACTGGTCTGGAACAAGCGGGAAATAGCTATCCATCTGGACCAAAAATCGTTCACGATACAAATCCGGCGTGAGGATGGTTGGCGGAGGGGCCTGGGCACTCGAGATGGTCTGTTTGATCATCATTTCCATCCGTTTGTCAAAGGTGAATTTTCGGAGGTAATCCACGAGACCGATCACCAACTGATTGGTGGATGGATCCACACCGACCAACAGTGAATAGTCCATGAGGAACAGGTCGGCCAGAAAATTGGTATCCGTCAAAAGGCAATGGGATAGAGCGTTCTACGAGAGACAGAGGGTGGTATAGACGGTGAGAAAGTTGTGCGCCGAATCTTCTACATAAGGAAGAAATAAACCTGAAACAACCCGATCGTTAACAGCTCTAGTAGATGAGATAATGAAGACACGTCACGGAATTGCTAAGGCTCCAAATTTGGGTATTTGAGTATCGTTCTGCTGTAACACCCTTCCATTGCCTAGCTGCCATGCCACCCGAAGGAAGCACGAGGGCTGGGATACTGCCAGGTTGTCCAAGACTAGATAGGAGAATTCGAGAGACAGACGTTTGGTTCGAACTACGGACCTCTCGGTCAGTAAATTCGCGCTCTAACCACTTGGGCCATCTCGCTTTCCAACAGACAAGGACAACTAGGGAACAGCGGTTGATTGGTTCTCTCTCGGTTTACTCAATTGATTGAGTGATGCTGTGCCGAAGCTAACAACGACTGGAGAGAGAGAGTGAACGGTCCTCAAGACTAGTGAGACAACACAGAGGACCACGACCTACAGACCGAATATTCAGATTGACTGATATGCATTTATTCAGTAGTATAAGTATAATATAATAATAACATGTACATGTATATACAGTATAATAATATACATATGTAATACATACATAGTATATAACAATATAAATATATAATAATATAATATTAGTATATATAATATATATAAGAAAATCGTTCAGCTGTAGCAACGTTTTGGTGTCATTTCGCCCGAGGGAAGCACGAGGGCTAGGATACTGCCAGGTTGTCCAAGCCTAGACAGGGGAAGTCGAGAGGCAGAGGCCGGGTTCGAACCACGGACATTCCGGTCAGTAGATTCGCACTCTAACCACTTGAGCCATCTTATACTTATTCACTTGAACAAGCTAGACAATTGAAGGGGGGAGTAGTGTGAAACAAATGGCAGAAAGTTAGACGCAACCATTGGCCAGGATTGTATCGTTTGTTGTTGACTCAAAAAGGAATCGTCGTGGCCCACAAACCGAATGCGACCTTGAGGAAAATGATCCCCAGACCGAAGGGCAACCAAGACAAAACCAAGAGGAATAATATCGTATACCAAATCAACTGCAACAAATTCTACGTTGGACAAACTGGGAGGAAATTATGCTCACGAATAAAGGAACACAACGCGGCCGTCAGGAGACATGACCCCCTATCCTTGATATCCTACACGAAGACCAAGAAGGCCACAAGTTCAGTATGGAGAACGTGAAAATTTTGGCATACAGAGACACGAAGCACGGAAGACAATTTCTGGAGGCATGGTACTCCACGGCTGATCCGATCAACTGATGCATTGAACTGGACCCAATTTACGTACCACTACGTGCAAAGGACCAACTCCTCCACCGGAATACTCGAGGGGAGCCAAATATCGGATTCACAAACCAAGAAGCAAGGAACTGCTGGGAGTCGGATCAACAAAGATCACAAGCCGGAACCCAGAGAGGTCAACGACAGAGGTCACCCCAGCATCGATCAGAACACGAGGGCACGGGAGGCCAGGCTCACAGTTCACGTGGTCATCGATCAATCAGGACACGAGATAACAGAGCAACCAATGGAACCGACCGACCGAACAACCAATCGTGACCGAAGGTCAACCCCGGCTAATAGCATGCATATTGATTGTTGGCCTGTTCGCCGAGCTTGGCAGTTGGATTGCAAACGTTTCATCATCAATCGAGATAACACCGTCAGTGCTGGTTTGAGTGGGTGAATTCATCCTCTTCTGCCTGTGCTTATATGGCTCCTAAAACATCATCTGGTAGCTCTGAAGGCGGTCTTCGCCCAGTTTGATTGGACCCTTGTGAATCTGACCTGGTGTCAATCTCTTGTGTCTGTTTGTGGGTGAGTGTTCTGTTGTGATTCGGTCGTTTTCTTCTTGCTTTGAGGTCTGGATTGGTTTCCTTGACCCCGTCTATCAACCGTTACGAGCAAAAGAACTACACGGTCAGGGGACTCTGGGCCACATGGACAAACTAGAAACCTAACGACAACCAGCGGACTAATGGCCCCAAAGGAAGAAACCTACGAAAAACAAGACCATTGAATCAACCAATCAAGGAAACCAATCCAGACCTCAAAGCAAGAAGAAAACGACCGAATCACAACAGAACAATCACCCACAAAACTGTTGAATTGAATACGCCCAATGAACCAAACAGACACAAGAGATTGACACCAGGTCAGATTCACAAGGGTCCAATCAAACTAGGCGAAGACCGCCTTTAGGGCTACCAGATGCTGTCTAAGAGCTATATAAACACAGACAGAAGAGAAGGAATTCGCCCACTCAACCCCGCACTGATGATGTCACCTCGATTGGTGATGAAACGTTTGCAATCCAACTGCCAAGCTCGGCGAACAGACCAACAATCAATCAGCGCACCCGAGCTACCTATATTCCACAACATTGCCAGCATGCATATTAACACACACACACACACACACACAACACTACTCAACGCACAACCACCAGCCCATCGCTACGCTCTACCACGCTCCCTAACAACGCACTGATGACGTCACCTCGATTAGTGATGAAACGTTTGCAATCAAATAGCCCAGCTCAGCGAACAAACCAACGACCAAAACTATGAGCTTTTGACATTTTTCGCTTACCGCGACTAGATTTCCGGCCGACGTGGTGGCATAAGATATAACTGTGGTCTAAAAGTAACACGCTACTCATAAGGCTGCTGAAAACTTTTGGACAGCCCATGACCGGTTTCGTCCATCTTGTCGCAGTCCGCGGATTTCAGCAACCCTATGAGTAGTGCGTTACATCAAGACAACAACATATTGCGGCAACTCGAATGTCGTACCAACCGAAACATGAGGCGGCCTGGTGCAGCATATTCGGCTAAAGTGGGTCACCACAAACGAGAGATTAAGCTGGATTCGGTTGAGTCTCTTATCAAAAATCACAATGCGACTGTGAGTGGTCGCTCATAACCGTGGTGTTGTAAAGGTAAAAATTAGGCTGATGTCACATTCACAGCATAGATGTCGAGTTTCCGGAAGCACTGTCAATCAATCAAAGGATATCGTCAGTGCATAAAGGTCACATGAGATAATCTAGGCTAAAATATTATGCGACCCGGAAACCTCGAATGGAATACTTTGGAGGCAAACGAACTTCGTTTCATTGAATGTTTGATATGATCCAATCCAAGAGAGAATGGTAAGTGGCGTTTTTTTGAAGAGATGGAGTAGTAACCGACCGTAGGACAATAGACACCGAATTGTCCGCACTGTGGACCCTGCGAGCAGGGCGGGACCTACCTTAGAATGTACGCGCAAATATAAAGGACCATCAACCGAAGCGTTCAACAGATTCTGATCCAGGAGTACAGGTACACTCTTCTTTTGTGCAAAATTGGGGATCACAGTCTGATGGCGTCCAGTCTGCGCCAGTTGCTGAGAGTTACCGAAATGAATTGTGTCCGTACGTGCTTGGCGATTGTCTGCAATAGGTCGGCCTGTGGAAGCATCCACATTTAGAGGTGTTTTAAAAGCGCTAGTTTCATCCACCAGGCGTTTGCGTAACGAGCCTTTAAGATCATAGATGAAGGCCAATTGGGTTCGGTCGAAAAATAGATTCTCCATCACCAAGACATCGAACCGATGTGCTTCACCGGACAGCGAGTTTTTGAAGCCGACATGAAATATTCCAAGAATCCGACAGAGCACAGAAAGCCGCTATCACAACAAGAGAAAAAGAGAGAAAGTAAAATAAGGCGTTGCACTCCCTGAGGCAGGAAAAGGCGATAAGGAACGTGAATTTGGGTCGCTGATAGGTACTCACTCACGTCGTTGTAGCGATGAAAAAAACGGCTTGAATTAACTTCTTTAAGTGGATAGGGATCCAAATGTCGACACTAGATACTGAAAGGATCAACCAATCAAATCAACGTTACAGGGACGTGTTCCTCTAAAAAAACGCACCAAGTAACTGCCAGACTGAGAAGCAAATGAGTTGGGTAGACATTTTCAAATACACGCGCATTTCGCGAGGCAAAAGATCGAAGTACAGTGAGAGTGACCATCATCATGAAACCATCTACGTTGCTCGTTGTTTCGTCAGTAAACGATGAATTGTAGGGGAGAGTGGATTTGACCACACAGAGAAAGTCCGAACCAATCGATCGGGTTGGGGACGTGGATGCCCCGAGCTCCAGAGAGTTCAGCGGTTAAGATACGAACTTAATGACCAAGAGGTTTGTGGTTCGGACCTAAACTCTGCATCTCGACTGGTCCTGTCTAAGCTTGGGCAACCTGACAGTATCGACTGACAAGGCAGCTAGGTACTGAAAGGATGTCACAGCCGAAGGAATATTGTTTTTTAACCAGACTAGACCACCCGGGTGGCGCATGTGACGGAAATAACCGTCACAGTGCTCAGCTAGTGCGCGTAAAAGCGCATCGGGCTCCTGGCAGATCTAGTCGTTTTTCAGTGGTATTCAGCAATTCGCTCGTGGTCAAATCCAATCACTGGGCGACTGGAAAACAAGGTCACCAGGTTTGGCCCGTTTAAGAAGGCCCACGCTTGACGGAAATCATTATCCACGGTTCCACAAGTATCGAAAAGCTAGACCTCCGTCGAAACTAATTCGATGAATTAGCCTTGGAGAGAACACTACGAATTTGTACGAGACTTATTCGTAATACGAGTACTCGTAGTAAGGCCCACGCTGCTCTTTGCTTAACCTGTTTGTCCCTGTTGAACTCCGAGGGACAGCGTTTCAGTTACTGCAGCACTCATGGGTTCATTTTAACACTCAGGTCTGACGAGTACATGGCAGGTGCAAGCCGTGATAAACAAATCAAGCCATCAAATTAATTGGTAGGTGCCCGGCCATGTGTTGTATGGAACTGACGATTTTGAGGACGTTAACCAAGAGGTTTTGAAGAATAAAACCCAACTGACATCCAAATCTACGTTTGACGAGCCCTAAGAGTCTGGGAAACACAACGACGACAATGACCAAACACACCTGTTCCAGGGCAGCTCCAATCAGGTAATCAAAGTATTGTTGGGAGATTTCATGGAACGTCTTCATTTCAATTCCAGACAATTCTTTGACAACAAAGCGTTCGTCTGCGAAAGTAAGAACAGGAACGTTAGGGAAAGAGGGTGGGAAGGTAAGTTTACCACAACAACTTATTGTATCCCGCGAAAGTTGTTCAATCAGGTTGCCAACTAAGCTGACAGGAATAACATCTGCGTATTGCCTTTTGCGAACACTTAAAGGTTGTTGGCGGACAAATGGAGATCGAGTGCACGGAGAGCAAACGGAAAAGGTCGACTCAGAAAACGTGTGAAAATGGAACCTGTCCACCGCTGGTGCACCACACTCACCACAAGTCTTCATGAACAAGGACCCAGACTTCCCACCACGAGCGTTCCATTGAAAGCAACGTGACAGTGAACGGATGAAACTGAGGAAAGGCGAAAAATCGGAACCGAGTTAATCTGGTCTAGACGTGTAAGTTGAAGCTCAAAAGTCACTCGGAGCTGGTGGAAAAAATTATAAGTTGTTTGTTTCAGGTTTTGTAGCTGAGTTGAAAAAGTTTATAATACCCCAAGACTAGTGACATGAAAGTTGTGGGCAGAACGCTAGAAAGACGAAGTGGTCCGTATTTAGGATCAGCAGTATACTACTTCCCTACTACAGGTCAGATGCCACCTGATCAATAGCCAGTGACGCTCCTTCTACCTGATTAAACTCGATTAAAAATTAATAGAAAAAAAAGGTTGAGATCGTTCAACTTTGTGCCAGTATCCTTGTCTAAGGAGCCAATTAGTAAGCAGAGACGATATGGTTCTGTAGGCTTCCGTCCATAGACCTGTGTATAATACCAATTCTGCTGAAGCAAACAACAAAAAGCCGATCTCTGCAATGACGCCCACCTCATTTATCCGACGGTACGGAAGCCGAAGGCAGTCTAACTGACAGTCAGGGGCGTACACGATCGTTGCATAACGAACAACAGAAGCCCGGTGAGAATGATAACCGGTAGCATAGTCTGTCTACTATGAAGAGAGTTACTTAGACTACGGTGTTGGAAGCCAGCCAACAGGCAGGGATTTCATCACGTGACTGAAGGATGACTGGCGATTTAATCACATTGTTGATTAACTAGCCGGGGCAAAATGGCTAAGGGCTGCTACTGATTTCCAATAAGGATGGAACAGATGTACGATGGTTCTCTGCTTTTCAGTATGGATCAGCTTCAACGACAGGTTCTTCTTCACGCTATAATCAATTTATAGGTGGTTCAGCGGAGGCACAATTTCACGAGGTGACTGCAACTTCCGTAGGAGAAGTGGTCATCCGAGGAGAAAGCCAACACGTGACCAACTGGGGTGGATCCTGTGAGTGGTGATCGATCTTGTCTAAATGTGAATGAGAAACTCCGACAGAGTTACTAAATCTCCTCACACTACCAAAAATATTGATTAAACGCATCTGTTTGTGAGGTGTTTCAATTAATGACGATGTGTAAGTATGCCAGAGCTACATTTTTAGTCAGGTCAAATCCGGTAAGGAAGGAGTCACTGATGTGGCCGGAGAATGTATCGGTAATGCCTACGTTATCAACCGTTCAAATTAAAGCAGATTGTAACATCAGGGTGAATTGCGTAAGACAGTCCCAGTGCAGTGTTTTCTTCAAGTCAGTGAATCGGCAATCCATAGAGCCAGAAAGGGGTTCTGGTTGAAAGTGAATGTCACGCAAAGTATTTTTCTCGACAGAATTGGTTCTCATCCCTTTCGCGAGATAGTATTGAGCCTGAAAGAGACTGTGAACCTCAAAGCCTGTTCCAAACGGCACAGGACTAGGTTTCACATATCGCATTGCTTCCGACAATGGGATTACGGCCACGCACTTGCTCTCCCATCAAGAATGATCTCCGCCCAACTGAACTTACGCATTGGTCTGGCGCAATTTTCAAGAGAAAAAATTCGACTTGGAACCGCGGGACCAGAACACAAACCAGACGAATGCTCTGCGTGCGGAGCTGTCTTATTCGGTTGTCATGATTCCACTAACAGGCCAGATGACTATCGTCCGTGCATCGTTTGCTCACAATGAACTGTTTGCCGCTGACAATGAATCGATCTATAATCCAGGTAATCTGACGTCACGACTACATCGGAACGGATAGGACAACAATTTAGATGAGATATGAAAAGATAATCGTTCAGCTGTAACAACCTTTCGGTGCCTACCTGTCATGCCACCCGAAGGAAGCAGGAAGGCTGAGATACTGCCAGGTTGCCCAAGCCTAGATAGGGGAAGTCGAGAGGCAGAGGCCGGGTTCGAACCACGGACCTTCCAGTCAGTAGATTCGCGCCCTAGGCACTGTAATGATATTGCCCCAGAGACAACAACTTGCATTTTACTATGTTTTAGCCAGACCATCTCTATCGCGTGAGCAACGTGCAAACGATGTGCTGTTTAAGCCTGATATGGTGTGGAGCACACGGAAAAAAGTGATTGACACGCCTGCAGAAACCGTTATCAGAACGATGACTCCGCGTGCTGTAATTTCCTGGTCAGACAAGAAGCTAGGTAAACAAACTCCAAAGCGGAAATATCTGAACACGTGACCGGCCTACCTGATATCTCCTTGTGGTAACAGCAACTGTCGTAATCGGAAGAATTCGGATGCGTAGTAAATACAGCAAAAGAAATTCGTGGTCGAGTCGGAGAATTCTGAAATGCGTGAGAAAGAGAGATCAAAAAAGCGGTCGTGATAACAATGCCCCAGCCAGAGGCACAAAAATGTGAGAAAAAGTACGCAATGAACGCAAACTTGGAAGGGACATGGGAACACAACAATTTGGATAGAACCTGACAGCACGAATGTCACTGACACCGGTTAGCCGCTATTTCGATGAGTGTCCCCAGCAAAAGACATCCTGGAAGCTTAAAAGCACCAACGACGCTCAAGCTTTTTGTAGCATCCTTCATTCCACTCTGCCGCGTCAAATTCTGTTCACCTTTAGGCATCCACTACTCCGAATTAGGCACACAAGATAAAACACTTCCCGACAGTCGGTAACTCAGCTTGCAGTGTTAGATACATTCTCTGAGGGAAGTACCGTCTGTTTCACCGACAACCCACCTCCTACTCGCGTCATTTCGAATTCATCACCTTCAGCCGACTCCAACTGTAGTTCTGAGAATTCGGTGGTCAAAGACCCGGAGACATCTCAGATCCTCCACCCGGAGTGGCCCAGTCTCACAGCCGTACAACGATATAGTCCACAGTGTGGTCTGATACATGCGTCCTTTGAGATCCAGTAAGATGCCACAGGTAGCGCAAAGTGCAAAACGAAATTCTAGTCCCCGTGATTCGCGCGCCCAGTTCGTTTGTCACATTACCGTCAGAGATGATACAACCTCCAGGATACGTAGTGCGTTCCACAAATATCAATTTCTCCTTGAATTCTTAGAATCATGCTCAAAGAATCTAAATATCCCATCATGTCTTCGCACTTTGTAGGCGCGTAGCATATGCCGAAGTATTGGACGACCTTAGTAGCTTTTCCGCTCCAGCGTTCCCGTTGTACACTGAAAATGCACGAACTCCCCAATAAGAGGGATGTCTGGCGAAATACACTAATTTACAAATTATATTGATGTTAACTGGAGGGTCAACTGAATCGCTCTTTTTTACGACATCGCCCGACTGAACGTGCTACACGCAAAGGCCTTCTCATGTTTCAGTTGGCATGATATTCGAGACATCGAAATATTTTTTTCGTGACACCATACTACTAGTAAGGCTATTGGATATGCTTTCACCACCCACTATCCATGGTTGTTGTGAAGAGGTAGGTGTGATCCCCATTTGCATACGATTTGATATTCAAGGAGAACATTAAGCCTTTGGAAACTCGGGGACTTTGTCTACCTGATGGGTCGAAAGAAGGACGACCGGTTTTTAGCAAGCAGCACGTCGTTTCAAAAGAACGGGTTTCGTCCTTCTTGGGGCTCATCAGGTGAGCCCAGTCCCCTAGTTTCCGTCAATCTTACAACCTTTCCATCAATCTTGCATGTAAGGAACAAATTTGGCGCAAATATGGCGATCGATTTTTCCGAACTCACACTTTGAATGCTCATGTAGGCCTAATGTAATTTCACACCAAATTGCCCGAAGGATAATGAAACTGACATAAAAAGGTAAGCAAGATTTCATAGTCCTTTTACACCGAACGCGGATGTGAAAGTTTTGGGTGAGAAATTCCGTTACACAAGTTGGATGACAGGAGAGCACGTTCATCCCATTCCAGGACGTTCCTGGGTGGCTGTACTTAAGGCAATGACTATGAATCATGCGAACAGGCAGGTTTTGTGACCAATGAGGTTGCCAACGGGTAAACACATTGCAACAGAGATCAGTGAGATACGTGGTGGAGGGTAGTTTAGAAGAGGGTTGCAAATATGGGAACGCCCGAGTATGAGTTTAGCGATGATGTGAGCCAAAGCAAGAGAAAACTGTAACAACCTAGAGGATTTATTCGGATTGGTGAAACGAGGAACTTACGAATTTTAATATGACGGTTACATGCTGACTGTGGGACCTTCTCGCCAGCCACGGGAAGAGTGCCAGTCGAAGCCTGTGTCCCAGTCAAATGACTGGGTGGCGGGGAGGATGTGGGTTGCGTCGAAGTAAGGTTTTTTGAGGAAACACTGGGGGTAGGGGAGACCACAAAAGCAGACGAGGCAACACGTCCTTTCGTACCTGGAACAAATGGGAATCAGTATGGCGAAAGTGGAACGAAACTAACGAACAACCCATATGAAGACAGATTGGGAAATGTCAATAAGAAAGGGCATTAGCAGAACTAAAGCGCCGAAAAAGACATGATTGCACTTGGTTAAATCTGGATGTTGGTGCGCTGATTACGATGCAGCATTAGCATGATTTCACACGGTTTTTTTAGTGGAATAAAAATATCGTACATCACCATCCTTGTGGTCGGCGACATGCGTTTGATGAAAGACAGTGCGCCGGAGAAAAAAACCTGACAGGAGGAAACCAGTCTGGAAAACACAAAGATCTAAGCGCTACCGGGCCTATATGAATATGGGTAAATAAGCAGCATTAGTTGCGATTAGGTGTGAGGGCCTGTTGTCCTCAAGAGTGTAGGTCAGATCATCTTGACTATCGTGTGAACCGACAGGCTAACTTGCAATGAAGCAGTAGACTGCAAAGTTATGTTCCTAGACTCCGTGAGGCGGCGTCTAAGACAAAGCACAGGATACTCCATACGGCAAGCTACCTAAAATGGAGTTAATTTGGTCTGACACGGTACACCCGTGGTTGATCAGATGGCCGTTGCTCTGCTCGCCGACTTAGGTAGTTAGATTGCAACCGTTTCATCTTCAGTACAGGCGACATCGTCAGTGTGCAGTTGATTAGCCACTTCCTCCATACCTGCCTGCATTTATAAAGTTTTTTGAAGAGTATCTGATCTCCTCTCGTTTGATTGGCTGATTGGGTTATAGCTTTCTTGCAATCCTATTGGCCGGTTCGCGATTCGCCAAGCCTGGCAAACAGAACGACAGCCAGCTGATCACCCGAGCTACCAACATCTCGAAACATTACTTATTATATCGCTACAAACAAAGCTTCTCGAAGCCTCGGTCAAAGGCGAATTGAAAGGATGAACCTTTTGCCATTTTCGGGTAAAATAGATGTAATATTTGAGACATAACAGCCAAAGGCCAGAACTGTACCTCCGCACCGCAAAATACTACGATTCTTGAGGAGAAACTGTGTGTGGGTGGGGGCGCACTTCGTTTGCCCGCAACCACGAAGACAGGAAGTAGGTGAGGTGAGGTCATTTAAAAGCACATTTACTCCAAATCTACCGTCACATTTCAACCGCTAGATTATCCCCCTTATATTTCTGCTCAGTAGCGAGATGATGAAAGTGGTAACTCATGAAGTTTGCGTGCTGAGAAGATCGAAAACGCGGCTGATGATGACAGCTCAAATAATTACCTTCATCTTTGTTCAGCTGATCAAGCGGGTGGCATGTGGAAACAGGTACCTGCAGCATATTCGAGGCGCTTTTGTCCGAATCTAAACAAGTGGACCGGTTGCCCATCGAGGTGGCTGTGGAAACGCCGTCTTTGGAGGTTTGCCTGTAGGTGATCAACATAAAGTAAAGCGATTTTCACAACAATCGAAAGACAGGATAGAAAGCGATCAGGTAATACATGGATAGCGACACACAAAGTACAGTTCAACATACACTACACTTGATTTCCGACCCCGTCTAAAGAGAAGGTAAAAGACAGAGGCCCTAGTTGGGGTCACCTGTCGATCCCGCCATTTTTTTCTAATGAAATAGATGAGAAATCCCATGAATTTTCAGTCAATTCAGCTTATCCGCCACAAACCACGTATCAAGGATAAGTCGATTCCAACTGCTACAGTTTCAGCCGAGCATTGGGAGCGATGACACGATCAGTTGGTTAGTGTGGAAACTGGGCAGCTACGCAGTGAAGATGATAACTTTGATGCACGACAGCCACGTGACTCAGTGGTGTCATTAAATACTAATAAACTGGGTTCTCGGGTCCCCATCCAGGGAGGGAGCAGTTGTCAACCCGACTGATTTGATGGGTCAGTAAATTCATACTTCGTTCCCAGGTCTTAGAATCTCCGTCTCTCAGCCGTTTGCACTCATCACAGTGCTGGGCAAAGTAGATGGTTCTCTGAAATGCGGAGTACATGTCCTAAACAATGTAAGATATGGAGTGATTTTTTCGACGTCCAAGGTCTCCTAAACCACCTCAGCAACGCTAATCGGATGCTCCCATCAGACCCAATGAATGCTTTGGATATGTCGAGAGTTTTAGTACACCCTTTGCGCGTAGAGACGAGGTTTCTAATGGGTAAAAAAAATCGTTCAGCTGTAACACCCTTTCGGTGCCTAACTGCCATGCAACCTGAAGGAGGCACGAGGGCTGGGATACTGTCAGGTTGCCCAAGCCTAGACAGGGGAAGTCGAGAGGCGGAGGTGGGGTTCGAACCACGGACCTTCCGGTCAGTAAATTCGCGCTCTAGCCACTTGAGCCATCTCGGTAAGACAGTACGGAATGTTAAGCCGCGATGTACAATTGACAGACTAGATGTCATGGTACCAGGGGCGTGGAAGATTGGCGAGAGCTGCAATCCCCTTTCCGATTGGAGTAGTGAACTCGCCATAAGCCAGTTCACCACAACTTATACAACTATCGAGGTAAATAAATTCATGCCGATCGGCCCAAAGATCTGAGTAATAAAGCGACGTCTGTTACGAAAACCACATGGGGCACCTCACATAGTACAAAGTGGTTTTGGAGAAAGCTTGCCAATAATGATTATTGCTAATGTCTGAAGTAACTAACACCAGACTCAGGCCACGTTGGTTCGGTCCATCCGAGCGACATTCCGGTACCCTGATCTGGATAGAACCAGTCAAGGAAGTATGATAGGTAGGTGTCAGCAGAGAGTTGTGCCACTATTTCCTGCGATCAATGGACGAGACAAACCAGTGGTTAGTGGCCATGAAAGATATGGCTGTGTCACGTAGCCAATGGTAGTCTAGCATCAAAGCTATCGTCTACAATGCACAGCTCTTAATTCCTGCTACAGCCAAGAAACCAAACTATTCAACGTCTCCAACGCGTGGCTCTCAGTCCCTGGTGAACGAAGCTGCAGCAGCAGGGAAACCGCATCTCAGTGAACGGTTAGTGAACTGAACTGAACTGAACCGAACTGAACTGAACTGAACCGAACTGAACTGAACTGAACCGAACTGAACTGAACTGAACCGAACTGAACTGAACTGAACCGAACTGAACTGAACTGAACCGAACTGAACTGAACTGAACCGAACTGAATGATGACCAGCAGCCTGGCAAACGGTTGCTCCAACTTGCATATGTAAGGGCCAAACTGAGCGACAACCAAGCCCATTCGGCTTGTGAACTTTGCCACATCTCCCTAAACTCGAAATGTCCCTAGTTGTTGTCCAACTGGTGCAGGATGGTGGGAAAAGCTTGAAGGAGTTAGTTGGAGGACATCAAGCAGTGCGTTTTGGGGTACGCGTCAGAGTACCAAAACCTTCAAAAGACACTTTACAAAAGGATTGGAGCAGTCAACATGGCACAAATCAAAGGTTTGCCAAAAAAGTTTGGATAAACGATGTGAAGCTTTGATCAGTTCAGTCTGCAACCGAACTGTCCTTCACATGCCGTTAAACATCAACACTTAGTAACCGAAACATTCCATGAGTGACTGTGTGACCAAGTAATTTTGACGTAGCCGCAGGATGCCGGAATCACGCAACAACTTGTGGCAAAAAATGAACCAAATGGCTATACGCCAAGGCAGGAGAGAGTCGATGTTTGATGCACCTATTTCATTAGGGCCAGGCACAAGGAACCACAAAGATCTTTAATACCAGAATATGACACCTACAGACTGAGATAATGTTGGAAGAGTTAAGTGCAATCCATACAGATTCCGATCTCAGTCGCTCAAACAGAGCAGAGTCTTCAGGGTCGGGATTGCTAGCAGTATTCTGAAGGAACAATGCTCCTGAACATCACTTTAATTAGCCGTAGTATCAAACCATCACCAGCCCGATGCCAGTTTCCCGGTCGATTTGGAGACACCAGAGACCGCTGTTTGACATCAAGGAAAAACAGCAACAGAAATCACAAAGTTAAAGATTCAAATTTCCACGATTTAACCTGTGAAACAACATAGAATTAAATAAGGAGGGCTTCATTGCCCACAGGCAGCCCGAACTATGCAATGTTGTTGAACCAAAAGGCAACACATACCCCAACTCGGACAGAGCCGATTGACCCATCTGAAGCGAGACGTTCACCGAATTCCGACTGGTTGCCTCGGTGTGTAGATCGACCAAGTGGCGCTCGTATTCGGTAGTGCTAGAAATGGCGAGACAGGGAAGCGAGAGACAGCAGAGTGATTGGAAGGTTGTCTAAGTGGTTCTTGTTGACCTGGGTAACAAGTGAGCGTCAACTACGAAACGCCAACATGCTACTTTATACGACAATGAGTAAGTTGTGTTTAATAAAATAAAATCTCAAACACGATCCCGTGTGATCATCACAAGCACCAAATGAACGGTTTAGTTCGGCCAGCCATCGATGCCTTTTTAAATACTATGTTATCTTATACTACTGGATTCATATAAGTAGGACGCAATTCAAAAAGCGTTTGAGAACATTGCTCAATTGCGCTAGCATCTGTTACTCCGATCATCATGGATAAAATGAGAGTACCTGTGAAAAGTGAGCTTGAGAGTACTTGTGGCGTGCAAATGCGTGGGTAGTCGAATCACATGTAAGTTTAAACAACGAACACCTGAAGTGATACCTGACACTGAATAAAACGAATGTAAAGACTTTTGTGTGGAGGGAGGCGAATTACATGATACTGGAGAAGATCGTAAACCACAACATGTTCAATGTGGGCGGTCTTTTGGAAAGAAAAAACACTCGGGCAATTTAATCGGAGCTGCATTCAGCGTGGCTGCTTGAGAACAACGCACCGTGCAACGAGTGGAATGAAAAAAAGGTAGAAGCAGGGCACAACCATCTCAGAACCATAGGTAAACCCCACTGATGACGTCTCAATTTGACATGATACACAGATATTTGCTTTATTCCTGTCGAAAGGTGAATGCATCTTATAATTGACAGATTCCCTTCATCATCATCATTATCATCGACAGCATAACATCAGTTTCCAACAATGATGCTCCGCTGATGTAGAACCTCAATTTATTTGGAAGCCTTATTGTGGAAAGAAGAATAAAAATGGACGGGGGAGGGACTTGGTGCCACCCTACCTCAATCATTCCGTGGTGCATGCACCTCTAGACACTCATTCAGGATAGAAATCGACAACAAGAATACCACTGACATCGACTGGCAGCCATTTCTTGCAGCATCTCCAACAAGGGTGCAGTGGGGATCACGCGGTCCCCATCATTCGGCAATCGCAACAGAGCTTCTGGTGTTGGACACATTCTTCAATGGAAGTACCCGTTGCACAACCGAAAACTCGCTTCCTAATTGCCTCGTTACGGATACGCCGACACCAGCCCACACGAGCTATGGTTCCGAGACAGCAGTTGTCGAACACCAGAAGGCGTCTCAGTTCCGCTGCTCGAACAGGCCAAGTCTCACAGGCATAGAACAAAACAGCCCGCACTGTAGCTTGATACACACGTCACTTGAGATTCAGGGATACACCATTCGGACGCCATAGGTGTCCCGAAATGGCAAACGCGACCGGAGTCTTGTGGACTACAGGGTTGATCTCATCTGTCACAATACGATAGGAACTAATACAACTTCCAAGGTACAACTTCGAGCATCTCTTCTTGGACTGTAAGTGGCATGTGCAACACCTGTAGTCCAATTTGGACGATTCATGCAGCCCTCAGGAATGCAACACGACGCCCATTCCCATACACAACTATGTAAGAGGCAATATGATTCTCGCAGGTTGACGGCTAACGGAGACAAGCAGAGGAGAGATTTCTACGAAACACCAAAACGATTGTTGGATCAAGCGTTGTAGAGTAAGAACAACTGCACCAATGTGACTATGAGCGTTCTTTACTCAAATACCCACAGACAATCAATCCGGTAGACCATCCCGTTTGTGTGTGCGCCAACAGCACCTTGAGTTATATACTCCGGGTGCCAACAGTCGCCTTCGAATCGTTCATCTGTAACACCCTAACTACCTAACTGCCATGCCACCTGAGCTGAGATACTGCCAGGTTGCCCAAGCCTAGACAGGGGAAGTCGAGAGGCAGAGGTCGGGTTCGAACCACAGGCCTTGCGGTCAGTAGATTCGCGCTCTAACCACTTGAACCATCTCGCCTCCAATGGACAAGGACAACTATGAAATAGCGGCTTCTCTTTGAGCGATTACATGTGAGACAAGTAGCATGGGATGCTTTCCCAGGTCAAGACAATAAACAGAACACAGCATTGTCGTCAGTTGTTCAAAACTTACGATAACGCATAGGCCACGATAGAGGTCAATTCGTGATCGTTCACATAGACATCTGGCGCGGCCAACCGAAGATGTTGTATCAAGCTTTGTCGGTAGTCCAACGATCGTGGATCCCGTTCCCCACCATCCAACAAGGCTGAAGTGTACCGTGATTGCTGGAAAATAGAGGAACTAATTTCGCCAGACAGACTGAGTTGTGGATGTTCGTTGGGCGGAAAGGGGTCATCGAAAATCTTGGCCTCGTTGTTGGACGGAAGCAAAGTGTGAATGAAGCGACGCACACCCGAAGGTGCATTCAGGGGCACTGTGGCAGCCGAGGCGGCAGCAAGAACAGTCATTTCTGCGACTTTGGGGCTGGTCATCCGTCCGCTCATCACGGGAGAGCCAGGATTACTAGTGGAATGGGCTGATTCCATGGGGTTGTAAATAACTGCCAGAAAATGGAACAGACATGCCGAAATTTCAACATAGGATGACAGTGAAAAAGAGTAGGACAAAAAGTTTATCATTCCACGCAGCACACGCTACCTTTTAAGTTCAGGGGATCTAGGATGTGTAACGAATTTTTCGTTTTCGTAGGCAAATGGGCCGGTTTAGCAGACGTCACATCAATATCATCTTCCTGAGTGTGCACGGACAATAGATCTTGGGAACCAAGATTACCACCATGAACGGAGGTTTCCGCGGGAAGGCTACTCCCCAACGTTTCACTTGAAAGCATCAGAATGTCCGAACAACTCTGTTCGGAAGTCGGATCTGGTGAGATCATTACAGCCGGCTTGGCAACCCGCAGGTGTGCAGTGTCGTTTTCAACGTCAGGTAGGTTGGTATCCTGGTTGACTGAAGCATCACTGCCATAATCTGTTTGTGAAAAGGGGGACAAACAGAATACATGTAAGCGTCCAGAAGGAACTGGATTCAGAAAGGAATGAAAAAAAACAAATAAGCGAGGTATAGTTGGGAGTTATTTTGAGCTAAAAAATAGTTAAGATGTAGTACCCTTTCGGTACTTAGCTGCCATGCCACCAGAAGGAAGCACGAGGGTTGGGATACTGCCAGGCTGCTTAAGCCTAGACGGAGGTCGGGTTCGGACCACGGACATGTCCGACAGTTTCATCCGCTCCTCTGACCTCATTTGCCCGCTACAGTGCAACAGGGACATTACAAGTGTCCAGACGGTCAGATTCCTGAAAATAACCCCAAAATGCCCGAGACCTACTGAGACACACAATTCCACCACAATCGCAGTAGAGATGTCGTCAATCACCCAGGCCAAAAAAATCGTTCAGCTGTAGCACCCTTTCGGTGTCTAAATGCCACGCCATCAGAAGGAAGCACGAGGGTTGGGATACTGCTAGGTTGCCCAAGCCTAGACAGAGGAAGTCGAGAGACAGAGGGCGGATTAGAACCATAGAACTTCCGATCAGTACATTCGTGCCCTATTCACTGAGCCACCTGGCCTTCAATTTTGGATTGCCAAATCCGTGAGTGAATTGCAACAGTCTTATCGGTACTCGTTAACTAGCAATAGGTGCACTATGAAACTCGCGGACGATCTACGTGACTCAGCTGGTCTGCGGGGGGGGGGTTGACGGAATCTAATAATCAAGAAAAATAACAGTAATAATAAATATTATTCATAATAATAATAATAGGCTTTCGAGGCCTAGCTGCCATTCCACCCGAAGGAAGCACAAGAACTGAGATACTGCCAGGTTGCCCAAGCATAGACAGGGGAAGTCGAGAGGCAGAGCGGGTCGGGTTCGAACCCTGGACCTTCCGCCTTAACCACCGAGCTATCCAGCAAAGTAGATATGTAGAGCCATCTTTAGCTGTCGTCGTGATCTATGCATTTACGACCGCCTGCATTCAGAGTTGCATTCCAAAGGAGCAGAAGTCGGTACCATGACTTGCAACGCACCATAAAATTCCGTGCCCGCATCTTGGGCAATAGCCGGTGCCACCATAGTGGTTGCTCTGTCACACGTATCCGGCCACTGACCTACAGCTGGAAGAGTGTAGAAACAAACACTGCTTGATGCGCTCCTTATTCCTCTGTGGTCGGGCGTATTCGGTTCCGCAAGTGTCGGTCCCAACTGATTCGCTGTCAGCTGTCTGACGGGCATAGAAGGGCTCTGGGCACCACCGGGGTTCGCATTGGTCAACTTTTTTCTCAATTCTTTCGCCTGTTTCTCTGCTCGTTTCAACTGAGCCTCATAGTCCGCGCATCTGTGAGAAAGCGAAGCAAAACGAAGGTCGATTATACATGAGCAATATTCAGTTAAATGAGTACTCGAACGGGGAGAACAAGATTGTCTGACACAAAGCAACCGCCTAGGTGGACAAAAACACAAGCTAAGAACTGGAAGGTGATTGGAATAAATTTTCTGTTAAAATGAAAAAATAGTTCAATTCACACCAAGTACTGTAGACATTCCGCGCGACGTTCTTCGATGCAGAGATAACCAAATCGACAAACTGCTACAAAAATGGAGAAATACACTATCGTCCAGGTTAGTTGTGGAAACATAGGATAAACGGTAATTTTCATGAGAAAAAAACATCATGGGCAACGGGAGTATTAGACACCCCACTGTGTGGACTCTCAAGAGCAGTGGCCTCTCTTCTGAACTGATGCTTTTTGGGATTATGAAGCCCCTTTTCCAATAATAATTTCTCCTTGAGGATAACTGAAGATGGTCCGTCCTCAACTTTTTATCCGAGTAGGCGGCAACAAACGGGAATGCGTTACCTGTCAGGTCATATTATGACCAACATTCGGGCAGTTACAACATCAATGCGGGTTGATGACGGGTTGAATGTCATGGATACCCATGGAACTTCGATCTTGAGAACACGAAGTGAGTTCGGTGTGACTGGAACCGCATTGTCAGCAACGAAAGAGTGGGTGCAGGAAATCGATAATGACGTATCGCATAGCCTGAACGTATTGATCACTCACATACATGCAATCGTGTGGAAAACGAACTTCTCTCTGTTTATGTGAAAGTTCATTCTTTGATTGGATCGCCACTAGATCGTAAGTGATTGATAATGTCTTCGAGGAGTGAGGTCTTCGAGAGTGAGATCTTCCAAGAGGTCTCGATTGAATTGGCTACTGCACACGTCCAGTGAACATAATCAACTCAATGTAAATTCTAAAAAACGCTTGCGGACAGTAGTGTTGATCAGATGAGCGGATAAACAAGACTATTGTCACCTACGACAGCAATTTCTGCAAAGTTGCAGATTCTAGTCGGTTCCGGGGCTGGACATAGTTCATCTAGCGGAATTACGTAAAACTGCTCGAAACCGAACGAAGCTCTAGGTACTTATACACTCCATATTCATCCTCACCAGCACTGCGTGCCTAATTGCATTTCGTTGACCTTGGTGACAAGCTCGCATGCGCAAAAGGACCGGACGTTCCAACAACTGTAGTCACGGCCATCACATAAAAACCGGTGTAACTGATGACTGGAGGTTCGGAAAAATATCTCGCTTCGGTTTCTCGACTCGGGTAAAAAACATAACCCCAAAATAAATCGGAAAAATACACCAGAAATATTGGAGCAGCTTATGGGAATTGTACAATGACCTTGAAATGTAAGGCGGACCAGTCACGTGAAAGCTGTATGAGTATGAAAATATTCATTCACATCAATCCCATTTGAACGTCGCCATGGCAGAGGGGAGAGCACTGGACTCAGGTGTCGCTCTTATTAGAACTCATCAGTGGTCCATTTTCTTGACCGTGAAGCTGACGAGTCCAACATGCATTGCTCAAGAGGATCACGTGAGTTCCTTCAAAATAAAAAAATCGTTCAGCTGTAACACCCTCCCGGTGCCTAGCTGCCATGCCGCCCGAAGGAAGCACGAGGGCTGGGATACTGCCAGGTTGCCCAAGCATAGACAGGGGAAGTCGAGAGGCAGAGGTGGGGTTCGAACCACGGACCTTCTGGTCAGTAAATTCGCGCTCTAACCACTTGAGCCATCTCGCCCCCGAGGTCCTTCAAAGGTGATAATTCAAGTGCGTCAGGGTTCGCTGATGGAGTGGTGGAAACACGCCAACCTCGAACGTACGGGATTCAAATTCCCCACACGATGATTGTTGATGAACTTCAGTGAGAGCGAAATTCGTGCCCAGTGCCTCCGCCCCCATTGGAGTAGCCTTACGGGAATAATTGCGCCAAGGCAGGTGGACGACTTTTAAGCGACAGTGATGTGGAGGTGGATTCCACAGAACCCGCGACCACACAGAAACTAGTATGAATGGTAACAAAGCATAGAAAAAGTTTTGCCATGAACGGTGAAACAGCATTTTACTGAACAAATAGTTTCAAGCCTTACTTTGAATTCCAACAGGCCACGAAACCGTAGATCCAACGTTTCAGGTCGTTCATCAGACTCTGCGCAATGTAGCAGCGTTCGGCTGGGTGATATCAGACACGAAAAAAACGAGGATCTATTTAAGATATCACAGGATATGGAGGGTATGGCACAGCCATGCTTTGAACGTTAACACAGAAATCTGATTTATCGAATTACTCGTCCAATCACCTGTTCAAAATATTAGTCACGTGACGACAACAACTTTACTCATTTATATACGTAATGCACTAGTCATAAGGTTGCTGAAAATCCTTCGACAGCCCACGACCGATTTCGCCCTTCAACTTCGAGCTCATCAGGTAGGCGCAGTCCCCGAGTTTCCGTCAATCTTATGTTCTACTTGAACCTAAATTGGACTGTTTTCGAGAAATACACTCATTGGCAAATCAATTTGGTTTTTGCGAGAGACTCACCTGGAACCCAGCTGAATCTCCCGTTTGTGATGTTTTCAGTCAACTGAATGTGCTGCACCTTACTCATTGTCCATACTGTATTACATTATATCATATATCTCCCTAAATCTCATGTGTAAATAATGACCAAGTTGGTTCGGTCTCAAAAAGATACCGAACGAGATTTTTCTCGGAAAAAACACGTTAATCTGGCAAATTCGTTGTGTGATAAAGATAGTCCAAGAATAGCGATGGGACCTGACTGTTTAATCGAAATGATCAAAAATCACATTCTATGGACGAAATATACAGATGAGCAGATGGCCGACCACAACACAACATTTGTTCGCGACTTCGATTAGTTCTTATAAACGACCTGTTGCCAATTGTGGTGCTTGCTCGCTGGATAGCGGCGATGTGCGCGTATTTAACTACGTGGTTTGAGGTAAGGTGACCTTCTATTACGATCGGTCGCTCAAGGGAGCATTCCTATTGGTTGGGTCCGTGACGTGAACGCCTGACTGTCAGGCGGCCTTGAGCAACATGTCGCTCACCGATAATGTATCTTCGATTCACGCCCAAGCGTTTGCAAGTCCCATGCCCGGCTGCCTCACCTTCAACCTTCATGGCATGACAGAGCCTTGAAAAACGAAGATCCAATCAATGTGGGCCACAGACTCGTCGCGGCACTTAAACCCGATCAACCTGTTAAGGTCGCAGTTCTTGGTCTGGTTCTTTGAAAACGGGCCGGACTTTGTCTGCGGCACATACTACTGGAAGCTGTATAGCAGAGGGCTCCCTAGTCCCGCACCTGTCGATGAGCTTAAATGTGCCTCAATAGTACAATAACGCGGATTCTTCATTTGTAGAGGAGAGGAAATGTGTGTGTGTGTGTTTACGTCAGAGTCTGCTCATTCCAGCTACTGCTACTACTGTCCGAAGACAGACTTTTGACGGGAAAGTTGAAAAGCAAACACTATAGACAGCTGAGTGTTGTAAACAAACCATTGGATTTTATGCTTTGGTTGCATCCAACGTCCGGCCAGCGCAATCGAAGACCGGTCCACAACTAAAACGAAGGAGACCCTGCATCAAATGAAGACTATGTGCTTTGCATCTGTTGTCCGCTCGGAAGAGGCCTTTGTGTCGTCACGAAATGATGTCTGTGTAATTATTTTGGAATGCACCAGCTATTTGATGACAGAACACAAATCCCACTTTCTCTCGAGCCTTACTGAAAACACGCGCAAAAAGCCCTCAGTATTTCTGCGTCAGAGCTCACTGAATCTTTCTGTTTTTTTTTCTCGCCGCAGAGAGAGACGAAATTCGTTTGGTCGAAAATTTCCGTGGAAAGTTTCGTAGTGTATCGTAGAGGTTGCGAAGCCAAAGTTCCTGAGTGCCGCCAATAACCAGAATAAAGAAGCTCCAGCAAGTAATTCGGAATGTTCAGCAGTGGAAATGCACTACCAGGATGCACATGAGGGACACAATCAAGTCGTGGGATAGTCACATCCTTCCAGGGATGCTCAGTAATGCCCAAAAGTGCGGCTAAGGCGATCCAAACTACTCGAGTTTGTATTCGAACGGCCTGAGAACAGAAGTTTCATAGTAGCCCAAATCAAAATGAAGCATTTTTACGGTTTTGGACGCCATTTCCGTTGTGAGCAGACATCAAGAGCCGCAAAGATGGACATATTGTCCAAGGCTTGGACACTTGACGGACACGCCTTCGTACGAACAACAACAGGATGATGCTACAATCCGTAAGGCTTCGATCACCAATTTCCAGTTCACGCGATCACTGTTTTCTCTTTCAGCTATGCGATTTTCAAGCGGTTCTGCACACAGGTATCATCGGCTGTGAAAACTGCGTGCTTGCCGTACAGTGGTTACAGCTGCCACAGTTTAGTTCACCGATGATTTTGGGATGTGGGGTAGATTGTTACGCATTGGAGCCAGCAGCTGATGTAACTGATGCGTAAAAACAGAGTTACCGTTGGACTTTTCATTGTGGGGATGAGGAGGGCAGCTATGTTCTGAAGACAACAACTTGGATGCATTAGGAACATTGATGGCGCGATTGGCCTATGTCTGACAATGTCTCTAGCCATTGATGTGTTTCGTCTGGGGGTCCCCATCCAGCGAAGCGGCAATAATCGGTGCCGCTGAGTTTGCTAGTAATGACATTTCATATTCCGCTGCAGTCATTGTTTGACCTGCTCTGGCTCGTTCCCACCTTCCTCGTGGTGGGGCGAAAAGGGGTGTTCGATCAACTGGGACACAGGTATAGATTGAATCCTATTCAAAAACATGTGTGATACTTGACGGATGAATAGAGGAGTCGCTGATACGGGGTGAAAACTGAATACAAATTCCCCTCAAACGTTGACCACATATGGGTAATATAACAATACTACTACTACTAATAATAATAAATTTGTATTGACTGAAATGCGCTGATTGTAATTCGTTTGCACTGACGTTATTAGCGTTTCGCACCCGTTGAGCGAACAACATGGTGTTTTGCGCACAAAACCGCAAAACTAATTAAAAACTCAGTAAAACAGACCAGCTTAAAATAAGCAACTTTCGGATCAAACGGGAGACAGACAGACTCAAAAAATCACATGACCTTAATAGCACATTACAGGCGTGACTAACACAAAAATTGAGGCGAAGGTGAGCACCAAAACCGAACCTCTATGTCTTGGATACTATGCATCATAAAGTCACCTAGCCGAGTCAGACAAATCGTCAAGTTGAGGAAAGTCGTTTAAGGTCTAGCTGCCAGGTAACCCGAAAAAATCACCAGGACTGCCACATTAGCAAGCTGGTTCAAGCCCAACCGAGAAACCTAGGACAGTTCTGAACCGCGTGCCTCTCTGGTAGACGCACGAGACTTTAGCCCTCGGTTGTCCTATCCAGATTCCTAGTGGAGAATCAACTTGGTCGATACATGGAGCTATGTAGAAACACAAGACGAAGGCATACTAAAAGTTATGACGCGAATCATTAGGCACTCGTGAGACAGCTCTCCAGTGTTACAGAACTCACTTAAAGTAACAGTGGATAGAAGAGTGGACCAGGTTGTCGAGGAGTCTTCGACTGGGATGGGATCTGGACGATCATTTCCGCCTAGTGCGGACGTTGTTGATTCTCCTTGCACAGTTGAAGCGGCAAATTTTACACGTAAAATTGGAGGTTCTAAGTAATCGACTGAGTCATCATCGGACAATGCAATGTTGTCCGTTGTAATGCGCGATAGTACCGAACCACTGGTTGCCCGAAGATAATCGACGGAATTTATTGACTGGGTTTCTTGTTCCGCAACGTGAGTGTCTGAAACAGCTGCAGACTGAAGCGCTCTGGTGGTTGGAAAAGGTAGGTCGGCTGACTCGGTTGAGGGATTTCTTCCACCAGCACAAACAGCATCTGCGACTTTTGTGTTGATCAAATAGGTGAGCAATTCCGCCCGAATTTCCATGTGGTTTCGACGACAATGTGTCTAAGACAAAAGAAAAAAGATGACCGGAACCAACTGAAAACTTTCACAGTCACGTTACCATCATCCTAGATCTGGACTACCTAGTTTTCAGGGCACAACTACTCAAATAGGCAAGGCTCGTAATCACCGAGGACGTTTAGGTCAACAAGGGAAGTTGGAAGAACATGCAGGCAAGTGTCCGACCAGTCTGACCTAAGAAAATACATTATATGGGGAGAAATGGCAAGATAAGACCTATTCCTCAACCAACGGGAGTCAAATCCATCTCGAGCAGGTGCACAGAGCTAGGCAGGTGGGGATGGTAGCGATTGAACCGGGGACGGACCAGACATGGAAAACTACTGACTGTTGATAGCGTGAGAGGATTCGGGAATTGAGATTTTCATCTGTAAGTGAAAACGAGTGAAGCTTTCATCTGAGAAATCATCACATGAGGAGCCAGTCAACACGTGACCACGTGATGTGGATTCCGTGACTGAAGGATGAGTGGTGCTATACCGCACCTAGGGGCTAGTTAGTCACACTGTTGATCAGCCGCTCGTGATCAGACGCTTAAATGTCCACACTACTAGCCGGGAGATTGCGGGTTCGAAGCTCCTTACTGGAGTTTGGTGAGGTACGCAGTGCCGATGATTCCTAATAACGGTGAAGTAGGTGCACAGTGCTTCTCGGCTTTTCAGTATAGAGGGATTTCACTTACGGGACGAAATCTTGACTGAAAACTCCTGATTGGTCAGAATATCAACGGAGAAAAATCAACCGCTGATGCTCAAAGCTTCTGCATAATAAAAAAGACAGTGATCGGAACTTAGAATTTCTGTGAGGCTGGCTGGATAGGCACACCAGTGTCCATTTCTTGGTGTCATACGAGGTGTAGTAGAACTGGCTGATGGGTCTGTTGCGTCCACTTTCGACCGGGTCTCAACTGGCACTTATGACTGAAACCAGACACCTGGACGCAACAGGAACTACATTCCGGTGTAACATTCCGACAAGCGGACAAAATTAGGTGAAGGTAACTGAAGAGCTCCTTCCTTTGATGATGGTCAGCGGCGGGTAGATGAAGACAGCTCATTAATGGGATGGTGGCTTCTATAAGACAATTAGACAGTGTGCACGGGGGACAGTGCGGACTGCAGATATTCAGAGTCTAAGCCATAGTGAATGGCCCGAAATTTACGGATCCATGTTAACGCCGCGCGACAACCAGCAGCGACTAGACCGATAAGCTGTTCCACCAGACACTGAGCGACTGCCAGGGGCTAGTTACTGCTGGGTACACCATATGCACCCAGCTCCCTGAGAAAATCAATAGACACGAACTCAGTTGACAAAAATTAGGGTAACCGAGCGGACCAGTTGGGGAACTGGACGAACAGTCAATAACCGCGAGTCGACTGATCGGTTCACTGCCAATATGAACTGTATGCGGAACAGAACAAAGGTCAAACAAATAAAGCTCACCTGGAGTAGGTGGATATAGCTTTGTAGTAGGGGAGTGAACTCGGGATTTAAATTGTCTTGCTGTAGAGTGATCAGATGAGCTTTGACGGCCGCGTAAGTGTGGTAATATCTGACGGCAAAAATGAGACAGAGAGAGAACGGGTCAGTACATGTTCCTAAAATCCAGTGGGCATTTCAAAAAAATACTCTTGGTTGAACGTTAACTACAGTTTTATTCAGGGAAGATCAAATTAATTAAGTAACAGAAATCGACAACAAAATCTGACAGGGAATACCGAAGAATCCGGTGCAGTTTTTTTACCGGTTCATCCCATGTAGACAAATCGAGTCAGGTGTATGTGACGAATGCTCACTATCCTTTAAATGTAGCAGCGTCTAAACTCACACTGAATACTCAGTGTAGGAAGAACCTGACCGAAACGTATGAAACACTTCCCAATGTCAAAAGTCATTCAACCCAATGAAGTCATGGACAGCCTGGAGTTCCCCACAGCTACTGTCCAAGACACACGACATTTGCATGACAAATCGTTCAGCTTTAACACCCTCCAGGTGCCTAACTGCCATGCCACCCGAAAGAGGTACGAGAGCTGGGACACTGCCAGGTTGCCCAGGTTGCCTAGACAGGAGAAGTTGAGAGGCAGAGGTCGGGTTCGAACCACGGACCTTGCGGTCAGTAAATTCGCGCTCTAACCACTTGAACCATCTCGCTCCCCTTGCATGACAAGCTCACTGTGATTACTTATCCAGACTTAATTCTCTTTCGATGTGATTTATTTCGGTGCTTGGAAGAGATCAGCGGTTAAGACACGAAACTATTGACCGGAAGTTCGGTGAGTCCAATGCAACCCTCGTGCTTCCTTCAAATCTCGCGGGAGCCTTGAACCGAAATGATGTCACACTGGGGCGATTTTTGTAGTCAATCATCATGTAATTAATTATATAATTAATTATAATTATAATTAATTATATAATCGGGAACAATAGTCGAAATGCAGGTTTCAATGGTGGCAGTAACTCATCACTATTCGAGTTACACTTGGGCCGATAAAGGTCTGCGAAGTTGATCCGAATATCTTTGGACTCGATTCAACAAAGACCCGCTCAAAATTCTCTCAGCGGCATGGATGTTTGGGATCAAGGTGGACCATGAAGCGAACACTGTTCAACTGAATGATTGAACACAGGGATAGACAAATCCGTGAAAACCAAGCTGGCCCAATCGCGCCCTCAATGGCGCTCGTGCATCCAAGCTATTGCCTTCAATGCATAGCTCCCTTCCCAATCCCCCACTTAACAGCCCATTGACAGCGGTGTATTTACGCAGCTCGCGCCTCAAATGCGCAGCTATCTACCTCACCTCCCCAAATCATCGGCGGACGAAACTGTGGCAGCTACAACCACTGTACGACAAGTACACGGTTCTTACAGCTGATGATGATGATGAAATGAATGAAATAAACTGTTCAGCTGCCCAAACCTAACCAGTAGCAATCGACGTGACAGGGTTGGCTTAGAACCACGGACCCCCCAGTTAGTAAGCTCACGTCTTAACCATTGAGTTGTCTCGAGCTGTATTGAACACGGATAAAATAGTGCACAGGCACCGGTACGTGTTGTCGTTGTAGTCCTGCCAATGACGATACATCATTATCCCCGCTGCTGGCATCTCCTGGAATGGTGAGGAAAAATTTGCAAGTCAAGCTCGACGGGCGCCTCAACAGCCCCTGGATCAACCGTCAACGGATGCAAGCCGCTAACAATATTCCAACACTTTGCCATCCTAACTTCAGTGGATTGCGATGTTCCGCCACGATGATCGCAACTCTACTCACTCAACTCAAGTAGTACCGAATCGGCAGTTTTGAAATCGAAGCACCTACGGACGGGACGACCTCATGTCACCTTCATTCGTCCACCTCATAATCGTTAAGGTTCTCCACACACACACATACACACACACACACCACTGCATAGCTTTGTGCCACTGATGGAGAACACAGTTTCCAGCGTGCCGCGGAACAGAGCATTGCGGTTAAAGTAAATGATAATGGAATCCCGCCAATTACCAAAACAAGGGAAAGATAGTTCTGTTGGGCAGCGCACAGAAGCAAGAAGTTTGAAAAGTCGAACTAGCATGTTGCAGCTCTCCTGTGGAAAGCAAATCACTGAATCGAGCAGGAAACTGTCTCGAGGAAAGAAACCCTAATAAGCTTAGTGTTTAAGGGCAACAACATTGCTAACAATGTAAGAGAAAAACTCAAAACCGCTCAAAATCGCACGTTCCCAGCTGTTCAATAACGCTGCAACGAAAGGGTTTCGGTTTGGTAATGATCCTACGGAGTATACTGAAGTCAGTTGAAGTCAGTTCCTTAAGGTTCAACGTGCCAGGAAAGCCAAGCCGGGTGAGCAGCATGACGAAGAACAGCGAATCCCCGTATTATGAGAAATCGTACTAGGAGGCGGTCTGGAGGTAAAGTCGTACTGTGTAAAGACAGTAATGCGTTTCCTTCGGGCAACCAACATCTTCATATTTATGGAAACAGCGATCCTACATTCCCCCGACGTAGAACAGGTTAGAAAAGGCTGGCCCTAAAAGCCGCACACTCCGATCGCCTAACGATTGACCGTGATCGCCGGCGCATTATTCAATACGGTCGAAACACTTTTAAAATCAAAGAGTTGGGTGCTGCTCAAAAGGCACCTACTGTGCATACCCGCATTAGGAGTCGGGCAGTTATGCCTTACTCCCTGCACCCTCGGGTTAGGCCAGCCCCTGCAGTCGAATGGGTTGAACTATTGATTCACTTCAAGAAACACAGAACCACGGCTTCGCGGTTCAGATTTTTGGGTCACATGCTAGGAGGAAGAGCCCTGAAAGAAAAGTACATCCTCCCACTGTCCTGAGGATCAGACTTTTGAGTCTTCAGGTTAAACGGACAGGCGTGAACCTTGCGTCCGACTTGAATACTAAAATGTGCGCAAATGGTGAACTAGACCCATGTAAAAATTAATTTTCTGTCAACGGGAGACTCAGCTGATTCTCTCGGAGCTAGTGCTACTTACTTTTCTAGAATTTCGAGGGCTTCATCACGCAAATACGCTGGTATCGGTGCTTCGAGGTCGGTCACTTGACTTCGGTCAGCCTTCAAATTTCTACAGCGTGTCTCTTCTCTGGGCGGAATCGATTCGGCGGATTCAGTGGGTGGTTCGAGAGTGTCACGCTGTATCAAAGAGGAAAGGCGAGAAATCGCTGCCTGCGCCGCGGACGGATGAATATGAACCTCGTTTGGTGGCATGACCAGCTCGTACACCGTTGTCGGTTGATACCTATACGGGGGCGTAAACAAAAGAGGGAGTCAAAAACATACATGAAAACACTATTTGGAGCTTCCTAATAGTTAAGGCAATCACGTTAAGGAAAGATGAGCGTCGGCCAGCAATTTGAAGTTTCTCATAGGTATGTAATTGGGACACCTCAACCAAGGTATAAAAATACCTAGACAGGTTATCACCCCGAGCACGGTGCGGCAACTTCATGTTCAGAAGTTCGTCGGTATAGAAGGTGAAAACAGCAACGGACGTAAAAAATAATTTAAAAAAACAAATCCGCACCGAGTGTGCAAGTCGGCAAACATCAATGACATCAATGCTGTGACCACGATGGTCAAGATGGCCCAAGTGGTTAGAGCGCGAATTTACTGACCGGAAGGTCCGTGGTTCGAACCCAACCTCTGCCTCTCCCCTGTCTAGGCTTGGGCAACCTGACAGTATTTCAGCCCTCGTGCTTCCTTCGGGTAGCATGGCAGTTAGGCACCGAAAGCGTGCTACAGCTGAACTATTTTTTTATGACCAAGATGTCAAGAGGACCGGACACTAGGTTTTCAATACGAATAAAGATGAAACTTTGAGCTGAAAGGTATGTGAGCTTATCCGACACAGCCACCAGAAAAATTTACATCCTGTGCAATGACAAACTTGTTTAACTACGAGTGGTGGCCTTCGAGAAACGTTGAAACTTATCGTCATCCGTGACGCACTAACGTTTTTGCTGCTCGAAGCAGAAATCCCACCATTTCGGGGGGGAGGGGGAGGCTCACCTGAACACAGCGACTTTACGATCAAAACAAAAACAGTGTTGCAGCGCTTTGTGTGCTGAATGTGGACAGGCTAGCTGGCAAGCCGAAGCCGAAGGAGCTCGGTCGTCCTGACGGAAGGGAACGGTGGAAGATTCCGGTGCATTGTTAGTCGTCGTCAGTGGTCGCATAGCACAACGTCCCCATTCGGACGGAGTGTTGATCAGCAAGTTCAAAAACTTCACAAACGAATAGTGCCATGTGTCACCGGTCATGAAGACAGTGGGCGAGTTGGTTCCGCATATGGTACAGGCGAGCCACATCAGAATACGGCTATCCGGACGCGTGGTTGAGGATTCTGATGGACAGCAACAGGTTGGACGTGGTGGATCTTGCGGAATTTTCCGAATATAGAGTTGAACGGCACCGGATGTTTGAACAAACGGTTGCATGTGTTCAATCATTGGCCAATTGCAGTGTGGATGGCGACACGGTTGTTGTCTACAAGCAAAGTACGGACAGCAGGATGAGAGTGAGGTGTGTGTGTGTGTGTGATGCATCTTAGCCGCGAAGGAAAACACCGAAAAAAACTCACGAAAAGCAACACTTTTCGAAAAATAGACCAAGTGGTAAATCTTGCGGTCCGTAATATTCAACCGAGGCGATCCACGGAGGGACACATGGCTCTGGCCAGAGTGGAGATTTGAAGCTGAAAAGTGTTGTCAAGAAACTGAACCACTGCTGCGAGCGTGGGTCCAGAATGCTTCGTTGAAGGCGCTGAAAGCGGTGAAAAGTGTGTGTGGGTGTTGTAAAGAATAAGTCGAACAAATAGAATTCAACACATCATAAACGAGAGATTCCAGGTGAGTCTCCCCCTAAAGACTGAATTTGGTTTGTAAATGAGTGTATTTCGCTAATTTCGTGTGTGCAATTCGTACTGATTAAGTAAAGGACGCTCCAGGGATATTTGACAACTGAACTATCCTGTTAATTTTTTCGAACTTGTGTGGGTTAAAATGAACAGGCGTTTCTAAGGTGTCCAAAAATGTCCTATTGGGCACGTAGATTGAGAGTGGTAGTCGATAACGTAAGACAAAAACTCGAGCAGAAATCGCACAGCACGAAAGTAGGCCAAAACGTTGCCTAGCAGTGATTAAACAGGTAAACTTGTCAAATGGCTACGAATAAAATCGTTTTTTTCATTCCTTGAACTTAGTTTGAAGTGGCCTTCATGGGGTTTGCCACCCCCGTAGAGTATAGGATGTGTGTCAAGTCGAAAGCGATCACAGTAAAAGTTCCTACAGCGATGTCCCGAAAATCTAAAAGTTTTACGATGGGCAGGTGATGTCCGACGAGGATGTTTAATCCCTCCACGCTTGTACAACTTCGTCGTCGATGACATACTGAGCCGAACCTTCTAAGGTCTTCAAAACCCCGTATTCAAATCGCTGTTTCTGAGAACTTTATCGACCAAGATCATCATCATCATGGAGAGCAGTGTTCACTGCCGTACAACCATGATTTATTTGAAAGCCTTACTGTGAAGAAAAGAATAAAGATGGATGGGGAGGGGCTTGGTGCTAGCTTACCAGTCATTCCGAGGTGCCTACACCTCCAGACATTCACTCAGGCAATCTGGATAGAAACTGACAACAAGAACGCCACTGACATCGGTTGGCAGCCATATCTTGCAGCGTCTCCGACCAGGCGCAGTGAGGATCACGCGGTCCCCATCCTGGAAGGCGAGTAGCATCGACAGCACCCAAGCGTTTCGTAATCTCTTTCATAATTCTCTAATTAATAATAATCGTTCAGCTGTAACACCCTCCCGGTGCCATGCCACCCGAAGGAAGCACGAGGGCTGTGATACTGCCAGGTTGCCCAAACCTAGACAGGGGAAGTCAAGAGACAGAGGTGGGGTTCGAACCACGGACCTTCCGGTCAGTAAATTCGCGCTCCAACCGCTGAGCCATCTCGTTCCCTCATCATTCTCTGCCAGTTCAAGGATACGCAAGTGACACCACCCTCATCTTCAAAGACCAAGGCGAAGCACAAGTTGTGTTGAATAAAATAACGACCGTCATACCATCTTTCGGCATGCGTCTGACACCTGCAAAGTAGTAGTTCAGAACGTACAGTCTCTGAACGCATCCCTAACAATTCAAGCAAAATCGCTGGAGGTTGTGGAAAATTTTACATACCTCGGTAGTTGTATTAGCTCTGACGGAGGTGTGTCTGATGAAGTCAGTGGAAAACGCTGAAAGGCCCGAATTACGTCTGACAATTTGTGTCACTTGCGGCGTCAAAAGGGCACATCACTGAGTTTTGAGAGTCACGTGTATCAGGCTACAATGAGGGCGGTTTTGTTGCATGGCTGCGAGACGTGGACTCTGAGGAGAGAGGATGAGGCATCCGCAGGTTTTTGACCGTCGATTCCCCAGAGAGGCTACTTCCGGAGAAGGTAGATAACTTTTTCCTCCACTCCGGTAAGACTGTCGTGTTGAAAACCGGTTGAAGGGGGCCGAGGACCTCAGGACTTCCGGATGTGTTATACTAAGCAGAATTCAACTAACGCATTCTAGGAAGACCAAATGACGAGAATCGCCAACTCCAGAAAGGAGGCTTGTCACTGAAAAAACATTCAGAGGCTCAAGCAGACTACTTACATAGTGAAGGATGACACCATCTAAGAGGAGTTTTTCCTCCGTGGTGATAACTACTATCACCGTTCAGAAATGGCAATTTTTGGTAGGTGTCTTGTAGCTTGTCTCGACAGTTAAAGTTCCTTCAAAAGGTCCGTTCAAGTGACCTGTTCGAAAGAGAAACCTACATTTTGAAATTCAACGGCCCGCGCGATAGTGCTATAGGCTCCAATCCGCGTAGGGCTTCAGCAGGTTAATCTTGACCACTAACCTCACGAGAACACCTGAAACGGCTAAACGTAAAATCGATACACCCGGAAAATGCTAATAAATGATATTGAGATAGAAATTGTGTCACATATCCGAACGAGTCAGCTTTATCTTGCCTACCAGTAAGTTAGAGCATGACACAGCAAGACGACTCTCAAGAGGATCGTCATGGCGAGAGACAGGTGTCCCCCCGCCCCGAAGAGAATGGCTGCTCATCGGAGGGATATCGCTTGAGGTGGGCTGTCCTCGTAGCAAAATGTAATTAATTGTTTTGAGGACCAGTAGGGCCAGATCGCTTACCCGGAGACTAAAACCGGGACAATTCCATCATTCCCCGGGCAGACCAGAAAATTCCTTCCAAAAAAGTCTCCTCCTATCTTTGAGTGGAAAACTGTCAACATCTCTTGTACATGTCCATTTGAGCATTTTTGAACTAGACGTAACATGAGACTTACTTTAACTTGCTGTATTTCGTTACGACTAACTGCAGGAGCCGCTTCTGATGAACTGGAGGGTTTGCCGACTGCCGCCTTGCCAGACTGCTGCTGATGCGGCTGATGTTGAACAACGCCTAAGAAACTCTGTCGAATGGACGTCAAGCAGTCCTTTTCAACTGACATCAACTCCAAGAGGTCAGTAGAAAAGCTCCGGGGGTTGCGTAGGACACTTTTCTCATTCTCAGTGTGTTGTGTTGTGAAAGCCCGAGTCTTGAACATCACATATGCGGTCTCATCTTCCGGTTGCAACGTCTCCGACATCAGTAACGCATTCAGGTTTATGCTTTTGTCCATTACACCACAATTGTGCAGTTGGGATCGCTTCGCCGGACAGCTAGTTAGAAGTTTGATCAATTCGGTTGAACGTGACTTCAAATTGCACGTCAAGAATTCCGGAAGCCCACTGGTTGACCATTCTGTGCACTGGATTTTCTGAAGACGTTTCATCTGTTCTAGTACGTATAATTCTGAACGGAGAACCTGAATACGAGTATTTTGAAAGGGGTTTTACTTTCCGATTAGGTAACTGGGATGTAAACACAGTGGAAGTCACATAAGGAAACGGGTGTTACTTTCCGACTAGGTAATTGGGATGTAAACACAGTGGAAGTCACATAATTGGCGAGAAATCAGCTACCACACTGGGAGATATACAACAGTGTACACAGTACAGGGGGTCCTCTACGGGTCTGAAAGTTCGACATATCTGTTTTTAATCGGTAAACTAACCGGCCGCAAAGCCCGTGGTTCGAACCCAACCTCGGTATCACGACTGTCTAGGTTTAGGAAACCTGAATGTAGCTCAGCCTTTGTGCTTCTTTCGACAGCTTAGCAGCGGAAGTGTTACAGCTAGGCGATCATTTATTTATTTATTTATTTCATTAGATGTTCAATTAATTAATTAATTTGTAGTCGTACGGGAGTCTACAGCAGCAGTCCCACTGAAAATATTTGGCGGGCTAGAGGTCAGTTAACACAGTACGACCTTCCACCTTGGGGGGGTTCTGTTGGACAGGATGCAGACATTTAGGCGCAGATCTTTGCAATGTTGACGTCACGAGGTGGGGCATGAACTGTTGTCCCCGAGTGTACTGTTCAAAACGAGGTGTCACAGGAACAGAGCTACAATTGATCAATAACCTTGGTAGCGGTGAAAAGTCAGCGCACCTTTTGCGAATGCTGACATCTGACTTCCGTTTTGAATTCCAGTCTGGCTGCGAAAAACAATCTGACAAAAAGTATCTGTTAACAAAGCTGAAGTTTCTGTTCATCAACAGCGAATAAAATACCGAAACGCACAAAGCTATCCACTTCGGTCTCTGCTACCTACAGACCGTGTACTAGGGTAGTTTGGTTCCTATCACTACGATGAGTGATCACGCAGTGAATTCCTTGTCGTCGAGCCTTTCACCCACAGCGGAGGAATCAGGATAGTTGCGCACTGGAGGCGACAGTATTTGTGCAAACGCATCATTGGCTGTCCCCATCCCGGAGGATGGAAGTTGTCCGCACGACCAGCCAAAAGATTCGCAGCTCATTGCTAAGCAGTAAACTGAACACCACTACCCACCATCCTGGCTGGACGAAAAGGGCTACGCGAACTAGACGGTACTTTGGTAAGCGAAGCATGTCCTAAACAGCGCAGCCTACAGAATGTGACCGGTAGGTCCCTAAGTTCAACAAAAACACCATTGATGAAGGAAGATTAGGTTTGCATAGACGTAATGCATTACTCATAAGGTTGCTGAAAATTCTCCGACAACCCACGACCGGTTTCGCCCTTCTTGGAGCTCATCAGGTAGGCGCAGTCTCCGAGTTTCCGTCAACCTTATGTTCTACTTGAAACCAAATTATACTGATTTCACTCATTTGCAAATCAATTTGGTTTTGCGAGAGACTCACCTGGAGCCCAGCTGAATCTCTCATTGGTGATGTTCCCAGGCAACTAATGTGCTGCACCAGGACACCTCATGTTTCAGTTGGTACGATATTCGAGATATTGCGATACATGTATAGACATAATGCACTAGGTTTGTTAGGTTCCGGATAGCTACAGTGTGAAGGTGACCACCTAGTAGAGAAGTTCCACTGATTGTCCAATTGAATTCCCCACCCACATGTCCCTGATATGCCCCACCTCTTCAGAGAGATCACTACCAATAGGGTGACTGGAGTTGAGGAGTTAGGCTTCACTACCAAGATACGCTTTGGTCGTCATCCAAGAGATCCCACAGAACCCCTACCAGATGGGAAAGAGCTTTCCGCGGAGCAGATTGTCTTTCAACAAGCAAACTGACAAAGTTGACTAGTTCCCCTAGCAGAGACAATCTCTTTTTTTAACCGAAGACCGACATGATGCACCGATCCAATGTTCCTAGTACACCAAGGCAAAGTTCTGCAAACAACGAAGGTTGGACCAACTCAGAATCATCGAATGGAGATCAATCCTGAAAAAAATCAGTGATGTGCGTCAATATCTTACTAGAAAAATTCATAAGAATGTTTCAGTGATACATACACAAGAATCCTGGTTGGACGACCTTCACCTTCTTGAGGAAATCTCGCGCTTAAAAAGACTAGATGTGGTGAACTCACATAGGTGATTCTATGATAGAAACCAATCTGGAAAATCAGTTTTTTTCTTGCAGATCAACCGCCTCACCATTGCACGTGTACTGAAATTCCTCAGCGGCTACAGCTCCGCTCTTATGGCATAAAGAGTACATATCCCGCACTCGACTCAAGACTTTTTAAGTTGGAAATTCTGTCGATTTGACTCACATTCACTATTCGCCCCGGTTCCAATGTGGCAGATGGTGTCCGTACATCCTCCAAGGCATTTTACCGTTTTTTATACACGTCTGTTGTAAGAAATGACACATGTGGGGAAAATCCCTTATCCTCTCCTGTCTCTATAGGGACAACAGATACGAATAATCACGTCTGAACAGGCGAACCTGTTCACACTTGAGCGATGTGATTGGTGTGCCCGACCCACTGAACGACGACCCACACTATCTGTCCTGGTTGTGACAATCGATTGATCCGCCAGTCAGGACTTCCCAGTAAGGTAGCTTGACACGCGCTTGAAACCCACTGGGCAACTTTTTGGTTGCATTTGGGATTTTGCGGGATAGGTATTTTGTTCATATTCACACCACTGTCACTCACATCGTCCAAGTGAGAACACGTTCGCCTGTTCAGACGTGATTATTCGTATCTGTTGTCCCTATAGAGACAGGAGAGGATAAGGGATTTTCCCCACATGTGTCATTTCTTACAACAGACGTGTACAAAAAACGGTAAAATGCCTTGGAGGATGTACGGAAACCATCTGCCACATTGGAACCGGGGCGAATAGTGAATGTGAGTCAAATCGACAGAATTTCCAACTTAAAAAGTCTTGAGTCGAGTGCGGGATATGTACTCTTTATGCCATAAGAACGAATTAGTTGACTTCGTTAGAGTTATCACACAACCACGCAGTTTAGTGGAGACAAAATGCTCACTTCGTTCACGGAGGAAGACATTCATAGAAGTGTACTCAGTTGAGCGAAAACGTACCTTGGCCTTCCGTTTTAGCAGATCGTTCAACCGACGTCCAAATGGCCATTCGATCACATACGTGTAATAGGCAGCAAGCGGAGCCACCTGGCCATCTGTGGATGCCAGGAATGGAGGAGGGACAGTAACACTCGGGGAGATATCAAACAGTCGATTTTCGAGGAGAGTGGACAACCGGAGGGGACTTCCGTCCGGAGTGGGTGGAGTTGAGCCCTGAAAAAAAGAAGAAACAAATCAGACAGCGGTGTGACGTTTAAAAACATGGGACGAACAGGTATACGATGTGATGAAGGTAGGCAGACCAAAGGTTTGACTTGACAACCGCTCAGTTGTCGCAGCCTTTTGATGCCTAGGCGCCATGCCACTCGAAGAAAGTACAATGGCCCAGCTAGTGCCAGGTTTCTCAGGCCGAGACAGGAGCAGCCGATGCCACCCGCTTCGGTCCGGACCACGAACCTCTCGGTCAGCAATTTCGCGCCTTAACCACCGAGCTAACTCGAGCTCAAAAGGTTTGTAAGTTAAATTTTTATGTCCAATTTTGGACATCGGCAAAGTTTATGTCGTGATGCACCGAGATCTCTACGTGTGCAACACCCACGCTTAGCAAGTCTGCAAAAACGTTGGTCCAACGAAAAAGAGGTAAACCATTGAAGAAAGGGTGGACAATCTTTCCCACGATTTCTACAAGACACTAAGTAATGTAAGTAACATTTTCACTTCTTTTTGTGTTGACCTTTTGGAGGCTGCGAACTCCAGTTGCTATTTTATTCACACCGGACGCGCCAAATGAAGTATACAACTGATATTTATTATATACGTGAGGTATTTTGACGCCTAACCTTACGTAAGCGTTGTCTGACATTGCGGTGAGGGTTTATTAATCACATGTAATCTCCACGTTTAGCGTCTGATATGCTTTGAATTATATCAGCGGTATTCGTAATGAGCATCAAATCGACCAATGCATAGCCTGATGTGTCTAACGGTGAACCGGTACAACGATGGGCTTGAGCACTCGTGTGAGTGTAATTACATGCCATGATTAAATTTCGATTGAATCCATACTACTCACAACACTACTGAAAGGATACAACTCGTCGCGGAATTCCCGCGTGTCCATTGAAGTCGAACAGATGACAGATTTACACCTACTCCACAACATGATAAGAACGGATGTGATTGATTTAGAAATGGAAGGCTGGAACACAGTGACAGTACCTCCTGTTTGGTTGGATCGTCTGAGACCGGTGCGGCCGAACTGCCGGTGGAAGCCTGACGTTGATGAAGTACACCGCAGTCTGAAAAGAGTCCAATTGAGCGTACCGCGACCGGATGGTAGATGAACGCGTTTGCTGCATAGCTCTGCTCCAAACGACTGTTGTAGCACAGGTATAGAGTGAACATGAGGCAACGCTTCGCTCGATTTAGCACCGCCAAATCGGACCCACGTAGAAGGACTGTTGCTTCGGCTGTGGCATAGCGACCGGCCGATTGCGAGGAAGGATCCGAAGGGGTTGAGTTTAGGGTGGCGACAGAGTCTTTTGAAGCGTTCTTGATCAGTGTTAGGAATTTTGAGTAGCCTATAGTGGATCAAAACAGAACCAAGTGTATAGGGACGTGTATGACCGGAAAACACATGATGATGTTGATGACGACATGTAAGGACAAAGTGGGGTAGGGACACAACGTAAGCCAACCTATGAAGAAAACAGATTTACTTTATATGAATGTTCACAACCATCAAAATGTTATCGAAATCCTCTCTAATCCCCCAGCGATAGGTAGAAAAGACCATCTAGCAACTTGCGCAACTGGTGTTGTGCTGAGGGACGCCCGTCACGAAAATTTCCATGAAAGCCGATACGAAGGCAAGTATTCGGGTTTATAGAGGGCTTAAGAAGTGGTCGTTTTCTTTTTGGGATATATTTTGGTTTCAAAAATAAAAAAACGTTCAGCTGTAGCACCCTTCCAGTGACCAGCTGCCATGCCACCCGAAGGAAACACGAGGGCTGGGATACCGCCAGCTTGCCCAAGTCTAGACAGGGGAAGTCGAGAGGCAGAGGTCGGGTTCGAACCACGGACCTTGCGGTCAGTAAATTCGCGCTCTAACCGCTGAGACATCAGAACCATAGATTGGTTAAAAACAAACGCTTGAACAGATCACGCACAGACACACAAGCTTCTTAATCAAACTTTATTAAAACGCAGAATTCCAGTGAATCTGAATCTGTTTGCTCCCCGGAACTGAGCCACTTTGAACTCGGTTCCGAATTTCCACCGGATGTTCTGCAACAGATGAAATTAAGGATTACATCAACAGTTCTGACGTGTCAGTGTTGGATCTCACTCAGAAGCGATCTGTCTTGTTGACGACATTCTCAAACGGACACATTTACACATTGTTTAGTGGCATTCGGAAACCAAATGCCCATGGGACAACTGGGATCTCGAAGTTGCTCTCCTACACATGCTGGTTAGCCGAGTAACTAAGACTACGAATTATTCAATTTGGGGACAGAAGAATCCAGGACAACAGTTCTGGTGTGTTTATGTGAGTCACTTGCAAAACAACGGGAAAGTCGGTGGACCGCCACACAGTAAGATTCAGGGCTGAGCTCGTCAAACTCCACCATCCAGGCTCACAAACTAAGAAACCGAAGAAAGCGACAATAGACCAGATTTTCTCATGGTCTAGAACGCTCAAACCCCTCTGTAGAACATCCTCTCACGAACGGACCATTCCGCTCGACCTCTAAATAACAACCTGTATACCGCTTTGAGCAAGTTGAGCAATGCCGAATACCCGACAATTGTCAACCTTCAAAGAACTAAATGGCCGTTCATTCCATTCATTTCCACCAAGAATCCTGCTCTACAACTTATCAACTGTTCAGTAACACAGTTACTTCGTTCTGCCGATGTTTTGCAATAAGCAGAGAGGCTGAGGCACTGCCGAGCATCTCGAGACTGTAGACAGCAATAGAAGACCTAGGCAGTGACACATTGGGTGGCCTATGTTCACACACACAAACACACACACACACACTTTATGGTATAAGAAAAAGATGACATTTGTGTGCGAGCACTAGCAAACAACCAACCATTTGGAAGCATTGCCTGTTCAACCTTGAGCTGTTGACTAACGCCCAGCTGAGGAGTGTTCACACGTTGAGACGCGTTGCCACTTTTTGGGACGTTCGTACTAATCAGCCGATCCACTGATTCCAGAATGTCAGCGCCGGTGATGCGTGCGATCCGAATTAGCACGGACTGAAAACAGAAACATAAAATCAGTCGAGGAGTGACCAGTGACTGCAATCGAAAAAAAGGTGGTGTTTTCGACTAGTTCGTTGATTTTAGAGCAACAAGCCAGCTGCTTGATTTGAGCACAACCTCAGCTCATTCGCTGCTTCTATCGCTGAAGTATCTAATCCCGACTAGGATTGGGCAATTCGGTAGCAGTTTGACTCCACACAGTTTTTGTGGAAGCTATGAGTCAGGGAAGGACGCCACATAAGAGTGAATTAAGGGCTAAAGGAAGCTGGTAGCAAGAAGAGATCAAAATGGACCACCCTTCAAACAAAAACAGCGGATGAGAGTGAATCGATTGAGCGAAAGCCCATTCGAAATCACACAAACTGAGAACACTCAAGTTGTCCTTGGTGTTGGATAGTCGATCTCACCTGCTTGTGGAGGCACTTCACCGCGCACTGAATCCTTATGATCAAGTATTGTGGTCTTATCAATCAGTGTTTAGTCCATAAAACCACGAAAAAGCAAAATATCCAACCTACTAGGGACCATGAATGGCGAGATGTTGAACAGTCACTATGAGGCGTCCAACTGACCTTGGCCTTAAATTGACTGTCGACGCCGTTGTTATCCATTGTGACGGCAGACTAATCAGAAGGCACTGTAAAAAAAACTTATCTGTCGATAAGCGAATTGTGTGAAACAAGTCGGCAATTAAAAGGAAATATGCTCTGTTTCGATCGAAACACTAGGTATTCAGAGCCGGCCGATAGACGCGTGCTCTTCGGGTTAACCGCTCACACCTACTGACCAAACAGTCACCTGACTGATCCCACCTAAAACGGAGTCATTTAGCTACAAACTATCAAAACACGCGGGTGTTACTATAGTTTCAGCAATTCAAAAATGAGAGAACAGTGGAGGTATAGTCAGCGATTGCGGATGATGGCACAATCATAATCCCGTTTTCCGAAGAAACGGAAAACTGGAAATCTATCTATGCATTGAACGCGATAGCGGTACAACGTTTTCGACGCTTCTGATATGACAGTTAGTTCACGAACACGGATGTCTGAGTCATCCGTGACATCGATCACCCACTTTGGAAGTGGTCGTATAGATTCACACTTACCCGTTTCACATTGCAGAACAGCGTGATACCAGCCTTCAGCAGTAGGGTTTTCGCCACATGACTAACGCTCCCACCGACGATGATCACCTTCGGTCGAAGTGCTAGCAGTTTGCTGACACAGTTGGACAAATACTCTTCTTCCTGTGAAAAGGGAAGAGAGAAACAAACCTGGTCATCAGTGAACATTATCATTGTCAGCGTGGACAGGAATCGACGCGATGGTAGAAAAGGTTGCAGTCAGTGGTAAACTTAGGTCTGCAGAGCGCTGCATGAACATCCTCAGTGCCATGCTTTAGACCATGATAGTAAACGTTTCAAAACAAAACAAGGACAAAGAGTGGCTCAAGCGTTACCGTTGGGATGGATGCAAGTTATAACAAGCTCAGCCAAGTTCGGTTCATTTATGTGGTAGTTAATTTGCCCGGTGAATACCACTCGAATGGTACTTCGTCCAAACTACTGGATTCCAATCAGAGTGGTGAGGCCCTTCCACTGGCCAAATGAGTTCGAGACGGTTCAGTGGGTAAAACGCGAATTTACTGAACGGAAGGTCCATGGTTCGAACCGAACCTCAGCTTCTGTCTCGGCTGGGACAACCTGGCAGCAATTCAGTCCTCATGCTTCCTGCAGGTGGCCTGACAGCCATGAACCGGAGGGGCGTTACAGCTGAAGGGAGGAGGACTGGCCGCATAGCAGTCTTGATTGTCGTTTCCCTCGGAATTTTGTAGGTAATTGGGCGATGTGGAGATTCCATGTTCAAATTATCATTCTCATATGAACGGCCATCCTTCTGTCTTAATGCATCTACTCTGGAAGGTTCACATCAAACAAGGGAGAGGACTGGATTCGAGTTTCGTTCTTATTAGAGCTCACCAACAGTGCATATACTTGAAAGGGCCGATTTTCGAACTACGGACATCAGAGATGCGAGGCGAGGGTGCTACTACAACTCAGCATTGCACGCGGGTATGTTCACGCTTGCGCGATGTTATTGTTTTGCCCGATGCCTCACCACCGTGTCATCTAAAGTGAAATTGAGTTCGTTGAGTTCGTTGACACCTATTGCGTGGAGTGCCGACCACGACGATTGATTTATGAATTATGCCAATGACATCAAAGAAAGTCGCAATCGTTTCCGCAACAACACGAATGGTGGCTTGTGCACAAAAAAGTTATCTTCGAAGACACGGAGTGACCGCACTGGAATGTCTCCTCTTCCATTTATGTCATCAGTACATACTATCGATCGGGAGCGAGTGTGAACTGGCCAACTAATCGCACAAGAATTTACCCATGCAGTGAAACCAACCTTCGCACAAGCAGATCGACATACTGGATATTATATTTTGGGGGTAAGCCTAATCGGATCTCATGACAATAAAACAACCAATCGTTCGTCTGTAACACCCTTTTGGTGCCTAGCTGCCATGTTACCCGAAGGAATTACGAGGGACGATATACCACCAGGTTACCCAAGCCTACACAGCAGTAGGCTAGATGTTGAGGTTGGGTTCGAACTATGGCGCCTTAACCACTGAGTTTTCTAGAGCTTCAGTGACGTTGTAACAACTGTGGTTGAGACAATCTAGCCGGGGCAAAATATGATGCAGCCCGAAGCCAAGTTCGGGCCTCGATTATTCGCCAATCAGACGATTGAAAAAATGGCATGCCAAATTATAAAGGAATTTGGTGACCGCACAAACAACTCTGAGACTATGTTATGAATGCTCTCGTTCAAATTCGTCAGTTTCCATTGCTTGATACTTTTGTTGTTTTTTTGTCTAAAAATGTACTTTTGAGAGGTGTAGTCCACCTATAAGAACAGCAGCACTGGCGTCGCCGGTTCCTAAAGTATCATTCGGTGCAGTACACATTGACTTCCTAGACCAAAGATTACCTAAGGAGACTGATGGTTGTTTTGGAAGTTCTGAACCACGGAGTAAACGTTTAGTGAGCCAAAGGAAAGTAGCCTGAGCATCTCCTTACGATACTGGAAGTCAAAGTTCCCACTGGGTACAGCGAACGATAATCCTCGAAATTATCGTTCAATCCCGAACAGGGATGTTCAGTGACCAAAGCTGCTGCCTACCTTTCCGACTCCTTCTCCTTATACAGACAGAGGCAGTTTGCGACCAACGCGATGTTGGCGCGGTACGAAAACTGCCATATTTTGCTTTTAGTTTCATCATCATCCCACATCGCACTTTGGATTACGTCATTTGTGCTATGGGCCGCTGTGGAATGGTCTTGTTAACATACAATTGACGGTACGATTTCAACCACAAAGATTGTTTCGGTCGCGGATCACGTGACCGCTCTTACACACATATCGATTTCCCATGCTCAAGTTTTAGCGCACACCATGCGACCTCTGAACCTGTGGTTACGTATTCTTGCCGCAGCACAGACGCGACCGTTGAGCTGTGGGTAAGAAGGGCCTGAACTCAAGGTGTCGACTTTGGTTCTCCTCAGACGAGTGAGGAACTAAAACGGAGCACTTTGTGCCTCAGGACTTCGAATCCGAATTGAACCACAAATTGACTTGTAACTGAGTGTATCGTTGCACATCCGTCCGATTTGGTATTCAGACTGTTGTGTTAACCTAGCACTGGCTACCCGACTTTGGTGGGTTATATGATGGGGGACATCAAAACGCTTACACCAAGCTTCCAGTCGGAGAATGAAAGTACCACTGAGAAGAGAATAATCTCGGTTGTACACTGAGAAAACAAATAAACCGCGGGACAAGTCTATTCACGCCTGAGGCGAGACTGATTGACAGAATCGACAACGTCCAACTGGGCCGTCATTCAGCTGAACACCCTTTCAGTGCCTAGGTACCATGCTACCCGAAGGAAGCACGAGGGTTGGAATACCGCCAGGTTGCCTAAGCCTAGACAGGAGAAGTCGAGATGCAGAGATCGGGTTTGAAACACGGACCCTCCGGTCAGTAAACCCGCGCTCTAACCACTGAGCCATCTCGTCCCTTCAAGCTGGATACACTTCAGTAGAAGACACAATACAGGATGAACGTCAAAGGATAAGCATCATGATCGTACCTGCATAATCTGCGACTCCAACCACGTTATTTTGGATGGCATCCGTTGGTAGTCGATTGAAGAAGCGAGTAGAAGAATTCGCGGTTCGTTGATCAGGTTAGACATGAATTTGTGCGCAGCTCGCTTGGTGAAGATCACGCCAGGGAATATTTCTGACTGCTGATTCGAATCGTCAAGCAACTAGGGCGAGGAAGAGAAGCCGTGGAGAACGAAAATGAACCATCATGACAAAGTTCGACACACCACAAGCAACACGAATGCAGCTAGAGCTAGAACGCATAAACTTCCCAAGCCTGTGTGACTTTAGAGGTGATCCTGGAAAGAAGTACCCAAGATGTTGATCTGCCCGCCAAGCCTGGTAACAGAGCTTCAAACGCTTCGTCGTAAGTGCAAGTCTGGGTGGACAGTCCTTCCATAAATTAACTGTAGTTCATATGATTGCCAAATTAGTATAAAAAGAAACATAAAGCGTGGCTATTCAGCTTTTCAAACCATCCAAAACAACATTGGGCACAAAACTATCCAAGAAACCAAAGGAGAGACCAACAGAAGAAAGCAAGAACCCCAGCCGAAGAGACCGATGCAAGAAAACAGGAACTCACAACTGGTCAATAAATCAAGGGACCAAACAAAACGATGAGTGGAAATCAAATGAGACAGTAAGGTGACTTATGAGCCAATCAAAAGCCAGAAGAAAGGGTCACAGCATAACAGAGATCGCGAGTGGAACAATCAACCCAAAAAACTGCTAAAGGTGGATGTCGGAATGGCCAAACAAACAGAGGAAGGTGATAATAAAAGGCAACATATCGGGCCAATCAAAACAAAGGAACAAAACTGCTGAAGTGAAAGTACACAACGAACCAATCAAGTGCGAAAGAATTAGATCGCAATGGAACACAAATTCCGGGTGAACCAACCGAATTACGTGGAAAGCGCTCATTAAACAACCAATCTTCAAAAAATCCGAAAATGCAAACTAGAAATATCCACCCACACACTGAGAATATCCCCTCGTAAGACGATGGAACGTTTGCAAGCCATTTGTCAAGCTCGACGAACAGATGCGATCACTTGATCAACAACCGACAGATGTCCCCAAGATCCCACGATTTCAACTAGGGTTTTATTTCAGTCCGGTCAGTTCCTTTTATCCCCTATAAGCCAATAAACGCCTCGGACAAAGGTCAGACAGTGCCTCTTCAGTATATAGAGCGAGGCCGTTGTACCTTCGCGCTTGCTTGTTGACAATGAAGCTGTTGTGTTCCTCGTCGGCGAGTCTTTTTTCCGGCACTAGGCACTGGAGAGGAGACAGCAGTCAGATAAAACAGACTAGGAAGCCTGAACCCAGAGAACCATGACAATAGCTGCTGAATCGTTGAAGGAAATTCCGCTTCAACGATGAAATCAGTTTAAAGTGGCGCAATTGCGTTTTGTAGAAACCTTGAAGCAGCAACTCCAAATTCAACCGCCAAATTCCGCTCCAGATACAAATTCAGTCACCAACAGCATCACGGAGTTCCATTATGACCCAGATGCCGGTCTAACCTTCGACTCGTGGTTCAGACGTTACGAAGATATTTTCAAAGTCGAGCTGAAGCACAAAGATAATCCCTAGGGAGTGCGTTTATTGCTCAGAAAGCTTGGTACACCGTATTCCAATTTCATCCTGCCAAAGAACACACGAGATCTCAGTTTTGACAAAACCGTGCAGCAACTCTCAATGATTTTCGGTGGGTGTTCGTCTTAATATTTGCCACGAGTGTATGAAATTAGCGAAAAAGGAGTCTGCAGACTATATCACTTATGCAGGCAAAGTCAATCTTGAATGTGAACAATCAAGTTACCCACCACGACTGAAGACCAGTTTAAGTGTCCTATTTTCATATGTGGCCTTCAGTCCTGTTCAGAGAATGATATCAGAGCGAGGCTATTGAACAAGATTGAAAACTATCCCGAGGTAACACTGCAGTTCATTACTCACGAGTGTCAACGCCTAGTGAATCCCAAACACGACAAGGCCATGTTGGAGAGACCATTATCCAACCATGCTTTCCCGTGGCGGCAAATTCGAACGGAGAAAGGCTCCCGCCGGCATGCTGGCAATGCAGCGAAAGGCATTTTGTGCGGTTGTGTCCCTAAAAAAAGCATAAATGTTCAGTGCGCGATCGACGTGGGCACAAGGAAAGCGAATGCCGGACGCGAGAAACTAGTCGAAGACGCAGCCAAACCCGGATTCACGAAGCAGACGGAGCCAGTCAGAACCCCGCTTTAACGCAATACTTGCCACATTTGACAAACAGGTCGATGCTGGTCGCAAGTAGGTGACAAACAGTAAACGAAAGCATAATTCGTTTGCAGCTCGACACGGCTTCCGATATTACGATCGTTTCCCAGCGCACCCGAAGGAAGATCGGATCGCCGAAATTCAGACCGACAATGAACACCGCCAGAAATGCCTCAGGGAGTAAGCTTCAATTGTTTGGTGAATCTGGTTGTGAGATGGAGATAGCAGGCCACCGTAATCGTTGCTGCTTTTGAGCTTGACCTCCTCGGGATAGACTGGATCGATCGTTTGCATCTTTCAACACTGCCGAAAGAAAACTAATACTCATCAACACCGACAGGAGGGAAGTCAACTATTCGGTCTGGAAACTGCGTGCTTGTGAGGGACTATCGCCCCGGGCACCGAAGCTGGGCTGTTAAAGTCGTCCTCAAAAGAATTGGTCAGGCGATCTATAACGACCGGGTAACATCATTGATATGGAAACCGCAAGTCAATCAGCTCAGGCCGACTGAGTGCCCCATCCCAAAAGCGGGAGAACCTGCCCAATTCAGAGTGGCGTAAGCAGAGGTGGCCAACCCTTGACCTGGCAGAAGGGTATGAAAGAAATCACGAAATGCTTGGGTGCTGTCGGTGCTGCTCGCCTTCCAGGATGGGGACCGCGTGATCCCCACTGCGCCTGGGTGGAGACGCTGCAAGATACGGCTGCCAACCGATGTCAGCGGCGGTGTTGTTGTCAATTCCTATCCAGATTGCCTGAATGAGTGTTTGGAGGTGTAGGCACCTCGGAATGATTGTAGTAAGGCAGCAGTAAGTCCCTTTCCCGTCCATCTTTATTCTTTTCTTCACAATAAAGCTTTCAAATAAACCATGGTTGTACGGCAGTGAAGCATCGGTGTTCAACACTGATGTCATGCTGTCGATGGTGATGATGACCTCAGTCTGTTGCTCGAAACGTTTGATCCCCCAAAACCAGCACTAATAGCTACTGCTTCACAAGTACCGTCCAAGACAGATCCACTGCTGCAACTGAGACGCCGTACCGGTCGAGCTAGAAAATTGGTGGAACCTTTTCAACCTGATCCGCGCCGAAAATCTTATGTTGGACGGCCAAAAGAGGGAGGTGTCGGGAAGGTCAGTTTCCTGAAGATTATCTCAGCATTGGTGAAACTTACTGAGACCCTCAAACTCCACTAAACGCTGATCAGACAGCCTTGGATCAAGGGCAGACAGTGCTCCCTCAATATATAGCGCGAGGCCATTGTACCTTCGCACTCGCTTGTGGCAATAAATCCGTTGTGTTCCTTGTCGGCGAGTCTTTTTTTCGGCACTAGGCACTGGAGCTGGGACAGAAATCAGATATAAGATATTCAGATGTACAAGATGTGGAACTCACCTTTTTCACATGAACATAGTATCGAATATCCATCGTCGAATAGACAGGTCGAGAGGTATTGGAGCTTGTCTCCGATGCACCTCCACTGACGGTTTTTACAGAGGGCCGAAGACCACTAGATCGAATATCAAAATTGACGACATTGCAAACAGCGTGTGCCAGATCGATCAGCACAGGGACCCAGCTTAGATCCAGATGATTGTCACGTGCGTCTTGTGTAACAAACCGTTGAATGTGTGAATGAAATGCTCTTCTGGGTAGACAAACAAAAACGGGAGGGTAAGACAAGTAAAAAACAACAACAAGAGGATTGCGGTGAAACACTGCTCCACAACGGATAGAAGATGGAAATAGGACTAGATAGATAAGTTGAAGAGTAAAATGAATGAGGGAATTTAACCGAATGAAACATGTCATACTGCGACTGGATTATCAAGAAGCTTACGGTTTAAACGTGTGAATAGCTCTCAGATGACTTCACAAACATTGTAGCACTCATACGAATGAATAGCACACTCAGGTCTTTAATGATTGATCAGGTGTTCGCAAATCTGTTTGCCGAGTTTGGATTGGTCTGTCATATGCTTCATCTTAAAAAATTGCAGACTTTCAAATGTAGTCAAACTTCGTTGACCCGACCGGGCTTTTCAATTTATATAGAAACCTTAGCTTATCTTACCCACTTTACTGCGTAACGGGCTCCAATAAATATTTATTGGTCCGGACTCTCAATTTTGGAGAGTTCAGCATTGCATTTGGACCGTTTCGAAACCCCCATTTCACAAAAACACAGACTTCTGGAATGAGAAAACTAAGACAAATATCTTCCCTCAATGGTTGCGCTCACGGAATAGGAAACGAACCTGCGTGTACAACGTGTCGTCCAAGAGCGTCAGTTATACCTACCATCAATACATGACCCAGCTTAGAAGAATGCAAGACTTGACAGTAAAAAGCCAACTGCAGAGGACAACTGAAATCGAACAATATCCTCCATACAGAGCGTAACAATCTTCCAGTGGCTAGCTGCTGCCACCTGAAGGAAGCACAAGGATACTGCCACGTTGCCCAAGCCTAGACAGGTGCAGTCGGGATGCACAGGCTGGGTTCGAACTACGGTTCTTCCGACCAGTAAGTTCGCGCGTTAACCACTGAGCCATTTCAAGCTCGATTGAACATACTGTTCTGTGACGGCCGGATATTGAGGTTTTTACTACGATGCTTACATAATTCGGAACGCACTGCGTCATGTTCCACCTTAACTGGTTACATAAGCCTGACTTTGACACGGCTCGCAAATCGTCTGGCCAATTGTACATCCAGAGACTACACTATGAACCCTTATGTTTTCATTGCTCCCTACCCTATCTATAAATAGTAGTCCCGCTGGCCTAATCGCAGCCCCTCACTTTTGCCTTCGGTGCTGTTCTCCCCGGGTTGAACGGGCTGTTTCACACACTCACACAACTTTGCACAAGGTAGCATGTAGTGTCAACTACCATGTTTGGGATTGCATTGGCCTGATGCAGCGGACAAATCCCGAAACCGGTACCAACCGCCTCCTAGTGCCTTGCATCTCAGTCTAATACGCATGTTCTCCTAACGCATCAACTAGCCATATGGCCTCTGAGTTGAAATCACTGTGTTGAAAGCATGTCCAACTTTCTCACGGTAACCGTACGTCCCCAAAACCAGTTCCTGGAACATACAGCGTTCTCAAACAAGATTACTCATTCGTTGTTGGCCTGTTTGCCGAAACACTGCCAAGGTCACTCATTGCTGTACTCTATGATCGAATGAAATGACTTACAGGAGGACTTGAAAAACTGGTGAAGCTCGGATACCTAAACTTAATAATTAGGACAATCCGCGGCTGGAACTCGTTGAGTTGTTGTTCATTTTCATTATAGAAATTCCCTAACCAGCTGAACAGTCAATGTTGCCACGCGCAATCATACGCTACAAAGATAAGCCACACCTCGTGAACGAAACTGATATTCCGCATGCTTAGTATGATGTAACTTACACGAACATGGTACGTTGACGATTGACACGGTGATCTACCTAGTGTCACCACGTTTTGATTGGAATTCTGAGAAGGACACGTCTTGTGGGGATCGGTCAGACGCACAGTACCGTGTGATCGCGAGCTTGAGAGATTCTGTGCAGTATCAAAAGGACGCGCTTGGGGCAACTGGTGAAATTAGTCTACTTGTGACCAAATGTACCCTACCTACCACTCCTGGAGGTGCATTGTCCTCAATCCTCAAAAAGGTTGCTTCAGAAATAGCAGGGCAATCAAGAGGCAAACAATCGAAACATTTCGAGATTACAAACCTGTTGACTGTTTGATCCTCCTCGGACACATCAGATGAGGCATCTCACTGACGCTCGTCACCTACCTATCAGGCGAAAAGGTGAGTTTACCGCTTCATTTTTGCAGAAGCCTCGTCCGATACATTGAGAAGTCATAGTGTGTTTTGTGGTTGGGGTAGAGTACACACCGTTCACCAGCTGAATGACTCTCGTCTCATCTAAATCATTCGCGTTAGGCCATTGTTTTATGCACACTAGATCACACTGGCAACCCTTGCTCTGAGCACTAAATTGGGATTTCATCTTGAAGTGAACCAGTTCAATCAAGTGGCTGGAAATTTCGCGGAAAAATTTTGATTGAATTCACATTACTTACAAAACTACTGAAAGGACGCAACTCATTGTGTTGCAGATCATTATACGTCGAAGTTTTTTGCTTGGCCCATTGGGTGCAACATAGGACAGACTTTTGCCAAGACCCCAGTAGCTATGAAATAGCAACAACTAAAAGTGCTTCCGATAGGCTGGTAGAGCACCACCTTCACAAGACTGTCCTTGACCAGAAACAAAGGAGCGAGTCACAGTAGTATGTATAACTGTGACATGAGTAGAAAACTTAATGCGACTCAAAGATTCTTATGCGAGGGAATCCACTGGCGATTTCTGAATTCGAGATAGCTCAGCGTGAACTTACTGACCAGATAGTCCACGGTTCAAACCCAAACTCGGAATCTCGACTAGCTGGGCTTCGGCAGCTTGACAGTATCTCAGCCCCCATGATTCCCTCGAAGGGGTGACAATTTTTAGATGCCAACGTCGCCCATTAAATTAAAAACACTCATGTGGTAAACGACGTGTGTGCAGGATATGAATCCCAACAAACGGTATCATTTCACTAACTTGACAGTTGCCCCGAAGTCTGTGGTCCCAGCCAGTTGCTTGGAAGCCGGCTTCGATGGGATGGCGGAGGGTCGAGTACGCGAAAACGGTTGATTACTGGACATGTCGGTTTCCGATCCGTACAAGGACAAAATCGTTTTTAAGCCGCATGATGCAGCAGCCGGAAGAGGTGTGCTATCGTCCGTGGCGTAGTTCATCAATCGGACATCTTCACCCACCTCGAAAGATGATGATTCCGCTAGTGCTGCTTGAAAGAAACACGGAGAATAATCATCAATTTCGGGAGTGTTGAAGGGAATGAATAAACATAGAAGATACGCGGTTCCACTTCGACTTTGCTTGCTAATAACATGAACTTACACTTTGAGTTGCGTGCTGTGATGCGCCTTCTTTGAATTGTTGCACGATTCAAACAGGGGAAGAACCTCGAGCAAAAAAAAATTTCAAAACTAAACTGTGAATATCGCTGTTTTCCTGCCACGTTGCAAGCAAACACCACAGTCCAAAACGAAAGCTTCCAGTTTGTGCTTTTATAGCAGTGCCACCTAACGCATTGTTACTCCATTGCAGCTCGAGGACAAGAAATTCTCGCCCCTGTGTTTGGTCACGCCAAGTTAGGAACCTTGCACTCGTGCTCCTCAAGTCCATCAGAACACCACGTGCTAGGCGTATCGACGGGTTCCAACACATGGTTGAAGCACACCGTCACTCTGACACCACCTGCTTAACAGAAGCACAAAGTCTGAGGGTCTATGTGCTCGGAATTTGAAACGCCCAACCACACAAAAAACTTTTCAACCCTATTGAGAAGTGGCAGTAAGGCGTAAATGGATCCGCGTTTGGCTGAGAATTTTAATCTGTTGCTCTCACGAGCACAACGGATAGTCGTGTATAGTCAGCGAACGCGAACAGGTAGGCGAACTGTAGATGGAAAACAGGTTAATCCCACACTCAGAAGTGGACTATAGAGGAAGAATGGCTTATGACCGGAAACCCTGTGTAAAAATAGTATGACACGCGGAAATCACACAACACAGTTGATTGAAATGGACGTTGAGTAGGTTTTCGGGGGGAGGAGAGTTCCAAAGACGTACTCCTCCGGAAAAAAGTAAGAGGCAAACATGCGTAATGCACTACTCATAAGGTTGCTGAAAATTCTTCGACAGCCCACGACCGGCTTGGCGCTTCAACTTCGGACTCATCAGGTAGGCGCAGTCCCCGAGTTTCCGTCAAATTTATGTTCTACTTGAACCCAAATTGGACTGTTTTGGAGAAATACACTAATTTGCAAATCAATTTGGTTTTGCGAGAGACTCATCTGGAACCCTGCTTAATCTCTCGTTTGTGATGTTTCCAGGCAACTGAATGTCCTGCACCAGGCCGTCTCATTTCTCAGCTGCTACGATATTCGAGATATCGTGATACATGTATATAGATAATGCACTACTCATAAGGTTGCTGAAAATTCTTCGACAGCCCACGACCGGTTTCGCCCTTCTTGGGGCTCATCAGGTAGGCGCAGTCCCCGAGTTTCCGTCAACCTTATGTTCTACTTGAACCCAAATTGGACTGTTTTCGAGAAATACACTCATTTGCATATCAATTTGGTTTTTGCGAGAGACTCACCTGGAACCCAGCTGAATCTCCCGTTTGTGATGTTTTCAGGCAACTGAATGTGCTGCACCAGGCCGCCTCATGTTCCAGTTGCTACGATATTCGAGATATCGCGATACATGTATATACGTAATGCACTACTCATAAGGTTGCTGAAAATTCTTCGACAGCCCACGACCGGTTTCGCCCTTCCACTTCGGACTCATCAGGTAGGCGCAGTCCCCGAGTTTCCGTCAAATTTATGTTCTACTTGAACCCAAACTGGACTGTTTTGGAGAAATACACTAATTTGCAAATCAATTTGGTTTTGCGAGAGACTCATCTGGACCCCTGCTGAATCTCTCGTTGGTGATGTAGCAACTGAAGCATGAGGCGGCCCGGTGCAGCACACTCAGTTGCCTGGAAACGTCACAAACGAGAGATTCAGCTGGGCTCAAGGTGAGTCTCTCGCAAAACCAAATTTGTTTGCAAATAAGTGTATTTCGCTAAGAGGCAAACGACTCACTACTATTGAAGCCTAATAAGGACGGCTTGGGATGAATGGGTTGGAAGAACAGCAAACGGAATGGGACGGCAGACACGATTTCGGACGAGCACCTTCCGTGAGAGTAGCGGTAATACAAAGAAAAAAACATTCACGTCACAACTGCGAACGTTTTGGCACGCTACCGGTCAAACGGGGCGTATGGGTTTGTTCCGCACTATCGTACTATGTACTGAAGATGTCAACTCATTTTGTGACGAAACGTTTGTAACAAATTGCGAAAAAAAATCGTTCAGCTGTAGCACCCTTTCGGTGCCACCCGAAGGTTGCGAAGCCCAGACGACAAATCAACAGCCATTGATGAAGGAATCTAGATGGGTTAAATGATGTGACGGTTTGTGAACAATCATCGGGGAACTGATGAGTGCCAGTGCGCTGGGAATGGATGGGACGTGATTTCATCTGCGAGGGTAGAAAACACATGACAACAACCTGCATAAAAGCGAAAAAATGGGGAAGAGTGCAGATCTTCGGGAAACTGCGTCGTCGCAGTTATGAGTTTGGGAGATGAGGCAGCCAATGCGCATTGGAAATACCAGTCAATTCGAAAAGTTTTGTGAAGTAACGCGAATGCCAGATACGATCAAATGCTTTCGAAATTTCAGGATAGATCAGTTTCACACAAAAAATCGACAGAGAATGACTATATTTGGAACACATAACAACATGTAGTCACCAGAGCGAGATGGTTCAGTGGTTAGAGCGCGGATTTACTGACCGAAAGTTCCGTGGTTCGAACCCGACCTTTGCCTCTCGACTTGCCGTCTAGCCTTCGGCAACCTGGAAGTATCCCAGCCCTCGTGCTTCCTTCGGGTGGCATGGGAGCGAGGCACCGAAAAGGGTGTTACAACTGGACGATCTATGTCGTCACTAGAGCGATGGCAACCAACGGACCGCGTTGTCCTCAAAGATCACACAAGAACTTTTAGGAAAGAGGGGACTCCGGAATTTTCGACAGAATAGAGAGGACCGTGGGGAGAACACTTCGGCATGCGTAGGACATACATAATTCCTCCAGGACGAAGACATCCGAGGAAAATGAGGGATGTTCGGGCTAACTTCCGAGCTAACGTTTCGGAATAAAATTAGGGGGACAAGACCAGAATCAGGTGATTTAAAGATATGGAGATCCGATAGAGAGAGAGAGTCAACTGGGAGCATTCCTCATGGTGTTTAAAAACAATGGAAAACCGGTTGATGAAGAGGATAAATGGGTGAGGAATTTGGTAATCTAGCAAAATGGCGGTCTCCAAAAAGATGAGTGAAAATTTTCACTACCGTTGTTGGAACGGATTTGGAATTGTCAAAAGAATCGATTTGGGCCGGGACGGACTGAAGAATGAAAAAAAACGTTACGGCTGGCTGCTGTGACTCGACTACAAAGTGATCGACTTCAAGTAGAACATAAGATTGACGGAAACTTGGGGACTGCGCCTACCTGATGAGTCCCAACAAGGGTGAAACCGGTCGTGGGTTGTCCAAGAGTTTTCAGCAACCCTATGAGTAGTGCACTACGCATATACATGTATCGCGATATCTCGAATATCGTAGCAACTGGAACATGAGGCGGCCTGATGCAGCACATTCAGTTGCCTGGATACATCACAAACGGGAGCTTCAGCTGGGTTCCAGGTGAGTCTCTCGCAAAACCAAATTTGTTTGCAAATGAGTGTATTTATCGAAATCAGTCCAATTTGAGTTCAAGTAGAACATAAGGTTGACGGAAACTCGGGGACTGCGCCTACCTGATGAGCCCCCAAGAAGGGCGAAACCGGTCGTGGGCTATCGGAGAGTTTTCAGCAACCTTGTGAGTAGTTTCCTTCAGGATCGACGTCCAGTTTACTTCATCAATAGTTGACCTGCCTTCCGACTAATCAACACATCTTTGGCCCGGTGGATTAGAGTTGTACAGGAGTGACGGGTGGCAACGCAGGCGGCGCACGATGAAGAAAAGGGATGCATGCCAGTACATGCTGTTCTCCTGCCTACTAACTTACCATAGACATGCATGGTTATACTTTTCGGGATACACTTGTTTGAAGGCCTTAAAAAAAAGTAAGGGTAACGCGATCCCCTCAGCAAAATTGATAGCTCATCCGGCTAACAATAACCGGAAGGAGGGGAGCAGCAACAGTCAGACATTATATCTCAGTTAACAGAGGAAAATCATTAGGAAACGATCAGGCGAACCCAAAGGAGCTGGAAAGCAAACGTCATGAGAAGGACGGGGTGTTATGAAAGAAAATCCGTATTTTGCGCCACGACGTCTGCCGGAAAGGAGATAAAGTGGATGAAAGTACTAACGATAGAGGATAAACGAACCACTTGTAATTAACGTACAACAACAAACACAGCAGACAAGATGCGCCATTCGTGGTCGGTAAACGAAACAAGACTATTTTTTATAAACGGTGAAAGAGGCGAGAAGAATTGGAAACCAGGTGTGCAGGTGCCGACGGGTACGGGATTGAGACAGTCAGCCGGAGGAGTGTAGACTCAGACGCTAACTTTAACCCGGGAAAACTGGAAAACTTGAGGTCACCGGAGCTAGAGATTTGATAGTCAATGAAGAAGAGTGCAGGAAGAATGAAAGGAGAAAATCAGTGGCCAAAATCACTCCGATGAATCAAACCAGGGATTTCGCACTGAGAGATTCAAACATTCAAAGAGCTGGGGAGCAGCGGACTTATTGTAGCTTGTATATACCCACTCTCGCTCAGAGAGTCGAACCGGTAAACAAGATAAGTTGGGTGGTTGCATGTTCCCGGACAAAGGTGTGACTTTTTTTACCATATCCCCTATCAATCGCCAAGGAGGATTAGATATTCCGATCTCATCATCATCATCATCGACAGCATGACATCAGTGTTCAACACCGATGCTTCACTGCCGTACAACCATGGTTTATTTGAAAGCCTTAGTGCAAAGCAAAGAATGAAGGTGAATGGGGAATGGACTTAGTGCATACAATCACTCCGAGGTGCCTACACCTCCAAACACTCATTCAGGCAATCTGGATAGAAACTGACAACAAGATCGCCACTGACATCGGTTGGCAGCCATATCTTGCAGCGTCTCTAACCAGGCGCATTGGGGATCACGCGGTCCCCATCCTGGAAGGCGAGTAGCACCGACAGCACCCAAGCGTTTCGTGATTTCTTTCATACCCTTCTGCCAAGTCAAGGGTTGGCCACCTCTCTGCTTACGCCACTCTGAATTGGGCACGGAAAATAGCACTCTCTTCGGCAAACGATGATTAGGCATGCGCAACACATGTCCCAACCAACGCAGCTTCTGGTGCTGGACACATTCTTCAATCGAAGTACCCGTTGCACAGTCCAAAACTCGCTTTCTAACTGCCTCGTTACGGATTCGCCGACACCATCCCATACGAGCTATGGTTCTGAGACAACGATTGTCGAACACCTGGATGGTTCAACAACTCTCTGGACTATTGGTCGAGGCGTCCTAATTTCAAGCGTTGAAAATTCAACACGATAATGTCCGGGTCCACACCATATCACGCGGCTTATAAAATGAAGAAGTACCCGAAAATCGCAAGCTGGTCGCGGAGTGAACATTAGGGAGCGGATGGTTTCCTGAAATAGTAATTGGACATTGCAATGTGGGGGACGAAGATGTTATACACACCTTGCAGTTACAAGTGAAGGGAACAGAGCATTTGAGTGCGGAGTTGTTTATTGACTAACCTGGTAGACAGGAAAGCAAAAATCCCACTTGCACAGATTTTTTTAAGTTAACATTCTCAAGCGTCCTCTGGGATGTTCCTGGATGTTCTTTGTACATTAAACAATAATGGACAAACAATCTAAAGCAGTTCCATAATTTTCCATGCAGGAACGGCGTTTTGACACTTGACCACACGCCATTCGCATCTTTCATCAGTAGTATACATCGAATTGGCAACCACACCCATATCCATCAGATGAAGTGTCTTCGGAAAATCTAGACAAACAGTAGCTATACGGTCGGATCACGAAAAACTCATCTGTATGAAGCCTCTCGTCTTATTGTGACTAACGGATATACTGAGGGTGGTTCAGATCTTAGGATAAGAGAGGCAGATTCTTGACCACAGCGACAGGTACCCGCCGTCACCTGGGTCCGTGTGTAACATGCGGACAAGACAATCCGACCGCTCATCCGAAGCTAAATGGATTAAAAACTCCCAACTTCCCCTCGAATTCGTATTACCCAGGTGTGCAAACCGATCCACGGGCATGTAGTTGTTCACCACCCGAGAGCCTGAAACCGCCAGTCACAGGGTGTGATGTTAGACTCCACGACGTTTACCGAGTGAGCCGTAAATGATACAAAAAGCCCCGTGTGGTTGGGCCGTTCGGGACCGAGGCGCACTTCTAACACACTCAGCTTCATAAATGTCAGGTTCTTCGCGAGTACTGCTGAAAGGAGGGAAGCTCTTCACTGCGAGGTTATTTATTAGCAAACGTGAACCAGGCGGCTACAAGATATTAGACACGAAAGTAAACATCCTATGTGCACAGAGTTTTGAAGCATCCGCTTGAACTTTCCTGGACGTTCTTCGAATAGTAAACAATTATGAACGAACACTGCAAAGCAGTTCCATAGTTTCAACAGTGACCTCCACCTTTCGTCAGATACGGGGATGGAGCCTGGACATTGGAAAATAGGCTACTTGCATGCTTCATCAGTAGTATAACCGCTACACTGGTAGCTATTCAGATAAAAAAGCATTCAGACAATCGGTTACCAGTCACCAGATGATGGTCTGAGTGAGTTCACAGCTGTCTAGGATGCTAGTTACACACCAAGTCCCTATCAAAAATAATTACGTAATACAGCTGGCTAAAACCGGAATATCGGACCTGTTTGCTACTGTGTGAATCTCGTGCCGTGCAATTCGCCCTATCACAGCATCCAAGCCAAGACCAAGGCGTCTACTCCCTAGGTATGATTACATGATCGACAGTCTAACCGTCACAAATGCAAGCATGTGAGTGTGATCTCCTCTCGACATCAGCTGGGTAACAGCAGGGCTGTGTGAAAACCTAACTGACCTTTGATTGGTAGCGTAAAAATATTTAACAGGTGTAGAAAGTGCGTGGATGTGCAATAAGAAGCAATGAACAGCATACATAATAATAATTGATAAAAATTATATGAGGTAGCATATTTCAGAAACTTCATCTGGTTCAAACGCATCGATTTGCCGAATTACGTCACCAACAAACCTAACACCAAAGCTAGCCAGAATACGAGCGACTTACGGGCCGAATGAGTCGAAGCAACTTCCGAGGCCCCGTCAACTGCTCGTTCCAAACCTGTATGAAGTGTATCCAAAGGTCTTGGCTTATCGAACTCGGTTCCGTCTGCAATCTCACGAAGCCACTCTGGTTCATCCAAACCGAAATTGGCAAATCTGGACGAGTAGGGCAGACGAGGTCCGGCATATGGCGGCCACGAAAGACGACGGTCACCCTTCTGTGTAGATTCGACGGAGACAGATCCCATCTGAAACAAACAAACATGGTTACTGTGATGAGATCACAAGTGATTTGGGCAGGGTGTTGGTCGCCACCCCCATTTAACATTCATATAAATGATTCTGGTGTAGTACACCACAGACATGATTCTATATTGTTTTGGCATTTCATATGATATTGATCGGGATTTCGCACCTTGAGCATGTTCATTCTTCGTTCAGCTGTAGCACCCTTTCAGTGCCTAACTGCCAGGCCACCCGAGGGGAGCATGAGGGCTGGGATACTGCCAGGTATGCAAAGCCTAGACAAGGGAAGTCGAGAGGCAGAGGTCGGGTTCGAACCACGGACCTTCCGGTCAGTAAATTCACGCTCTAACCACTTGGGCCATCTCGCCCCCATGTTCATTCTTACGAATGCTGAAAATGACGGCAGGTTTTGCCAGTGGATTGATAGTACAAGGACAAGAATTCATCCCATTATTTTACGGCGATTTAGATTCCTCATCATTCAATGGCATTGAGCGAGTTTTCGTCCATGTTTGCTAACTCCCTTCTTGGTTGCGGCTGTCTC